>OZ038476.1:124577645-124630145 GCA_964036315.1 Acanthosepion esculentum
AGATACACAATTTTCGGTGAAAGACAGGTAAAATAATTTTATGACTGAATAATGACGTGATGATTTCATATGATTAAAAGATTTTGCAAAAGGTATTAGAAACATCTGCATTGGCCTGATCTGAAGTGATATCGAAATCTTCCCGGACTGTTCAACAGCACACGCAGTTTACCCTCATTAGTACTCCACCCACTGAGTGAGTCTGCAAACAGGTTCTTGTTGAATTATTACGCGATTTTTTTTAACATTGTTCGTTTCAACGCAACGTTAAAAATCAAACATCGGGACCATAATAATAGGATGTACTTTCCTTAAAAAGGAAAAAAAAATGGAAACTTGCTTGCTATGAGGTTGTTCGTGCCGAGAGGTAAAAGTATGCCGGATAGAACGGGGGTTTTCCCTACAAAAGGGGATACTGGATCCATATATGCCAAGGAACGTTTTTTTATTTACTAAGATTTCTTGAATGCGCAGGCCGCCAGACGTAATACCCACTGTGTAATAAATCAAAATGGGTCGTCTATTTCAAATACTATAATATCATATCCATTAATTGTATAAATATATATATATATATATATATATATATATATATATATATATATATATATATATAATAATAATAATAATAATGGACTCTCCCGTTGGTTTCGACGTTTGAGGATGTAACGGCTTAATTGATTCAGTTACGAAATTTTGTGCGATAATCTTAAGACGCACTTAAGACTCGCTAGTGATTTACAAAGGAGGCCACATATGGAGCAAGAGTGGGGATTGTGAGATGAGATCACTGTTAGATTGGCTGACATTTTAGATCTTGCTCTCGCTTCTTGAAGATGATTCAGACAAGCAGATTGAAAACTGCTGAGACCACTAAAACAAGTTGCTTTTCAGCTTGTCTTTGTATCTTAGCCATGGGCGTCCTACATTCCTGTAGCCCTGATCTAACTGGCTGTACATTAGGATCTTGGGTATCCTATCAGACATTCTCAAGACATAACCAATCCACCGTAACTGAGACTGTATGAGAAAAGTCCCGATTCCTCCAGTATTACACCTGTTAAACAGGTCTACGTTAGATGTCCTATCTTGAAGGTTAACTCCACAGATTGCACGCAGACATCTTATATATATATATATATATATATATATATATATATATATATATATATATATATATATATATATATATAATAACTGGGAATATCAGTGCGTCAACGTGTGACACTTTTTTCAACTTTACTCCTAGAGGCCGTAGTCCAACATACACCTTTTTGGAAACAGGCCGACCCCGTGAGCAAATTAAAAACATTCCGGGTCGCATCCGGACCCGCAATACTGAAACCTTAATTCCCAAGATTTCGTTACTGAAATTGTTTGCGGCGATATTTTTACTTGATATTTTGCGATGAACTTTTTTGTACGATAACAATTTTTATAACTTGGAAATAAATTTGGGAATAATCGAAATTAATTGCGAAATCACGCGAAAGTCACCCATGAAATAAAAATAATTGTTTGTACAGAAAGTAAGGACCTATGTACATCAAATCGTCTTTAAATTAAGTGGCGGCTGAAGGATTATCTTTGAACCTTTCAAAGGTGAGCTTAAATATTAAAGCAATACTTAAAATCAGTGATCAAGTTTAAGTTCTTTTGTAGTTTATTGTTGACTATCGCATCTACTCTTCCCTACCTATTGTGATGTAGGCCCAATCAAGATAGGGCGGCTTTTAAGTTAGTACATACATGCATATATATATGTATATATACATATATATATATATATATATATATATATATATATATATATATATATATATATATACAATCGTTCATTCGCATGTGTAGTCGCATCAACGTAAACATGATACTCGGAGGATGTTTTAAAGGACAAAACGCGTCCCGCGAAAACTTTTTCATAATCTTTCCCCTGATATATATATTGCGAATATTATATATTATATATGTATATCATTGCGTGAACCGGCTTCTAATGCTCTAGAGTGAGCGGCTTGGTGATAGTAGCCGTGGCTCCAGGGGACACAGTCCTATGGTTAAAGAGAATCTCAGTAGAGTTCCGCCACGGAATATGTGAGTGAGCGCTCAACGTCTAACGTAGACCTGTTTAACAGGTGTAATATTGGAGGAATCGGGACTTTGCTACCTATTCATCACCGAGGCCCGTTGGAACAGTTGGTATGGTGTTTGCTTGACAGTCTAACTGTCAGGGTTTCAATTCTCGGTAGTGGATGCGCACTGCTGATGTAGTCCCAAATATAGGACGAAACGGCCGTCCAGTGCTTTCTGCATTCTGTTGAGGTTTCTTTCTGCGGTATACCAGTTGCAATCCAAGGCTATAGAACCCGGTCTGTCCTGCTATTTGCCCATAGCTGGGGGAGGGGAGAAGAAGAGGATTCATACCTTTTGCAAGGGTATTAGCACGTAAGTGACTGGAATTCGAATTAGACACTGCTATTCTTCAATCCGAGCCGCTATCCATTACTCCACCGTGCCTCTCTCTTTCTCTCTCTCTCTCTCTCTATATATATATATATATACACACACACATATATATATATATATATATATATATATATATATATATATATATATATATAAATAAAAATCAGTTATTTCTAGTTTATTATGTTATTCTGACCGCTATTGAATAGGTATAACTGGTATTATTATTAAGGTAATATTAGACGTTCCTTTATTAGGAGACATTCATTGCCCGAGTAGCCGTGGTTGTAATTTTATAAAATCTTTCTCTTAAAACAATTTTTCAGGAAAATAGGCTTCTCACATCCAGTAGCTCTTATCACTCTTTCCAGTATTGATGGCGGTTTCCCTCTTAAAATTTTATTTGAAGTTGTGTGGAACGACATTATTTTGGTTAGGTCACTATATACTCTTCGAGTTACATGTGCTATCCATTTTAGTTGTTGCTTTTCTTGAAAGTCTTCAAGTGACGTGGTTTCTGTTATTGTGTTTCTGTTATATACACGTATGTGCGTGCTTAATATTACTCGTGTATGAACGCTCATATTATGTCTATCAAATGTTTTCATGTTCAACTGATTTCATAATTTGCATTACACAAGTCCTTCCTTCTGTCTCATTAAGGGGTTAGTATATGTGCGATATACTAATGTCTGTAGTGAACTTTGGAGAGTAGAGAAGACCTCTCTCTTTTCATGCACTCCATTGATCATATGAATCTAATCTTTCGTTTTTTTTTTTCATTTTAGTTTAGAGTCAGTTTTTCGCTTCAACAAGAGTCTATATTTCTCTTTTCGTCGCTATCAGTAACACCCATGCACCAGATTATAGGAAGGACAATCCAAACGATAAGAAAAAAAATCCAAATAAATAATGGTTGAAGAATAAACATAACAAAGATAAGGATAGTTAGGTAAGCAGATTTATGAACGTAACTTCTCAAGATTCGTCAGTTAAAGATCACGTGAATGGAGGAAATAAAACAGTGGCCTAGTTTTATAATCATTAGTTTTGATGCTGATTATTCCGATGCTGTTAATGACGATAATTTTAGTGTTAGTAATGAGGATATAAACGATGCTCGACCCATGGGAGTTGCGACATAGCTGCAACTCTGATGGCAGACGCGCGATTTGAAGTGGCAGGAAGCAGGCATTTCAGGGCATAATAATTCGTAAAAAAAACAGCTCGGATGTGCCATTTGAGCGGTGCTAATTGGTGTCATTATCCCAAATTTGATGAGAACCCACCCGGATTTGCACGTGCCATATCTGATGAGGCCATTCAGATGTATTTTTTCCCCCCTTTTCTGTGTTGTCTGATTTGAATCTGTCGTGTTACGCATGGCGATAATTTAGTTTAGTTAGACAGAATTCTTTTCTGGCCTGGAAAATTTAAAAAAAAAATAGCTGGCAACTATTCATCGGATTTTAAAATTAAAACTTTTAGGGAAAAATACGGTATTCTTTTCGTTCTACATTGATTAGAATAAAGGAAAATGTTCTTTTTACATTGCAGTATCAATGTCCGAATAGACTATATATTATAATTTTGATCTGTAGTCAACTTAATTTTTATTTAATACTCAGGATTGTTTAAATGATTGACAAATATATTTATACTTGAATATCATGAATGAAAAGGAAATAATTTTTAATCTAAATGAATTCGTTGAAATAGTGGAATTCAGTATAAAATAACGGATCTGTAACACTTTTTATTTAATATTAAGTTTTTCATGCTTTTGCTTCTTGTGTCATTAGTGGAGATGGCTAGTCTTTAACCAAATATCAGTACAGTTGCTTATAAAATCGTCTCTCTGTCTGTCGATCTATCTATCTATCTATCTATCTATCTATCTATCTATCTATCTATCTATCTATCTGTCTGTCTGTCGATCTATCTATCTATCTATCTATCTATCTATCTATCTATCTGTCTGTCGATCTATCTATCTATCTATCTATCTATCTATCTATCTATCTATCTATCTATCTGTCTGTCGATCTAACTATCTATCTATCTATCTATCTATCTATCTATCTATCTGTCTGTCGATCTATCTATCTATCTATCTATCTATCTATCTATCTATCTATCTGTCTGTCGATCTATCTATCTATCTATCTATCTATCTATCTATCTATCTATCTATCTGTCTGTCGATCTATCTATCTATCTATCTATCTATCTATCTATCTATCTATCTATCTGTCTGTCGATCTATCTATCTATCTATCTGTCTGTCGATCTATCTATCTATCTATCTATCTATCTATCTATCTATCTATCTATCTGTCTGTCGATCTATCTATCTATCTATCTATCTATCTATCTATCTATCTATCTATCTATCTATCTATCTGTCTGTCGATCTATCTATCTATCTATCTATCTATCTGTCTGTCGATCTATCTATCTATCTATCTATCTATCTATCTGTCTGTCGATCTATCTATCTATCTAACTATCTATCTATCTGTCTGTCGATCTATCTATCTATCTATCTATCTATCTGTCTGTCGATCTATCTATCTATCTATCTATCTATCTATCTATCTATCTATCTATCTATCTATCTATCTGTCTGTCGATCTATCTATCTATCTATCTATCTATCTATCTATCTATCTATCTATCTATCTATCTATCTGTCTGTCGATCTATCTATCTATCTAACTATCTATCTATCTGTCTGTCGATCTATCTATCTATCTATCTATCTATCTGTCTGTCGATCTATCTATCTATCTATCTATCTATCTATCTATCTATCTATCTGTCTGTCGATCTATCTATCTATCTATCTATCTATCTATCTATCTATCTGTCTGTCGATCTATCTATCTATCTATCTATCTATCTATCTATCTATCTATCTATCTATCTATCTATCTATCTGTCTGTCGATCTATCTATCTATCTATCTATCTATCTATCTATCTATCTATCTATCTGTCTGTCGATCTATCTATCTATCTATCTATCTATCTATCTGTCTGTCGATCTATCTATCTATCTATCTATCTATCTATCTGTCTGTCGATCTATCTATCTATCTATCTATCTATCTATCTATCTGTCTGTCGATCTATCTATCTATCTATCTATCTATCTATCTATCTATCTATCTATCTATCTATCTATCTATCTGTCTGTCGATCTATCTATCTATCTATCTATCTATCTATCTATCTATCTATCTATCTATCTATCTATCTATCTATCTATCTGTCTGTCGATCTATCTATCTATCTATCTATCTATCTATCTATCTATCTATCTATCTATCTATCTATCTATATATCTATCTATCTATCTGTCTGTCGATCTATCTATCTATCTATCTATCTATCTATCTATCTATCTATCTATCTATCTATCTGTCTGTCGATCTATCTATCTATCTATCTATCTATCTATCTATCTATCTATCTATCTATCTATCTGTCTGTCGATCTATCTATCTATCTATCTATCTATCTATCTATCTATCTATCTATCTGTCTGTCGATCTATCTATCTATCTATCTATCTATCTATCTATCTATCTATCTGTCTGTCGATCTATCTATCTATCTATCTATCTATCTATCTATCTATCTGTCTGTCGATCTATCTATCTATCTATCTATCTATCTATCTATCTATCTGTCTGTCGATCTATCTATCTATCTATCTATCTATCTATCTATCTATCTATCTATCTATCTGTCTGTCGATCTATCTATCTATCTATCTATCTATCTATCTATCTATCTATCTATCTATCTGTCTGTCGATCTATCTATCTATCTATCTATCTATCTATCTATCTATCTATCTATCTATCTATCTATCTGTCTGTCGATCTATCTATCTATCTATCTATCTATCTATCTATCTATCTATCTGTCTGTCGATCTATCTATCTATCTATCTATCTATCTATCTATCTATCTATCTGTCTGTCGATCTATCTATCTATCTATCTATCTATCTATCTATCTATCTGTCTATCTGTCTGTCGATCTATCTATCTATCTATCTATCTATCTATCTATCTGTCTGTCGATCTATCTATCTATCTATCTATCTATCTATCTATCTATCTATCTATCTATCTGTCTGTCGATCTATCTATCTATCTATCTATCTATCTATCTATCTATCTATCTATCTATCTATCTGTCTGTCGATCTATCTATCTATCTATCTATCTATCTATCTATCTATCTATCTATCTATCTATCTATCTATCTGTCTGTCGATCTATCTATCTATCTATCTATCTATCTATCTATCTATCTGTCGATCTATCTATCTATCTATCTATCTATCTATCTATCTATCTATCTATCTGTCTGTCGATCTATCTATCTATCTATCTATCTATCTATCTATCTGTCTGTCGATCTATCTATCTATCTATCTATCTATCTATCTGTCTGTCGATCTATCTATCTATCTATCTATCTATCTATCTATCTATCTATCTATCTATCTATCTGTCTGTCGATCTATCTATCTATCTATCTATCTATCTATCTGTCTGTCGATCTATCTATCTATCTATCTATCTATCTATCTATCTATCTATCTATCTGTCTGTCGATCTATCTATCTATCTATCTATCTATCTATCTATCTATCTATCTATCTATCTATCTATCTATCTATCTGTCTGTCGATCTATCTATCTATCTATCTATCTATCTATCTATCTATCTATCTATCTATCTGTCTGTCTGTCTGTCTATCTATCTATCTATCTATCTATCTATCTATCTATCTATCTATCTATCTATCTGTCTGTCGATCTATCTATCTATCTATCTATCTATCTATCACTCACGACATTTATAGCCTCTATTAAATCCTATTCTTTTTCCGGTTTATAGCCGTTTAAAAATAATAGAATAGACAGATTTTTTGTCAGGATTTACACCGATTGGACAAGCAATCTATCTATCTATCTATCTATCTATCTATCTATCTATCTATCTATCTATCTATCTATCTATCTATCTATCTATCTCAGTCTGTTCATATGTATGTATCTCAGTCTGTTCATATCTATCTATATCAGTCAGTTCATATCAGTCAGTTCATTATCTATCTATCTATCTATCTATCTATCTATCTATCTATCTATCTATCTATCTATCTATCTATCTATCTCAGTCTGTTCATATGTATGTATCTCAGTCTGTTCATATCTATCTATATCAGTCAGTTCATATCAGTCAGTTCATTATCTATCTATCTATCTATCTATCTATCTATCTATCTATCTCAGTCTGTTCATATGTATGCATCTCAGTCTGTTCATATCTATCTATATCAGTCAGTTTATATCAGTCAGTTCATTATCTATCTATCTATCTATCTATCTATCTATCTATCTATCTATCTATCTCAGTCTATTCATATCTATGTATCTCAGTCTGTTCATATCTATCTATATCAGTCAGTTCATATCAGTCAGTTCATTATCTATCTATCTATCTATCTATCTATCTATCTATCTATCTATCTATCTATCTCAGTCTATTCATATCTATGTATCTCAGTCTGTTCATATCTATCTATATCAGTCAGTTCATATCAGTCAGTTCATTATCTATCTATCTATCTATCTATCTATCTATCTATCTATCTATCTATCTATCTATCTATCTATCTATCTATCTAGTTCGGTCTTAGTCTGCTCATATGTACGGGGGTGGGGTAACAATTTTCGTTAACAATGCAAATTTCAGATTTTAAAACATTTTAATCGCTTTAATACTCTAGATTATTTAAGTGGAATATTCTAGAATGTTCCAATAACGTTATTAGTTTACTTGGGGTGAAAAGATTTAAAATATAGAAAATCTAATTGCGAGTTCCACGACTTTAAAGTGGATGTTGCATTGTTGAATATGTGAGCTTAACGTTAACAAAATATTGGAACAGCAGTCATGAGTATGGATGCCGGTCATTATTTAAAGAAATAAGAGGGTACAAATGAAAGGATTTAAAATCGATAAGTTTTTGTTTCTAGTTTATTGAAGCAGATATTAAACCTACGAGAGCGTTACAGACTACTCTATCTCATATATATCTTTATCTCACGTTCTTCTTTGCTCCTTTTTTTTCTTTTTCTAACTAAAATCAAACAACGTCTCTGATATGTCTTTTCCGTCTTTCCTCGCGATCAAAACGGAATAATCGTAACGTACGTGTTAACGAAGGAACTAAGAGAATTATAATGTAATATTTTGTCTTCTAGATTACAGCTGTAGATAGAACGAAGGCAGCGCTTATGGAAGACCTCAAGCTGGCGCGCGTGCGCGCGCGCACACACACACATAGATATTCATTCCAATGTAATATTTTGTTTTCTAGATTGCAGCTGCAGATTAAACGAAGTCGTCGCTGATGGAAGGCATCAACCTGGCATATATATATATATATATATATATATATATATATATATATATATATATATATATATATATATAAACAACTGAAAAGTTGCAAATTAAAAAATAAATTGAATGTTTTTTTGTGAAAGTATTTATTCATATTTTTTTTTATATATATATTTGATATTTCAGATCGACCCCGATCTTTCATCAGAAATGACTGTTTTCAGAAGTTTGTTTACATTAAGTAGCGTCCGTCGCGAGACGCGGACGTCGCGTGATATGGAATGCAACTGTGTTTGAATATTTCTAACGTAAATCTAACTGTAGTAATATTTTAGATGTTGTTTAAAAATTTTTTTTAACTATATCTAAAAAAAAATTTTTGTTTAACTATTGAAATATTTATAAAAAAAATTATTTATTATGCTATATATATATATATATATATATATATATATATATATATATATATATCCATTCTAATATTATCTGTTCCATTATTTATTACATACGTGATCTTTCAATCTCTTTTGCTATTTCGTTTTGTGAATATTTGCTTTAATCTATAATCTGTACTATTACTTATGTTTGATGCTGATGTTCTCATATCGGTTTCCGTTTTATTATTTAAGTGTCCTTTGCGCATCCGTATTCTTATTTCTTTATTAGAAATTCATTCATTATGATAATTATATAAGCGAGTAAATGGCATCTAAAGGAGGCTAGTCGTAGTAGCGTAAATAATATTCAATACCGAAAACTAGGCATTCCAAAATTTCAAAGAGCAAAAAGAAAATTTCCAGAGGAACCCTGATAAAAATAATAATTAAAAATAAAAAATCAACAGAAAGTAGAGCTGAAGAAATTGTCAGTGCATCATCAGGTTTGGGGAGGGACACTTATGGAGACTCCCTCCCCAATTAGTCGCTGTTCTAATCAATAGAGTAGCATAAATATGTCGAGTTGGGAACTTTTTAGAAACTGCTCGGGTTACAAACCCTCCTGGAATCAATTATGTTTGCCAGTCAGATGTTTCTGAATGAAATGATAATCTTATATTATTGTTGACCCTCGGAACAAAAAGCCTTCCTTAAAGATTTAGCTTCAAAATCATCTTCACTTCAGACGTATCAGTTGTATTTAGTAAAGGTGGAGAAGTTCTTTCATCTTTTTAGATAGCAAGGCCTGTGGCGATAACATTAATTGGGCTAAAGGAAGTTTATGTTTTGTTTTGTCTTATGCAGAGGGAAGCAAATTTATTATTGCTTGTTTTTAACCCGTGAAAATTTCACGGTTTTCCGGATGTATCCTAATTCTAAAGTTAATGGTTTAGAATTCTACGACAATAAAATATCCGCAGAAATTTATTAGGTTGGTGCAAAAATAATGTCGTTTTTTGACGTTCAACTTCATGTGAGAAAACGACATTATTTTTGCACCAACCTAATATTTATCGCATCGTTAAATATTTGACAAATTTAATTGTAATAACAATCGTAAATATGAATGCTGGTTGTTATTTTAAGAAGTGGGTACAAATGAAAAGATCTGAAATTGACAACTTTTTTCCATTTGAGCTAGAAAATCAAGTAAACAAGAACGAGCATGTTCAACATCCTCTCTTTGCTTTTAATCAAGATCACAAAGCTGCCAAAGAGATTTGTGCTGTGTACGGAGATGACTTCATTATCGACAGAATAGCAGAGAAATGGTTTTTCAGTTTCGAGGAGGGGAAGTTCGAACTCACAGAGTCGTCACATTCTAGCCGACCTATTCAGTTTGGTGAAAACCAATTGCCCGTGCTGATTAAAGAAGAAACGCGCCAGTCCAATAGAGAATTGGGTTAGAAGACGGCAAGCCGTTAGGTTACTGTTGATCAACGTTAAGCTGTATGTTGAAACAAAGCCCAAGGAGGCAATTCATCTGAAAAGACCTGACCGACAATACAGTGTGATTATTCAACATGACGTCGCTAACATGACCAAACATGCATTTCAAGAGCTTGGTTAGGAACTTCTGCCACACCTACAAATAAGTACGTTGTACGGATATAAGAGTAAGAGTTAAGAACTGCAGTTTGTGAGGATATGCTGGACAGATAACGTGATTGATAACAGAGTTCTGCTGGTGTCCTTTTCCTCAATTCCTAATTGTATGCAGTTATCAATTTCATTCAATAGAAAGCTCAGGAGCCACTCAAGGTAGAGGGTTATGGACACTAAGCATTGTAGATGACGACGATATATAGGATAGATAAAAGTTAGCACTGGACTTGAAAAGGTTAAGATTGTAATGGTCGAGGAAGGATTCTCTCGGGAGTCTCAGAAAGCAGCGCCTCTTGAGAAGAAGCTGTCTGGATGGAATTTCTTTCTTTGTAATGGAATATGAAAGGAATGAGGACTGTTAGCCCCTGTGTATATGGCAGGGCGGGTCCTAGCTGTAAAGGCCTGAAATGGTGGAACTAGGGAATGTAGCTAGTCAGAACACTTGCCATGGAAATAGCGATATAGTAGCGATAGACTTGCGATATTTCGTCTGTAAGAAAAGTTGTACTAGAACTTGTTGCTGTCAGAATTATCTCCCTTGTAATGTCGATGCGAAGTCACGATGTCCTTGACAATGGCAAACGACTTGATGTCGTTTGCGAAACTAGTAGAAAAGTCCTTGAGTGTGTAGCGTACAGCAAGAAGAACTCGAAAAATATAAAGACGGGCATGTAAAAATCTGCTAATAATAATAATAATAAGGTGCTGTGAGTTCAATTACTGGATTGGGCAGTGTGTAGTTGCACTCAGTGAAAACAGGCAAGCAATGGCTAAATAAATATAAAAAACAGACGATATCCCTAGATGAGAGAACAGTCTACACCCGTAGATTGAATAAAGGGTTCCGTTCAGAATTCCTTGCAGGCGTAGAAATAGTATCGGCTAGCTGCCCTAGTCTGTTGTTTTCATTTCGACTATTGACCTCAGAGAAGGAATGAATCCATTTCTTCTCCAAACATCAGCTATGGTTTATATAGTATTTTGGGTTATCTAGCCTTAAGTGACAATCAGTCTATTGGGGAAAAAACTCTTAATTCCAAACTCCGAAGAAGACAACGGAAACGGCTTTCCTCACGTTCCTTAGAAGTTATGGCAATTTACATATGACAAAGAAAATGAATCAGTGGAGTGTCACAATTGCTTACGCGCTGAAGAGACAAATCATTTAAAAAAGTGAAAACGAAAAAAATCTGGAGAAAAAGGTCATTTATTTCATTAACAAATAAAAACATTTCAGAAAGACGTTTTTAGAATGTTTTGTAAAACAAAGCAAAAACTAAATGCAGGTGATATTTGTTTCGTTAGATGATGTAGAAAATACAAACATACACAAAAAGAAAATAACGTTTATCAATGAAAGAATTGATGCGGTTTCAAATCTTGAACCTGGTGGTCCGTCAACGACGAGACTGAAAACTGTAAATTTGCTTTGTGTTCCGACTCTAGTTGAAATCATATTAGAATTCAGCTTATCCCTGAGTTAGCGAATACGTACGTTACGCGCTGCCAATACCTCATAAATAATAGATTATTCTGTTTTGAAGAGGCGCTGTTTGGTTTCAGTGAAAGAAAGAAAAAGTAAAGAAAGAGGAAGCAATAACACCTCACTTTCAATAGAGTTCAAAAGCGTCTTCGTGTCCTTATGGGTGACGAATTATTTTCCAATCTCTTTTTCTCACGAGAGGGATGCATCAAGCCTCTCACTGCTCTATCGCTACTTCCATGGAAAGTGCTCGGACGAACTATATTCCTTGGTTCCGCCAGGTCAGACCTTCACGGCTAGGACCCGCCATGCCACTTACATTGTAGCAGACCACCAACATTCCCTCCGGATTCCATCGGTGAGAATTAACTTCCACTCGAACAACTTCTCGCAAACATTGCTCTGTGGAACCGACTCCAAAGAGGATGTTTCCCTGATTCCTACAATCTTAACCTGTTCAAGTCTAGTGTTAACCATTGTATTCCTCTCCTATCTGCATAAACTGATTCTTAATGTAACCCTCTACCTCGGGTGGCTCCCGGCTTTGTACAAGATGACTTTACCATAAAAAAACGAAATCAGAGAAAAGTTTGTAAATGAAAGCAAGAAAAAAGGACTAACCATGAATTGTAAGACAGAATGGCGAAAAGTAAATTTTACTCAAACAGCCTCTTCCTGTGAACCAATTCCGAAGAGGATGGTTCCCTGATCACTATAATCTTAACCTGTTCAAGTCTAGGGTTAACCGTTATCTCCTATCCGTATAAACTGCACCTTAACTTAACCCATTACCCCGAGTGGACAGAGATAAAGATATTTGAAGTGACGGAGATATGGTTCAAGCGAGGAATGTGTGGAACAGTCCGGACTGAACATGTGAGTAACTAAGAAATATATAAGAAATAAGAGATAGGAAATATAAAGAAACGTATACTTATAACCAGAAACAGATACTTAGGGAAGAGGGCATAGAAAATCTAACACTGACAGATGAATATTGAAGGCAAGATTGATTAATTCATTGATTGATTTGAGTTTTACAGCTCATCCGACTCCCAAGAGGACGTTTCCCCGATCATTACAATCTTAGCCTGTTCAAATCTAGAGTTAACCTTTATTTTCCACTCCTAACTGTATTAACTAATTCTTTTTTTTCTTTTTTTCCAGTAAGTTTCACCATGTACAAGGCCCGGGGGCAACTCGATGTAGAGGGTTACGTTAAGGGGGGGTTTATATGGATAGAAGGGGAAGATAACGGTCGACTAGACTTTAACAGGGTGTAGTGATCGGGGAAACATCCTCTTGGGAGTCTGTTCCACAGGGCAGTGGTTCACGGGAAGAAGCTGTTTGAGTGGAACTTGAATGAATACGGAAGGGATGTGGTTGGTTTATACTATGTAAGTGACATGGCGGGTCCTAACCGGAAAAGTCAGATCAGGTGAAACCAGGAGATTGCAATTCCTTCCGAGCACTTTCCATGGAAATAGCGATAGAGCGCTTAGAGACTCGCCATATCCCGCATGTGAGTGAGAGGTTGAGGTGTGGAAAATAATACTTCTCCAACGACTATTTTTTCAAAACTGGAAAGACATTATTTTTTCAAAATGGAAAGTGAAGTCTGGGCAGGTTCTGCCCGAATATAGCAACAGTACTGCGAAAGTTGAACGGTCTCCTCAAAGATGGAGAAAAGACTCGAGGCAGCGGAGATGTGGTCCTACAGAAGGATGTTAAGGATATCATGGGGCGAGAGTGTGAGCAACGATAAGGTCTTGGAGAGGATTCATACAAGGAGGCGGCTTATACTTAGCATAAAGAAGAGGCAGATGGAATTCCTGGGACACGTACTGAGCCTTGAGTATCTGGTGATTACAAGTCGAATAGAGGGGAAAAGACACAAAGGGAAGCAAGGCATGACATACCTGGCGTGCTTAAGCAAGTGGATGACAGAACGTGGTCTGGGGGAGTTGGCAGAGGCACGAAACTTATTGAGAGCTACAAGGGACAGGGGGGAGTGGAGAGCCATGATCGCCTACGTCCTGAAAGGACACGGCACATAAAAAGAAAGAAAGACTAACATAACCCTCTACTTCTACTGCACCCCCACCCGGGGCCTCGTAGAGGGTGAACCTTAGTGTAAAAAAAATGTGATCATGGGTCCAACGTTTGTTTCAGTAAAATGGAAAACGTTATCAGTTTTGAATCTTTTTATTCGTACCCTACTTGCATAACGACTTGCATTCATACTTAAGCTCCTTCAAGTTAAGTTTGTTAGAACCAAATATTTAACGCTGCTCTAGGAGAGTAGTTGCATAGAAACCGCAAGGCGTTTATCCAAACATCAAATTAAGAATCACGTTTGGTCTTCACGATAAGGGAGGTAATTAATCCCCTAGCAAAAAGTAAAATAAATAAATAAATAAAAGTCCCGCCTTTATTTCCGAACTGTGCCACGCGAAACTAAACTAAACCAAAATATTCGTTCACAGGGCGGTAAAAATGATTCTGGCTAAGTGGACGGACGACGACAGAGGCGTGGTTAGCGCTTATTTCGCTAAGAAACAGGTGGTGTCGTTGAATGTCACTAGTGCGTGCATAAGTTTGAGTCTATAGATACGTGAACGAAGCGAACTTTTACTTTTTTTTTTGTAGTTTACGCGTAAATGCTGGAATCTTTGCTTCGCTGCATATCAGCACCCATATATAAGTCGACCCTTAGTGCAGGTCGACCCACCAGCTTTTAACGCTTTTAGAAAATCAAACAGTAAGTTATAGTAATATAAAACATTCTATTTTATTTTATTTTCACTGATGCCCCAACTGAATGAATTTAAGCGTACTACTAGGTTGGCATCGCGGTCCCACCCCTTTCACTGTCGAAACAGTTGAATGTAACCGCCTCTTCTACTCCAACAGCTTCTTCTCTCGTACTTCCCAACAGTGGAACTCTCTTCCTCTTACTTGCTTCCCTGATGAATATAATCTTCAAATATTCAAATGTAATGTCAATCGACATCTTCTGAGGCCTTGATCTTGATCCCCGTTCTTCTCTTTATCCTTTCCTCAAACACCGATCTTTAATTGCTCTTACTTTCACTCTCTGTAACTCCTAGCGTGTTAGTGTCATTGATTGGGGTGAAATGCTTAATATATATATATATATATATATATAGATAATATTAGTGGTAAATATACACATACATATGCAATTATATATACACATACATATATGTATAAAAATAATTCCAAGAGGATATGATCCAGGTAGAACTCAATGTCCAAGACAGAGTAAGGATATAATAAAAAGACTTAAACACTAATATATATATATATATATATATATATATATATATATATATATATATATATATATATATATATATATATATATATATATTTATTTATAATATATTTATATATATATATATAATAATATATACTAATATTTATATATATATATATGTTGAGTCTTGACTCATTGTTGAATCTCGCCTATTGCATGGAATAATAATGCAACACAAAATGTACTTAGAACAAGAATGTATTATAACAAGAAAGTGTACACAATAAGTACATATAGTATTTCTGTATGTTTCTGGGAAGACGTTCCTGGAGAATGTGCTGACTAGTCGCAGTCGATCAGAGTCTCTAGTTGGATCTCGTGATTCCTCCTCTCGTCTTCCGGTACCAACCATTATTTATATAGTTGGTAGTCACCTATGCAGATTAGGTGGATCCTACCACAACAATATATAATATTCATATATATAATATTTATATATATATATATATATATAATGTGTGTGTGTGTGTGTATAGTACTTTTTCAGGAAATACATGCTAAGAGAATTACCCTACGTACTACAAACTGACGGTACGTGTGGCTGATGTCCCAAACCGTTTTCTTTGCCACAGATGCAACGTGGGATACCGATCACCACCCGCTTTGACGAGCTGCATTCCGTAGTTCTAGTTCAGACGTTTAAAGTTTAGAACCCCCATGTCATAGACACAGGGGCGAGCCAACCTCATTTTCTTCGCATCCCATTCAAGAAAATGATTCCCAAGAGGCGCTGCTTTGGAGAACAGACTCTCGAGGGGATGCTTTTTTGAGTACTATATTTTCAAGCCGAGAGTCAACCTTTATCAATTCTACCTATTCCCAAAATCTGTACTTATTTCCTCCTCTTACACTGATGAAACCACCTCATTTCGCAACTCCCTACGTTGAGTGGCTCTTGTGCCTTGTATTTGGTGAAGGTTTAGTTAAACAAATCATTACGTATATCAGGTATTTTCATTTAAGTAATACCTTTTTGGATTTCAAGGATGAAGATTATTTAATCGACGTGGGTAATATTCTCATACCGCTGCCAAAGTCTACGGGTATCTCGTCTTTATTAATTACTTAATTAATGCTAGACCTATCTTTATTAAATGTAAGTATATCCGTAGAACCCCGCCTCGGGATTGAATTCCAAAATTATCAACAACTTTACTAAACAACGTTTTAATCATACAGGACATTGAAGCCTTAGAGCTAACATTCTCTTTACCTCTTTTACTGCAATTAGAGTCTTGCTGCCAAACTTGACTCCCTTTGCTGCCGATTTTTTTTTTCTATAGAATTTGATTTAATCCGTTTTTTTTTTATATGTCCCAATGTTATTAGTCGCTGGTATTTTGTTGGGAATATATTTTCTTTCTTAATGGTTCCAATACGGTATTTATATGTATGCTAGGCTTACCGAGGAGACCACCATAGCCTATCTTATGCACTGATTCCATCTGATTCTCCATTATTATTTTTCTCTAGTATTACCTCAGTCAACAGGGGTTGGTGAGCAACATTTCCATCAGTCATTCCTGATTTCATTATCTCCCGCCTAGTTACACTTTTCCGATATTCCTATTAGTCTTACTTTTAAGCTGGTTGGTGTCATCTTTGTATTCTTTGTCGCAACTGCAAGAGAGGAAATAATGGCACTGTTCGCTTATGTGCCTCGCTTCACTCAGCGGATCAGGAGAACAATTTGCCTTAGTTTTTACTAGATGTTCGTAGTATGTCAGTCACTTAGTTAAGTGCCATACACGATACACGCTTGGGCGAACATGCCTCTTTTGATTCATGACTGACTAGGTAGAAAATTTTCTCACGGTAGGTTGCCATTTCTTTCAGCGATAGACTAAGAATTTTGCAATGTTTTACCTAGGGACCTTCACAAAAAATAACAAAAAAAAAAAAAAAAAAACCTAAAAAAAACGCGATACCTAAGGTTTTAATGAAGTTTTTAAAATAAAAGATCTTTCTTGAAGCTTTCATTTTAGTTTCAATTTCAAGCTAATAGATTAAGTTTAATATTTCCAATAATCATAATAATTTTCTATATTTCAAAATCTAATTTAAAATGACTGGAAGGGTTTTTTTGTTCTAAAATATCTGACTAGCTCCCTTTTAGTCGTTTTTCATTGTAATATAATAATACTCTTTATCAAAAAAATCCTCCAAAATTAAAGATATAGTTTTCTGAAACATTATTTGAGGAATATTAGCTGATTTAAAGTATACTTAATCTGATTTGAGACAAATATTATTTACTTTAAGTTTAAAATATTGCATAAATGCATTTTTTAACCTGACAACAACTGTGTTTTTAACCCGACATGTGTTGACGTGTTCACAGGACTATTGTTGTTCTATGGAGAAGTTTTTTTTGTAAAAAATAATTAAATAAAATGACGTGAGAGCCCTTTTAAAACAATTTTCAAGTAATCAGTACTCTTAAAGATTTAGAATAATAATGTCTGTGATCTAATGCTTTAGTGAATTTTAGTTGGCTTGAAATTTGCTATAATTATTGCTCTTATTTTCTGATAATGTCGTGTAAGGTTGCCCGGACTTGCAAAAATTGGAACGTTTATACACATACAGAAAAATTAAAATCCTTTTTAAAATATTGGTGTTTTATGATTTGTATAAAGCTTTTCCATTTATGATTAGTAAATATAATTTTCACTCAGTAATAATATTACTAAAAGGCTGAAATTACTGCAGAATTTTAAAAGATTTACAACTTATAAATTTTTCTAATTAAAATTTAAAAAGAATGAAAACAATTCTTGTAAAAAATTCATCGAAAATTTTTTTTCTTACTACAATAGTGTCCCTAATATATCTTATTTATAAAAGCAATTAAAAGTTTTTTCTAATTAAATAATCTCTTAGTTTTATTACCTTTTTTTCACAACTGCGAGTAGATTTTCGGTAAATGATGCTTCTGTTTGATAAAAACAAATTGGTGATTTAAATTCTTCAAGGAGTCCTGCTTTAAACTAATATAAATATGAAAAGGCTGATATTTTAAGTTCTCGAAATTTCATAAGATTAAATCAGTGTGGGGTAAAGGATGTGAAAAAATGTATTATCAAGATTTTCTAAAAAAATTTCCAAATAATTTAATTCATTTTTTTTTTATTGAGTCCTGAAAAGTTAATTAAAATCTGACAGTTATTTGATTTTTTCAAGAATTTCCAAAACAATGTGTTTTTTTACCGCAAAAAAGACGTTAAATTTTCCATACTAATCTTTCGCCCACTCGCTGACGCAACAAAAAACACGGTTTTTAACCAAAATTTCGAACCTGCTAGAAAGGATTAAAAAAATTAATAAAATAATCCAAAAATGAGTTGCTCTTTCCTCTTAATAATAACATAAACATTTTGACAATAAAAATAGTTTTTATTGCGTTTGGGGCCTTTTTTCATCATGGTATGCTCTTTGTTAGAACATTTTTGGAGGTACCGATTTTTACTGAAATATACTTTTTAGTTCGATTTAGTATCGTTTTGATTATAGGAACGTAAAATAGGAAATTAACGCGATCAGATGTTACTTAGCAGTATAGCACTTTTTTATATATCAGTTCTAACAATATTTTCGTACCTCTTTATACTTTGCTTAGTTTCTGGAAGACACCTTTCGCAATCGGATGAAACGAAAGACTATATTTATCCCATTACTAAGAAAGTTGGTTCACTATTTAGTGCTAGACAATTGTTCTCGCCCGAACCTATCTTACATATTTATAACTCTACCATTCGTCTATGCTTCGAATATTGCTGCCACATCTGGTCTGGTTCACCTGCTATATATTTAGAGATTCTTGATAAAATCCAAAGACGAATCAGCAATGTTATTGGTCTTGACTAAAACTGTGACGACAGGTCAATGTCGTCACAGTTTTAGTCATTTTCTCACCGCCGTCGGATATCTATGTCATATTTTTTACGACTTCTAATTATTTGCAAATATACACGTCTGCATTATTCATATAATCTTACTTGTCCCTTTTAGCGTTCATCTCTTTCGCAGTCGTCCTGGTGATCAGCGTTCTTTTATCCTTCGTCTTTGCAATATCCGCGGCAGTTTCAATGAAAAAGCTTACTGACTTAGGGCGTGGATTTTTACACAAGATAGGGGTTAACGCTCTGCTTCACGTATGCTAGGCAACCGTTAATACGGGCTGATTGAATTGATTGATGAATGACTTATCAGTTACTTTATATCAAGACAGGCAACAAGTTTCGTAGGGGCAAACAGAAACGAAGACTTATACAGACTCAACAGTTTAAGAATTATTGTAGATTTATATTTACAGATCGCGACATCTATCAGAGACGAAATTTAAATTTTTATTATTGCATTATTCCAAAATTTTAACACATCAGCAGATAGGAGCCACGGTGGAGTAGGGGAGTAATGAATAGCAGCTCGGATTGAGGAATCGGAGAGCCGAGTTCGAATTACAGTCGAATTTCACTTACGGGAAATGTATGAAGCCTCTTCTTCTCTCACCAGCTCTGGGTAAATAGCAGGACAGGCCGGGTTATATAAACTTGGATGGCAACTGGGCTACCGCAGAAAGAAATGGCAACCTACAGCGGGCAAAAATCGAATGATACATGATCGCCTAAGCGTGTATCACGTATGGCACATAACTGACTGAGATAGCTATTAATGTCAATAACTGAGCACAAATAGTTATTAATTAAAAAAGGTCCTCTATTTTATAGATGCTATATACAAATTAAATAGCCTGTATTCAAAAATCCGAAAAAATCTGAAAAACCGAAGCATTTCCGGTCCCAAGAATTTCTGATAAAAGATTCTCAACTTTTGTTATTATTAATGATAGCGAATAGGCGATTTCTAACAAAATAGTTTAGAATATGAATAAATAAAATTAATATTATGCAGTTAGGAGAAGAACACTAACATATTGAGAAAAATAGCCTTTGTCATTCTATAGTTTTGCTCATAGATATTTACTAAGATGAGTTAAATGTTGACTGTAGGAACCTTAAAGCAGATTAAATCGAATATACAGTAGTATGGACTAGTGTGCTAACATCTAGCCACAATGATTCTCAACGTGGGGCGCATGCTTCACCGGTGGGGCATGGCAATATTTTGGTGGGATGCGTAGTATGTGCTCCCTTCAACTTACTATACCAACAGAATAAGGGGGCAATTTGAGAATGAGTTATTAACAGTGAATTGTTTTCTAATGAGTCTGAGTGAGAGTGTTAATCTTAATGCGTGTTAATACATACGATGAATATTCAGTAGGCATACATAAAAATATTTTGTGTATGTACGTACGTGTGTAATTGACATACATGTAAGAATTAAATATTACAGGAGATGGGGAAACCAGAATTTTAGAAATACCAAAGTTGGGCATGGCCCCAAATCGGTTATGATCTTGCCTATGGAGAAGTGTGATACAGTTTTTTGGAAGATTCAACTTGAGCTGAATTAAGTTTTTTCCAAAAAACTTAAGTGCGGGGCAAACACTAGGGATGAGACTGACGATACAACATTAGATGCTTCTTATTTTATGTACCGTGTCCATTTAGGACGTGAGCGTTTATAGCTCTCCATAACCTCTTATCAATTGTAGCTCTAAACAACTCTCACTATTCGACCGAGTTCATGTTCTGCCACCCATTTACAGTTAGATAATTTGCGGTTTCCCTTTGCATCTTTTGTCCTGTTGGTGTCGGATTCTCCAAGCCCTCTTTCCTCACTATGTGTTCCAGAAAATATCAACTGTCTCATTCTGATTTTAATTATAAGTGTCCATTTTTCCGTTATTCGTAGAACTTCTCCATTGCTGACATGTTCTTTCCACGGTATTCGCAGCATCCGTCTGTGGAACCACATTTCTGTTGCTTTAAGTCCCTTCTTCATCTATGCGGAGATTGTGCTGTATTCACTGCCATATAGGAGCGTTGATATTACATAAGTGAGCAGTACTAAAAGTAAGAATTAGACTGTATAACTAGACATGGGCAGTGGAACGAGAACGGTCTATCCCCGTAGATTAAATGAAGGGTTCAGTTCAGAATTCACTGTAGGTTATCCAGATCGTTAAAGGCCTGAGGAAGGCCGGAGGGTACAACGGCCGAAACGTTTCGACAGCAACAAAGTCTGAATATAAATAGCGTAAATATTGCATAACAGTTCAAAACTCTTTTCTTTGTTTCCATTTAAATTTTCTTAATACTTTGCTTAGTTTTTTGACAGCGTCTTTCGTCATACCACTGAGTCTTTGGATATTACATAGCAATTCAGCACGTTTTTTTTTTTTTTGATTCGCGGTCCAGTTGTTAGGTCTTGTTGAGGCAGCTAACTGTAAGTACTGACCTTTTTAAGGAATAGACGTAACAGGCTTTCGTTTCGCAAAGACTTTCTTACGAAGTGAAAATCAACAATGTTTGTATTTTTCCTTTCAGACTGAGCAGTCTTCCTGTTGTTCTCTTCTACTTTTCTATGAGCCGTGTCCCTTCAGGACGTTGGCGTTCCTGAATCGCCACAACTTCCTATATTTGTAGCTCAAATTTTCTCTTCTTACTATTCCTCCCGATCCATTTGCTGCTATCCATTTAAAAAAGCTCGTCAGATAGGTTATTTGCTATTTCACCCTCTTACTCTACAAAATGTCGTTTGCTAAATTATCTAACCTCTCTTTCCTCGTCGTCTATTTTTCTAATTCTATTTTCTCAAGCGTCCTTTTTGTTCCCAGTTTTTTTTTTAAAAACATCCTCGTTACTTATATACTTCGTCTATGGTATTCTCAGCATCCTTCTGTAAAACTGCATCTCTATGGCCTCAAGTTTCCTCATCATCTCTGAGGAAGTCGTACAGCATTCACTACCAAATTAGAGAATTGATATTACACAAGAAGTGTTTTGTATGATTAAACCGACAATTATTAGTTTATGGTGAAACTTCTTAATGTAAATATTGAACTTTTTACGGAATAGATGTAAACGACCTTTTTTTCCCCTCAAATACCCTTTATTTTATGTGGCTGGGAATAAAGTCACAAAAAAGTCACAATTTTAATTAGGATAATATTCACAGTCACAATAAATTTATGGTGGCCAGTAATAGAGTCGAGTGAAGTGCGAACAATCCTTTCCTTAGCTGCACAGTTTGTGCTTCGCCAGGGCTACATATAATTTTGAATTCAATTTTTTTTTCTCCTAGACCGGTTGCCACCCAAGGCTATAGAACCCAGTCTATCCTGCTATTTAACCATAGCCGGGGGAAGAAGAGTTGAATTCAAATCTTTCCCAAAGGTGATTAGCACGTAAGTGAATATAATAAACCCGACTATAGCTTTCACATGGTAGCTCGGGTTCGATTCCCGGCATGGGAACTGTATTTTTGGCCGTGATCATCTAGTGGTTGGGACCCCATGTTGTGGCTGGTAACAAAGTCATCTGTTTTGGTCAGGTAATTCCCGAGTTTATGAGTCTGTTCTGTTTGCAATACAAATTAATAGCAAATTGACCCAACCTCCAAAAAACGTTTTCTAACAATGCTTCGATATATTTCATAGTTAGGGAGTCCTACTATCCCATAAGACCCGACTGTAAGTGAAGAAAGCCAATCAGAAGGTTGCTTTTTTTTAAGTTTACAAGAGAAAGTAAAACAAATCCGGAGATTGTATACGAAGATTAATTAAGATATACAAAAACGTTTTCTAACAATGTTACGGTCACATATTTTATATATTTCTTAGTTAGGGAATCCTAGTATCCCATAAGGCCCAACTTTGTTTGAATAATATCTCAATTTGACATTAGAATTTGAACTAAAAGTTCCTTGAAGTTTCAATGTATTTATGCGACTTGCATTTGTGTCCACTTTTGGGATAAAAGTCTGGGTTTAGTCCGCTGGCATTTGTCCGCTGTGTGCTAACCTTGTTCGGTTTCTTCTTATTTTGTAACTTTTATTCCTGTGATTTTTTTTTAATGTAACTATTTTACCGTCACTTTTTTTAATCAAATATATTTGCATTTCTCTCTCTTTCTCCCTTGAAGAAATAAGCATGGTCATTCTTCCTGCTGTTAATGGTGAATGTAAAAAAAAAGTCATGTAGCAATAATGATTTTTTTAGAATTCACTTGAATTTAAATTTTAGGAGATTTGATTCGAGATTTCTTGTTTATGGGACAGGAAATGAGGCACTGACTGTTCTTTTCGTTGACAATGAACTTGTATTTAGTGACAGGAAATATCTTTTGCCGCCCTAAAGGGAACGTTTGTGAAGCATTTAAAAAGGTATTTCAATCTATGATATTTACGTTTTTTTTGGGGTTTTTTTTTGCCTTGAGGTTATCTAGTTCATAAGCTCCTGGTGGGCGGGACTTAACAAGTAGGTGAATTACATCTGGATTTACGATTATTTCAATGGGGACAAGTGAGTTCGGAATTTATATAGCAGCGAAATATGCAAGTTTCATTGGAGGACAAAGCTTAATGGTTAGACAATCGATCAAAGTTTAAGCAATATGATATACACGATGGTCCGAAAGTGTTGTCACCGCTACATAGCTATGGGTAAATAGCAGGGCAGACTGGGTTCTTTAGCTTTGGATGGCAACTGGTCTACCGCAGAAAGAAATGGCAACTTACTGCGGGAAAAAATCTACCTCGTCAGTCATGTATCGAAAGACACATGATCGCCTAAGCGTGTATCACGCATGGCACATAACTGACTGAATTTTTTTTGTCCGTATGTAAAAATTAATATATATATATATATATATATATATATATATATATATATATATATGAAAGTGAACATAGAAGTCAACACTTAGAGGCGACAGTCTGTTTCATGCTAGATGCAATCATCGTGGCCCGATGATAGCATCTAGCATGAAACAGACTGTCGCCTCTAAGTGTTGACTTCTATGTTCACTTTTATATTTACACACGCTCTATCTCTGATATTGAGCACTTTATCCCATAAATATAGCACACTTTAAGACTATATTTCTTCTTTATATATATATATATATATATGTATAAAGAAATATAGTCTTAAGGTGTACTATATTTATGGGATAAAGTGCTCAATATCAGAGATAGAGCGTGTGTAAATATAAAAGTGAACATAGAAGTCAACACTTAGAGGCAACAGTCTGTTTCATGCTAGATACAATCGTCAGGCCACGAGTGCTGTTATTTTTCTCGGCTATTTATATATACGGGTCAGTGGTGCATTGTGGATAGTCTATTTTGGCGGTTATTTTACTGGAAGTCGTTTATTTGTTTATTTATTTATTTGGGTTAAATTATTTTGCTTGTTTTTATTTTTTATTTTTATTTCTTATCTTATATATTTATATTATATATATATATATATATATATATATATATAGAGAGAGAGAGAGAGAGAGATACACGGTGTGTGCGTGTGAATGCACCCATGCTGTAAGGACAAGAAAGCAATTATTTTATTATATAAATGTTTATTTTACATCGTGTTAAACGTTAGTGCTAATGCACCTTAATTGAGGGGCAATTAAAACAACGTAGATTGAACATTCCCCAATGTAAATTTCAGATCACACTTCACAAAGAAAAACATATAAGTATGTAGGAATCATCAGTTGAATATTATTTGTTTGTCTCCGCTAAATATTTAAAAAATTTTTTTAAGCATTCAACCACAGGCAAGGCGGGAAGACACTAGCACGCAAGGGGTTACAGAGGGTAGGAGCGAGAACAAAGAGGAGTAATAGAGGAAAGGATGAAGAGAAGGTTAGGTGATAGATCAGGGCATCTTGAGACGTTGATTGACATTACATTTGAATAGTTGGAGATTATATCTATCAGGAAAACAATAAATGCGGAGGGAGTTCCACAGGGGAGAAGTGCGAGACATGAAGCTATTGGAGTAGAAGAGACGGCTACATTTAACAGTTTCGACAGTGAAAGGGTGAGAGCGAAATGCCAAACTAGTTGAACGCTTAAATTCATGAACCTAACTAAAATACTGGGGCGTATAATATATACTGTGTATGGCATTTGGCGAACTGACTTCACATTCTGAGTTTAAGAAGAACAGGAATTCAACTTCCCTCGCCATTCATTTAGATAGTTTTGTTATTAAGGTCAGGTAAAAATAAGAAAAGCTTGGCTTGAGTCTATATTCGGGCAATCTAGTTAAAATTTGATGACTACATCACATAAGCAAATTATTTGATACGTTCATTGTCTGTCCTGACATGTGGTGATATCTGTTTTTAGATTTACTTGTAAAATCTATATACAGGGATCCCTCGATTAGTGTGGCTAATGTGTACATTAAAAGATACGCAGTAATCGAAAAAGCATTAAATCGAATATAACAACTTCAAGGATTGTACCTCAGATTTTAGTCTCATTCACAATTTACTTCTAATTTTCATATTTTTTAATTAAAATGTTGGTACATAAAAGTAGATACAATAATATGCTATGACGTAAAGTTAATTAATCTGATTTTTTTAAAGAAAAACTTATTTAGAGTGGCTTGTTGCATGGTGTTCTTCTGTTCTTCATATAAATGGCGGTACTGAGAAATGCCGCTTCAAATTTCCCAAACATATCATAATTATTAGTATTTTAACCTGAAAATTTTATTTATAATCTTTCCGTAGTAAATGCACGCAACTCTTATATTTCAATATATTTTAATATATGTAAATTTCTTTATCTGATAAGATCGTTCATTTTTTTTAACAAAAGAATCGGAAATTTCCTTTTAAGTCCTTCAAAATAAACATGAAAAAATATTTAAAGTTATTTAGAGTTAAATGTTCAAATATGTATTTTTATTATCGGCTTATATCATAAAATATATCTATTTATAACCGTTCATTTTTTTTGCTACTGCACTAATCGCGTATTATGTAAGCACTAATCGCATTTTGCTATATCAAAATTTTAAAGCACTAAACGAAAGCGCACTAATTGAATGCGCATTAATCCGTGGATTCGTGTATTGTGTTTTATTCCTTTGCGAACTTTGACCTTTAGGAATCCGAGGTTAAAAGTTCGTTTTATGTTGATATTTACTAATCATAGCACAAGTCTATGCGAAAGTAATATTTAGCTCCCCCCCCTCCACAAGGGCTACATGTGGCACAAGACCGGGTTTAATGTGGGTTTTCCGAGCCCGTAGGCTCGGCCAAAAATATTCTCTATTGGAACCCGAAAAAACTGGTTCAGGGACAGTCTACCTCCTCGAACGAGACTGCCCGGAGGCAGAGAGTTCGACCAAATAACTAGACGCGAAAGTTGGGTCAGCAGTCGAAATCCCACACAGAATCGGAGTTTAATCATAGATCTCTGTTATTGTCATCGAATTATTTGAGCTACGTGACAGACTAATTAGTTTTCGTATTTTGAATCATTCTCGTGAGAGACTAAGAGATTTTTAATAAAAATCTATTTTGACAGTAAAATGTTTTTCATGAAAATCTATTTTGATGGTAAAAAGTTATTTTAATAGAATTATGTTTTGATGTTAAGAAGGTTTTAATAGTATTCTATTCTGATGGTAAGATGTTTATAAAGAAAATCAATTTTGCTGGTAAGAAGTTTTAATGGGAATTTATTTGATGGTAAGTCATTTTTATAGAAGCAATTTTGATGGCAAGAAATTTTAATAGAAATCAATTTTGTTGATAAAATTTTAATAAAAAGTTATTTTGATGGCAAAGAATTTTAATAGAAATCTATTTTGATAGCCATATTTTTTAGTTGTAATCTTTTCTCATAGTAAGAAGATTTTAATAGAAATCTATTTTGATGGTAATATTTTTAATAGTAATCTATTTTGATGGTAAGAGGTTTTTAATAGAAATTTATATTTATTGTAATTTTTTTTAATGGTACACTACTGTGATGATAATAAGTTTTTAGTATAAATCTATTTTGATGGTAATATTTATTATGCTATTCTATTTTGATAGTAAGATGATTTTAATAGAAATTTGTTTTTATGGTAATATTTTTCAATGATAATCTATTGTGATGATAAGAAGGTTTTAATATAAATCTATTTTGATGGTAATATTTTTAACTGGAATCTATTGTGATGGTAAAAATTTTTTAACATAAATCTATTTTGATGGTAATATTTTTAACAGTATTCTATCTTGATGTAATAAGTTTTTAATAAAAATCTATTTTGATGGCAATAATTTTAATGGTTGTCTATTGTGATGGTGAGAGGATTTTAATAGAAATCTATTTTGATGGTAATATTTTTAAATATTTTTTTACGCAATATTAAAGTTCTTTGGTAATGTTCATTTGTCTTGTGTGTAAAGAAAAACATAAACTTTTGCATGGATTCGACGTGCAGGATTAAAATACCTGAAATCAGATATTTTTGAAGTTGATCGAGATTTTGAGAAAGTGCGACGCTGAGATCCAAAGACGTATCGGGATGGCCAAAGACGCGTTCCAAAAGTTATGCAGAGTATTACGAGACAGGAGGATTTCGTTGGTAACAAAGAAAAGGGTACTCAACTGCTACGTGATATCTGTCCTCCTTTACGGTAGCGAATGTTGGATGGTCTCCTCAAAGATGAAGAAGAGACTCGAAGGATGCTGAGGATATCATGGACCGAGCGTGTGAGCAACGATGAGGTCTTGGAGAGGATGCAAACAAAGAGGAAAATTATAATTAACATCAGGCAGTGGCAGCTGAAATTTCTGGGACACCTAATAAAAAAGGTAGGCTTGGAAAATCTGATACTCACAGGGCGAATAGAGGGAAAGGGGGACAAGGGAGAGCAACGCGTGACAAATCTAGCGGGCTTAAGCAAGTAGATGACAGAACAGTGTCTGGGAAAAGTAGCAAAAAACAAAACTTATTGAGAAAAACAAGTGATAGGAGGAAGTGGAGAGCCATGATCGCCTATGTCCTGAAGGGACACGGTACATAAAAGAAGAAAGAGCAGTAGTGTACTAATAAAGATTAGTTAAGTCATTTTCTTCTGATGTTGGATAGTATGCCTTTTTGCCGTTATAGTAGAAGGTTTAGTTTAGTTTATTTTGTTTTACGGCATATCAACACCTCAATGGGTTATTTAATACCGGCAAATTTTTTTATTGCTGGTAATATTTTGTTTAGTCAAAAATCTGTTTCTGGTAATATTTTTCCTTCAAAATTGTATTGTTGGTAATAATTTTTTTCAAAAAAGTATTGCTGGTAATAGCTAACTATTTGCCCATAGCTGGGACCCTAACAGCTGATACCACCCCCGGTCAGGGTGGACCTGGGAACACCAGCAATTAAGAGGTGGTTCCACGCTCCTCAAAACCTCCTGTCAGAGGCCTAGTTGCTAGACGCGGATGTAGTTTAACGTCTTACCCAAGACGATGTAGTAGAAGGAGAACACTTCTAAAAGAATTTCAGCCGCTGAAAAGAATTTCAGCCGCTTTCCCTTACCCTAAAGTCTCGGATACAACTAAAAATCCCAGAGAGAGTTGAAAGAATGACTACTATTAAGAAATACTTGCATACCTACATACACATTAACAAAACCCTCCTCTCTCTCTTCACACACACACGCACGCACACACACACACACACATATATATATATATATATATATATATATATATATATGGGGTGACCCCAAAAAACGGGAACTTTCTAACAATCCAATAAAACCAAGAGTGATGGAAGAAAAATATTTAATTCATAGTAATTGAAACCTTAAAACATGCCATCTAAGAAACAATGATGGAATTTTCAGTTTTTTTAAATTACGTCCTGTAGATGGCGTCCTCCTGTACGATTGCATTCTTGAAATCTGCTGTTGAGATTCTTCATTGACTGCTGCAACATCTCAGTTGGGATACTGTGAATTTCATTCTCGTTACTAAAATGGCGAAATGTTTACTTGCTCAAGGTCACTGTCTCGCAGTGTTGCCACTTGCTCATGTCTGGCAATACGCACTTCAAAAATTCCCGTTTTTTGGGTCACCCTGTATATACGCTAAGAATTCAAAGACTTTCAACGCAAGAACTTTCTGATAGGAACTTATGAAACTCTTTGAATATTATTGTATATTTTTGTTTTGAGACATATAAATCTTTATCAGTGCAATATATATATATATCTTTGTATTAATTGTCTTTGCATGCATTTTAAAAAGCCATACATTGGTGTATATTTGGATAAAGGACGTTATCCGATGATTACCACATGTAAACAGATAAACCCTTACTTTGGTGCCTTCCACATCGCCACACTAACAGACCAGACATTAGTTCTTCGACTCCCATAGAGAAAACCTGAAAAAACAGCTAATAATAAAATAGAACAGTTATAACAATATGTTGCTTTAAAAGAAAATACGTTCTTATTTCGGTCTTAACAAGTATCGGATAGAATTTCTCCTCATTGATGTCTTCTCATTCTCTTTCACTCCTTGTACCCCCCCCCCGCGTCTTAGTGGCATTATTGTCTTGCTCTTGGGCGAAACGATTAAATAATTTCTCGCTGGATCAGTTACAAAATGAGTTCAATCCTCAATGGGTGCTCCATACTTTCGACCTTATGCCACACCTAAGCTTAGTAACTAACGACTTATCGCGTCAGTGCTTTACATTTATGGCCTTATGTAATACCAAGGTATTTTAAAGAAATTAATTGAACTTTTTTGCAAGTTGAAACAAATTTTCTGATCCTTTCTGCTAATTCACCCCCAAATAATGTAAAGTTACTAATCGTAATTATTAATTCACCCCAAGAAATTATAAATTTTAAATCAAAGTTTGTACTCCAACGTCATTTTGTTGTTGTACTTCTCTCTCTATCTTAATCAGAGTACAGACAATGCCATACCAAATTAGCCCTCATAATATATTGGCAACTACACAGGAGGCCTTCGAACGTACAAGAACGTGGTATGAGCCTTCACCACTGTCAGTTTTTTGAAATTATAAATTTTAAATGAAGATTAGCTTGCCTGGGAACAACTCCAACCCTTAAAATGAAAAGTTACTAAAAATCAGGGACTTATCCACATTTCGTAAGTACGGATGATATTCGTGGAATTTTTTGCAATTAAAAAAAAAAAGAAAGAAAAATATCTGTTTTTGGCTTGTTTATCAGAGTGAGCGTGAATGCAGACCCCACACACAGAAATAGCGCACCCGAGTCTGCCACATTTGGACCGATCACAAAGGTCAACCCAACCGGAGTGCAATGAAAGTATCTGTCGATCTTGGAGAATTTTGCGTCAATTTTAGTAAATATAAATTCTTTTTATTTTGGAGTGAATTAGCAGAAAAGATCCAAGTCTAGAATTTTCATCATTTCATTTAACGGAAGCATTTTCACGCTCACCTTTGACATATACGAATTGGTTTCATCATAGCTCTTACGGTTTGTGGCCTTTATTAAGGAAACATTCTGAATTATTTATTTCCGGTGTTGATCCCGGGTAAGTGAAACCACAAAGAGATAAACCGTGGACGAGGAGAGAGTCACCGTTCTGTGTTTAGTGTAGATTGTTTAATTCTTACTGTTGAACAAGTGGACATTTTTAAGTAGAGTTAATAAAATTCTCAATAACAATGATAATAGAAATTAAAAGAAGAACGGAGTAAAACGATACAAGAAATGAACAACGCTATACGCAATAATTACAAGACAATAGCAAAGCAATTATAAGACAGTAAAAAAGCTATATTTTGTACCAAACACAAAAACCTGTCGCAGTTAGCTCCCCTTCATTTTCCTTAACCCTTCACCAGGGGTCTCTCTCTCCCGGGAGTATAAATACTGGTTGACCTTTCGCCTCTTGCTCTCTTTTTCTCTGCTTACGCGCACGTGTGAGCAACTATGTCGATTTCGGCCGCGGGCCGAAACCTCGCACGTGGGGCGAGGTACAAAAAAACTTTCTCTAAAAATTTCCAGTATGTGAACTCTTATACACAACCAGCGTTTCCCATATTCTGGGAACACGCTAAAACAAAACGCACCCGTACGGACATTCAAAACAACACACACATACACAACTTTCCATACAGACACTGTAACATTTTATTCATGTCTTCAATGTATTGTAACTCGTGTTTTAATCTATTTGTAATTCACGTATTAATATATATTTGTTTTGTACATATATATCGGTCTCGTTTGTTTTCTTTTGCTTTCATTGGACTCCATTAAAGTCCAACATTCTTATGTAGCTGGACCGGCCAGCGGAAGCCATAACCTAGAGATAACTCATCTTCTCTTCTTCTTCCATTCACTCACCGCATGGTCCACTACAAACCTAGTTAATAGGAATAGCAAGTCATAATAGTCGCAAAATAACAAAAAAAGACTCAACCACTGCATAAGATTTTAAAGGAAAAACATTTACTATACACTTACGAAAAAAGGTGCAAATATAAAATTTGCACAAAGATTTCATTTTGTCCGCCTATTAAGGCAGGATAATAATATCCAATAAAGAGAATTGCCATCGAAAATGGGAAAAAAAAAACGATTTTTTAGTTTATCTTTTATTATAAAGTGCCGAGACTTGAATTTGAACATAGATCTCCTGTGAGCAAAGACAGGCGATCCCATTATTGAATTAAGTAGACTACGTGACTATAGAGGAAACGTATATATGTAGGAAGTAGCTGACGACTAATGATCGCTATTCTTAGTCTATCCTCAGCACTATACGGATCTCTATTTCTAGTCTATCCTCTATTACCATTCGGATCGCCATTTCTAGTCTATCCTCTATACTATACGGATCACTATTTCTAGTCCATCCTCTATTACCATTAGGATCGCCATTTCTAGTCTATCCCCTATACTATACAGATCTCCATTTCTAGTCTATCCTCTATTACCATTCGGATCGCCATTTCTAGTCTATCCTCTATACTATACGGATCACTATTTCTAGTCCATCCTCTATTACCATTCGGATCGCCATTTCTAGTCTATCCTCTATACTATACGGATCACTATTTCTAGTCCATCCTCTATTACCATTCGGATCGCCATTTCTAGTCAATCCCCTATACTATACGAATCTCCATTTCTAGTCTATCCTCTATTACCATTCGGATCGCCATTTCTAGTCTATACCATACGGATCACTATTTCTATTCTACCCTCTGTTACTATACGAACAGCTATTCTATACTCTATTTACTATACTATTTCTCTATTCAGATCAGTATGCGGTGGTTACTTCGAGCGATTATTATCAAGCAAGTACTATTTGTGCGAGTGCTATTCGAAGGCGTCTGACAACAGCATTGTTCAACGGCGTTACTATAGTTGTATCAGCGATTATAAAGTCTCTACTAAAGCGAGCATTACGAAAGTGACAACAAGTATTCAATGACATTACAAAAGTGGCAACGAGTATTTGTTGGAACCACAAAAGTGGCAACGAATGTCCGTTGACATCACAAAATTTTAAAATTCACACGGTTAGTGCTTTGGAAAATTTCTTTGAATTCTTTTCGTTTTTTATTGTTCAACCGCAGGAGAATTTTCACTTGAATTCAAAATTCTTTAGTCTCTCTGCAGCTGGCTTGTAACCTTGTACCTTCTTGGTGCTCTCATCTTGATGTCAAGTGCCTTCTGCTGCTTGATGTGAATTTTCCGTGTCCTCTTCTTGCTGTCAAAAAGTCTTCTCCTCCGTCCACTCACCTGAGTCCTATTTATTTTGAAAAATAGCCTCAAAAGGCCTCCATTCGGATTCTTAATAACGCTTGAGACCATGTCTCTTATCGTTCAGCATATACGAAAAAAGAATTTTCGAAAACTTGAAATGGAATCTTAACAATTTCGGTGGATTTTAACCGCTGAACCGAAAAAATGTATACAAATGCAGCACTATTTTTTGACACAAACCGTTTGGTCTCATTTAAAAGAAATTCGCTTCTCACCAAAGAATGTGAACTAAAAAACAACAACCGAGACGACTAAACATTTATTCAAGGCTAGAATTTTTCAAGTAGTAAAAATAAAGTTTTTATAAAGCAACTGTGTTCAAACGCAAACGGGATACAGCCAAGTGGATATAGCCTTCTGAATTAAAGGCAAGATATAAAAAAAATGCTTGGGTCAGAGCAAGAACAGTTCATTTCTATTGACCAAGAAGAAATCACAGAAGCAGCAATACATATATATATATATATATGTATGTATATAGTCATCCACAGACAGACTGTTTCGTGGTATTACAGCTCATCAGTGTGGCTAGACGTGCGGTTGCCTCTATCTAAGTACGAAACCCGACTGAATTGGCGTCGATCGGGGATTCTTCCACTAAGCCGTTGGTGCACGGCAGGGATGAAGGGGAATTTAAGCGTATTTATTTTTAGATAAACGCGCAGTGACTGAGAGAACTCGATTCGATTTACTGAAGAGTCTTGCATTATTAGCCGTAATAGTCACTGTTTACAAACCCACACTTCCTCCCCAGAGAGCTCAACTGAAATAAATTTTTCAGGAGCATATATATATATATATATATATATATATATATATGTGTGTGTGTGTGTGTGTGTGTGTGTGTGTGTGTGTGTGAGTGTGTGTGTGTGTGTGTGTTTGTGTATGTATGTTGGATAAAACCCCTTCAAAAAAGAATATACATGTGTGTGTGTATGTGAGATAAAAAATATAGTTTAGGGTATACATTATTTATGAGTAAATGCGCTCAATATCAGAGTTAGATCATACGTAAATATAAAGTACAATAGACCTTACTACCAATAATGCACCTTTGATAGCATATATAAATAGTAGAGTCAAAACACAACACACATGGCCGGAAGATTGTGCCCAAGCATGATACAAACTATCCTCTCTTGGTATATATATATATATATATATATATATATGAGGAAATTTGCCGACATGAGGAAATTTAAAATTGTACAGTGCATAACCTAAGCGTTTTCCATTTCACACGTGAAAAAATATAATTTTCAGATGAACACAACAATTTTTTGTCTTAGAATAGAGAAGACTCTGATGACGACATTGTGCTAATGTCGAAACTACTCGGAATACAATGAATATTTACATGATAATCTTCTTTCTTCCTTTAGTAAAGAAAGTTTGCCCGTAATTACGAGAGGATCATATTAAAAATAAGTAGATAAATCTTGTCTAAATTATTAAATGAGACATGTCTTAATATATATATATATATATATATATATATATATATATATATATATATATATATATATATATATATATTATAATAAAAAGAAAGAACAGTAAGGTATATAATTCGGAGTTCTTATTGAAATTTTTATTTGTTATTTTTACAAAACAGTGCTCAATGTAAATTTACAGAGCATAAATATTATAAATTAACTGATTTAAAATATGGTTTCTTCGCTACACAGGAATTACCATGTTTCAAAAACCGAAGCTAAAAACTTCAAATTTAATTACATAATTAAATTAAAAGCATAAGTTTTGTTTCATCTTTAAGCGAATAGGAACATATATATATATGCTCAAGGTTGAGCGGCTTGGTGATAGTAGTCGTGGCTCCGGGGGCACCGTCCTATGGTTAGAGAGAATCTCAGTTGAGTTCCACCATATGTAAGCGAGCGGCGCTATATTGAGTCTGATTTGCTATCTCTTCGTCACCGAGGCCCGTTGGAACAGTTGGTATGGTGTTTGCTTGATAAGCTAACTGTCAGGGCTGCAATTCTCGGTAGTGGATGCGCAGTGCTGATGAGTCCAAATATAGGACGAAACGGCCGTCCAGTGCTTTCTGCATTATGTTGAGGTTTCAGACTCGATGAATTACTTATATATATATATATATATATATATATATATATATATATATATATATATATATATATATATATAAATGTTCCTGCCTACTTTTGCGCACACATATACATACACATGCATATACTCGAGGATACGTCTCCTAATCAGTACACTTTGTTGCGTTTAGTAGGGTAGAATAAGAGACACATCATGATGTCTGCGGTAATGGTTTCGAGAACGTGGCAATTAATGGATATCATACCATCAACGGTGACCTTGCATCATGCGCCGTATCTGTTGGGTGTTTGCTGCCCACGAGGCTAAAATAAAATAAAAATGACCATGTGTCACGTTCTGCCATTATCAGGTGGGGAATAAATCTCATCTAAGTTGGTTACTTAAAAGAATTCGGCCTAAAGTGTTTATATTTAGATCAAAGTCAAAGAGAGGAGGAAGAAGCATTTAGGGCGTTTTGACCTTTAAAAACGTCTTGCACCATGATCATTTAGAAGACGTGTGAGTGAACAAGCACGTTAATGTCCTTCTTACCCACAGGACGGACGAAAAAAAAAGACTTGTTATTCTTGATTTACAAGTACGTTTCAATGTGAGCTGATATATTTGTTTTAAGAAAGAAAGTAAGAAAGAAGTAGGGAAATAAATAAAGAAAGAAAGATGAGAAGAAGAAATGAATAGAAAAAGAAAAGAATAGGGATGATATGGAAAGAAAGAGAGACAGAAAAAGAAAGAAAGAATATAGTGCGAGAGAAAGAAGAGGAAAAATGGTATAGTGGGTGTGGATACAGAAGAAAGAAAGAAAGAAAGAAAGAAAGAAAATGTTAAGAGAGAAAGAAGAGAGAAGAAAAACTTATAGTGGCGGGACGTTGACAACAGAAAGAAAGCAAGAAAAAATGGATGATAAAGAAAGAAAGAAAGAAAGAAAGAAAGAGAAATAAAGAATATGAGAGAAAGAAGATGAGAAAATGTTATAGTGGGGATGACACAGAGAAAAGAAAGAAAAGTAAAAGAAAGAAAGAAAGAAGGAAGAATATGGTAAGAGAGAAAGAAGAGGAAAAATGTTAAAGTGGGGAAGACACAGACAAAAGAAAGAAAAAGAAAGGAAGAACGAAAGCAAGAAAGAATATGGTAAGAGAGAAAGAAGAGAGGAGCAAAAACCTTTAATGTTATAGTGGGGAACACAGGTAAAAGAAAGAAAGAAAGAAAGAAAGAAAGAAAGAAAGAAAAATCGTAAGAGAGAAAGACGAGAGAAGAAAAAGAAAAAGTATCTTACATTGGAAGGATACAGAAATAAATAAAGAAAGAAAGACAGAAAGAAAAAAGAAAGAAAGAAAGAAAAAGAAAGAAAGGGGAAAAAAGAAAGGAAGTGAAAATAAAAGAAGTTGAATGATATGAAAAGAAGGAAAGAATGAAGTCAGAGTCAAAGAAGATAGAATAAAAAGAAAAAAGTATGTTTCAGTTGAAGAATAAAGAAAGAAAGAAAGAAGAAAGAAAGGAATAAAGAAAAAGAAAGAAAGAAAAAGAAAGAAAGAAAGAAAGGAGAAAAAGAAATGAAGTGAAAAAAGAAAAAGTGAATGGTACAGAAAGAAAGTGAGAGGGGTAAGAGAAAGAAGAGAGAAGAAAAAGAAAAAGCATGTTACAATGGAAGGGCACAGAAAGAAAGAATTGTGTCCTTGGCATTTTTTCTACGTGTTTTGTCATCTCTTGCTTACATCGAGTGACAGCTCCTGTCATTTTTCATTGTCCAATGCAATAAAAATAGTTTCTCTCTGTTCTGTTTTACTCTCTCATTTTTAGCTTCTTTTAAAACTTTTCTGCGATGTTCTTTTGTTTTATTTTAATTTTTTATTTTTATTTTGCAACGAATTTGTCTCTTCTAGTTCTATTCCGTAAGCCTTCTCACCTTGTTATCTAACCAGGATTACTGAACATAGTTTCGCTAGACCATGAGTCACGAGTTCGATTCTCACAGGGTATCACGCCGAAGCTAAGCATAGAAAACACTTATGCACCGAATGTATTTCTGTTAAAGTCTATATTTTGCAACTAAATTTAACCCTTAAATGACGGGAAAAGATGCAGGCCAAACGGATGAAAAGGAGAAAATTCATTTTTCAAGGGTAGTTTTTGTGCTGTGATTATACAGGGTGCGATGGGTAAATTGTCGCAAGGCTATATTTTTAATTTCGCGCATGCGCATTTTTTATTTTGTTGACTGCACAGCATAGTAGGGTCAGTTGGGCACCGTCTGTGAGAAAAAGAGAAGCATTACGCAATTCAGTCCTCCCGAAATTTGGAAATGGCATGCTGTACTGCTTGGCATTCACGCTGGAAGCTCCAATACAAACATTTCAGCGTGTTTGGGTGTCAATCTGAGGACAATGGGGTGCATGCCGAAATAGTTGTGTAGAGGACCGTGTGGGCTTACGTGTTGTTGTTGAATTAGGAACACGTGCTGTTTATTTCCTGCTAGAAGAAGGTCCAACTACAAGAACATGTCGGACTCAAGTTGAGTCCAACCGAAGATGTAAAGAAAACAAACAAGACCGATATCTATCAACAAATATATGTATTAAACAACAAATTTACAAGTGACAAAGACATCAACATTTGCGTATTTGTGTGAACGTAAAGAGTTTGTATTTTGTTTAATGTTCGTACGTACGTGTATGTGTGTTTCATGGCGTTTTCTCACAAGTGGACGAAAACGCGGGTCTCTGCGGGAGATCACATTTTTAAATGTGTCCGCTGAAATGCAAAGTAGAAAGAGAACGAGAAAATAATTCGTTCAGTATTTTCAGTGTAGAGAGAGCGTGCCCTTGTGAAATATTTGGACAATTAAGAAGGAGTTAACTCCGACAGTTGGATAATTTATCCAGTCAACATCACGGTGTTTGGAGTGATCACTTGTGATGACGACGTTATATCTCCATTCATCTTCCTACAGGGCATCAGACTCAACACGATGGCCTGCATCAAGTGCCTGGAGTGGGTAGTGCTGCCCTGGGTTACGAGGGCGGATGCTGGAAGACTCTGTGTCCGGCAATAAGACTCGGCTCGATGCCACACAAGCAGGATAACCAAGCCATGGCTGTTAAACAATTTCTGCGCACACATCACCCCTTACGTCTGACCACCTAAATCCCCAGATTGCAACCCCTTGATTATATGGGGTGCATTTGAGAGAAAGACCAACGCCTTTAACTTCAAAGATGAACTGAAGGCAAAGACTATGGTAGAAATCACCTACTTACAGAAAGGAAACCACCCAGAAGTGATGCAGGAGATTCCAAGTTCATCTGGAGACCGTCGTTGAAGCCAACGGCAATTTTATTGAATAAATTTACTCTTTATTATTTCAAGATATTTTTGTGTAATTTTGGTAAATATATCTGTTAAAACGAGATGTCCGTGTTATTTCCATTTTTTGAGTAATTTAGACCACAATTTTTTTTCAGTGTGTTTGGGTGTCAATCTGAGAACAGTGCAGATGATTCGAAAAGATTTGGATGAATCTAATGGTGATTATGAAAGTATTTGGAGTGATCAATAGTGATGGTGACATTATGCCCCTGTTCATCCTCCCCACAAGGCCTCAGACTCAATATGGGGGCCTGCATCAAGTGCTTTGTTCAGGTAGTACTGTCCTGAGTTAAGAGGGTAGCTACTGGAAGACCCTATGTCTGGTAACAGGACTCTGCCCCATGCCGCACAAGCAGGACAAGCAGGACTGTCAGACAATTTCTATAAACACACTATCCCTTACATCTGGCCACCAATTTCTGTAAACACCCTACCCCTTACATCTGGAGACCTAACTCTCCAGACTGTAACCTGCTTGATTATTATGGGAAAAGTGCATTTGAGTGAGAGACCAAAAAAAGATGAACTGAAGGCAACTGATTGTGACAGCATTCCGCAACATAAGCAAGGAGACCATCCAGAAGAGAAGCAAGAGATTGCAAAATCATCTGGAGGCCATGGTTGAAGACAATGGCGATTTTATTGAATAAATTTACTCTTTATTATTTCAAGATATTTTTGTGTTATTTTGGTAAATATATCTGTTAAAACGTCAGTCAGTGTTATTTTCATTTTTGCGTAATTTAGACGATAATCTATCCATCGTACCCTGTACATTATCACCGTAAACGTTATTTTAGTGGATACTCATATTTAAATAGACGTTCCGTTTATTTATTAAACATTTATTTATTTTCGTCTACCGACCTGAATATTCGGGAAATCTTATTAAAGAAAAAATATGCGCTCTCCGGCTGGATCCGAAACTGCGCCCACCCCTGGCAGGAGAAACATTTGTTAAACTCAACGTTTTTTATACCGACTCAAGGAAGAAGGACATTTACCAATCAAAGCAAGGCTGTATAGTGTCTCTATATAATATGGCTAGAAGGATTTAGCTTAAAGTCACTATTCAGCCTTGGTTGATCGACCAATATCTTTCGTGGCTGAGTTTGATAAGCACGTCGGATCTAAAGACGGTTTCTCCTGCCAAAAGGGTAGCAAATTCGGAGCCTGTCGGAGGGTGGAGAATTTTCTTTCATAAAATTTCTTGAATATTCAGGCCGGTAGATCAAAATAAATAAATATATTGTTTAATAAATAAAAGGCATTTCTACTCAAATATGAGTATCCAGAAAAATCTGTCTTTAACTCTTAATGTAACCATCTACTCGAGAGGTCCCGGGTTTTGTACAGGGTAAATCTTACTGCAATATATATATATATATATATATATATATATATATAAAATATATATTTAAAACAACATGTCTGGCCGCATACACAATTCCGGAAAATCCTTGTGGAAAACACAAATATACTTAAACATGAAAACAATAAACAAAAACTAAAAATTCTTGAAGCTATATACATAAAACAGTTGAAACCTAACCTGAACAAAATAAACTATGAAAACTCCACAAATAATATACTCAAATGCCCATAATTGATAACAGAATTTGTACCAACGGCTTCATTTGTGACGTCATGAGCCGTGGTGCGATTTTCGCTTCCAGCGTCTCGTATGCACGAGTTTGTCCTTGCTTAGAAATCTTCCATGCATACAAAAACAGACTATCATTATTGTCATGTCCATGTATTGTTTAATATATTGTAATTTTATTGTCATCTTTGATGACGGCTTATGTAAGCCGAAAGCTTAGATAGGATTAAAAATATGTATCAATATGGTGATTTTCTTTCGTCTTTCAATGATAATGTTATTAAGCTTATCAGACGATATGAAAGGAATTTGCATAAAATAAATAGACAAAACTTGTCTATATTATTTAATGAAGCATGCATCAATATATATATATGTATATATATATATATATATATATTGATGCATGTGTTGAAACATGGTAATTCGTGTGTAGCGAAGAAACCATATTTTAAATCAGTTAATTTATAATACATACACATATATATATATATATATATATATATATATATATATATATATATATATATATATATAATATCAGTGGTCAATACATAAATTCCCAAGTGGATAGAATCCAGGTCGAACTCAATGTCCAGGACAGAGTAAGAATATAATATAAAAGCCTCAAACACTATTCTAATATTCTATGGTTATAATCCGATATTTTCCGATTTCTTTTTGAATTTGTAGGTCTGATGAATTGGATCGTGAATACAATTCCAATGTAATAAATTATAACCATAGAATATTAGTGTTTGAGCCTTATATATATATATATATATATATATATATATATATATATATATATATATATATATATATATATATACGGCAGTGAAAGAGGTGATTTCATGCTCCTCAAAATCTCCAATCAGAGGCTTCGATGCCGGATGCTTATCGTCACACTCATGTCGAATATTCTAACCGACTTAAGTTGAATAATTTCATGATTTCACGACCTCACCTCCTACCACTTCTCATTCGGCGTGCTATTGCATGAATGGAAGAATTCACTTGAGTAACAGATGAGCCTTTTGTTAAATCGCATATAGAAATCGAATCTGGTTGTGAATAGCAATGAGAAGGAAAATGCAAGTCATTTGAAAGTGACGTATACTGAACGGTAATTATGTCCAAGTAACGATAAGTTATTTATTTACTTGTTTTTTTTTATGGCTTTTCTTTTTTTTTAACTTGAGGTGGCCCTAAAAAAAAAAGAAGAAAAAAAGAAACATTCGCCCTGCCAACATGATGCCGACACAATTTAGGCGATAAAGAGAAACATCAATTACAAGAGTTACTCAAAAATTTACCTGTGTATAGTGCCACCGATCAAAGAAAATGCATGATTTTAAACTTCTTCAGAAAAAATTACCTGTGTATAGTGCGATTAATCGAAAAAAAAATGCATGATTTTTAACCGCTTCAGAAAAAAAATTATCTGCGTATAGTGCGACCTATCAAAGAAAATGCAAGATTTCTAACATCTTCAAAAAATATTACCAGTGTATAGTGCTATCAATCGAAAAAAGAATGCATGAGTTTTAACCTCTTCAGGAAAAAACTATCTGCGTATAGTGCGACCTATCAAAGAAAATGCATGATTTTTAACATCTTCAGAAAAAGTTACCGGTGTATAGTGCGACCTATTTTGAAATTTCTATTTCAAAGTCCTTGTATTTTGACAGCTTTTCGAATATCTTCAAAGATACATTGCAGTCTGCAGGGTCTGCCATATCAATAAGGAGGCACTTACATTGTCTGTGGTCTTTAATAACAATGTCTGGGCGGTTGGCTTTGATTGTTCTGTCAGTGTGTATTGTGTAGTCCCATAGAATTGTAACAGGTCCTATCTCCGTAACCGGGTCAGGGTGGTGTTCGTACCAGTTTCTTTCACTTTCTTTCCCGTAGAAGTTGCAAATTTTCCCGTGCAGATATTGGCCCACTCTGTCATGCCGGTTTTTATATTCAGTGGGTGCCAATATCGTGCAACCTGATACAAGATGATCAATGGTTTCTGGATATTTATTATCATTATTATTATTATTTCTTTTGATTTCTAGTGTATACTCATTTCTTTCCGGGTCCCAACCGGAAACCTAACGTCAAAAATGGCATGATGACGTTTTTCACCGAGCATTTTTTGAAGAAAAAGAAAAAAACCAAACCATCTATGATAGACATATTTTACATAGAGAAAGCTCTTTGTAAGGTGTGAGCTATACTTGTGAGTACAAGTTTTTTTGTATTTCTTTAAGGCATGGCCTACCAGGAATCCTTTTAATAAGTCTATTAGAATCTTTGCCAATCAATCCGAGGGCTCCAAATCCAACTGCAGTTGTTGATGTCCGCATGCGCAACATTTTTGAGAGTTCGATTTCAAGGTCATTGTATTTTGATAGTTTTTTGAAAATCGTCAAAGATATATTGCAATATGCAGGGAATGCCATTTTGAATAAGAAAGCAATTTCTGTCCTTATAGTATTTGATCACGATGTCTGGACGATTACCTTTGATTGTTTTTGTCTTTGTGTATTGTAAGGTCCTAGAAAATTGTTACAGTTCCTATCTCTGTAATCGGGTCTGGGTTGTGCTCATACCAATTTCTTACAGTTTCCTACACGTAAAAAATTCCATAATTTTCAATGCAGATATTGGCCCACTCTATCAAACCGAGTTTTGTATTCAGTTCGTGCTAACACCGTGCAACCTGAACAAGATGGCCAATTGTTTCTGGATATGTATCGCAGAATATTCATTCGGAATCAAGGCAATTATTCAATATGTGTATTTCTTGCCATTTTGCCATTTCTTGTCCTGCTATTTACCCATAGCTGGGGGAGAAGAAGAGGATTCATATCTTTCCCAAGGTTATTAGCACGTAAATGAATGTCATGGATTCGACTGGAATTCGAAATCGGCTCTCCGATTCCTCAATCCGAGCCGCTATCCATTACTCCACCGTGCTACATGGTTAGTAAAGGATATTATAGTAGGTATTCGATTTACATCAAAACCAACTTTCAATAAAATCTGAAAAATGTTTCAAGATGAGTATATTTAATTACACTCACACATGCATCTAAAGGTCAGGGCATTGTCGATCGTCGCTGGGTATCCCATTCTTGTTGCCTTATGCCAGACTATTCTCCACCTTATATATCCATTAGTTGATTTCATTTATTAATATGATAACTAATATTCTAGTCAGACCGGCGTTTGTCACGAACTTTTTTGTGATGATTATCTTAAGGAATAAATCTATTTAAACAAAACAAGCCTCTAAGTGTATTTTGTTTAGAAAAAAAAAGAAGAAAAACCTGCAAAATTCAACTTCTGATGTATGTCGGATGGAACATAACCTTGAGGAAGGTCAAAGTACAGTCTAAAAGTAAGATGTAACAAAAAAAAACAAAAAACAAACAAAACAAAACAAACACAAAAACGATTATGATACTAATCCAAAAATGGTTGGAAAACTTTTTCTCGAGTAAAATTCGAATAAGAAATGTCGACACTATAGGAAAGGTCCACATTAGGAAAGGTCGACACTAGGAAAAGTCGACTTAAAAATTTGCATAAGTATTCTGTTATATCCGGTTTTGAAATCTCAGAACCTCCCGTTAAAATTTGGCAGTACGCCTCGTCCTTCCTTGAGGATATGTTTACAGTCCTGAGTACATTACATTCTGATTGACAATTGAAAGTTCTTGAAGCGATTTATATTAAATTGAAACCATCTTCCTTTTGTAAACAAATGCAATGATTGTTGAGTCTCACTGTGATCTATTTATAAATATTAGTAGTGCCTTAATAAACATAGTATCAGCAGCAGCCCTTAATAAGTATAGTATCAGCACCAAACCGGGTAGTATAAAAACAAGCGAACCCTTAAGTAGCACTCTCTTCTTGCTGTTCCTCCTTTTGAAGTGTATGCCATCAACTTTACACACTGAAGCAAAAAGAGACTATGGACACTTCACACACAAATACACAGGCAAGTCACACTCAAATACATTCATTAACAATTATCGTTTTGTATTCAATTTATTTTTAGGAAAAGAAACTCTTAAACTTTCCTTTTCTTAAATAAATGTTATCTTGCATTGCAAATCAATCGGTCTCTGTTATTTTGACCATGTTCATTTTCACCAACATTAATTCATGTATTGTAAAAGAAACGTAAGAAAGCTTATATATTAATTATAGAAGTAGCAACACACTAAATATACATGCGTCACGATCGTCGTCGTCTTCTTCCGTCCGTCTCGGGAGACGATGGAGTAGCGCTGTAGGTGCTAGGCGATGGAGTTACATTGCATCCTCTCCAGTGAGCCTGGGCGGGGTGTATGGAGATCTAGGGTTGCCCGGACGTCTAGTTCCCCATCTCGGCCTTGCTGGTAGAGTCCAAAGGAAAGAATGAACCAATACAGTTTGCAGGAGTTGCCGGAAGTTAGCACAGAGTGCCGTCCATCCGCCTTAGGGGCTCCACTCCGGATTTGTGTAGGGTTTAATCCTTAGCCTTTTCTTCTCCCGAAGATTTCCACAAGGAAGTGGAGCTATTTAACCCATAGCTGGGGTTTGGTTTATGCGCACCAGAGCGTGTCCACACACCAGTGGGCCTGCATGCCGCATGTTAAGGGGCTCAAAGTCCTACCCCGTCCACTGTAGTTTAGCTCGAGTCCGCAAGGTGCTCGGTTGCCATGTGTCGCCACGAGGAAGCACTACATCGGGCTTGCTGATGGAGAGGCTATATACTGGCAGAGGAAGACTTACGCACTCGGCTCCCCTTTTCGCATTGCTGCTAGCCAGCGGCGGTAGCTGAAAGCGAGAAGCGACAAGCAGTACCACTACAGACTACCACACTAGACGCATCAAAACAGCCGTTGAGACACATGTGTCACGATATTATTGATGTTTGTGCATATCTTTTATTTACCCTTCTTTCTTTGAGTCGTTTTACATTTTATTTTAATTCCTTGGCTGAACTCTGATGAGAGAGGAAGGACATCCATCCAGCTGATTCTACAATATTATTTTCTTAAAAATTGCCGCAACGGAACTGCAGAAACCATATCACTTGAGGACCTGAATGGTGAAAAAAAGGCTTTGAGCCAGTGAAGATTGAGGGGCTTGGCAAAGACCATCCTTCATTGAACATTGTTGACTAGCGCTACAGAATCACAAAAAAATGTATTAAATAGCAGAAACCACATCATATGAGGACTTTCAACAGAAGCAACAACTAAAACGGATAGCATATGTAACTGGCAGATAAAATAATGACATAATCAAAATGGTAACGTTCCACAGAATTTCAAACAAAAGGTTAAGAAGGAATCGTTAGAGAACTTCAGAAAATTTTTTTATGAAACATTTTTTTATTATGACGAATTATAAATTTCAATCGACATTTTCACTGACTGATCGGTCAATGAATGCCGAATGTTTTCTCATATGGAAATGACTAATTTTGTCGTTACCATATCTATCTATCTATCTATCTATCTATCTATCTATCTATCTATCTATCTATCTATCTATCTATCTGTCTATCTATCTAAGTTTATTCACTATCTATCTATCTATCTATCTATCTATCTATCTATCTATCTAATTTTATTCATTATCCCTCTATCTATCTATGTATCTATCTATGTATCTATCTATGTATCTATCTATCTAAGTTTATTCATTATCTATCTATCTATCTATCTATCCATCTATCTATCTATCTATCTATCTATCTATCTATCTATCTATCTATCTAAGTTTATTCATTATCTATCTATCTATCTATCTATCTATCTATCTATCTAAGTTTATTCATTATCTATCTATCTATCTATCTAACTAAGTTTATTAATTATCTATCTATCTATCTATCTATCTATCTATCTATCTATCTATCTAAGTTTATTCATTATCTATCTATCTATCTATCTATCTAATTTTATTCATTATCTATCTATCTAACTACCTATCTAAGTTTATTCATTTTCTATCTATCTATCTATCTATCTATCTATCTATCTATCTATCTATCTATCTATCTATCTATCTATCTTGTGTTTTAGATGTGTGGATTAGAACTAAATCAACACGCAGTAACTCCAGAAACCTCTTTTTTCGCTTAAGTTTTCGGAGTTCAATCATCCATTACTTTATTCTAATATTGAAGGATAGTGCTTGACTTAACAATTTGTTCTGGTGGGGAGAAGAAGACAATGAGGCTGGGTTGGAGTCAAGTTTTTTAACCCGTCTGAATTTGTCGGGCAAGACTTCGTGCTGAATGAAACTAAAGCCTGGCAGACCGGTAGGATGAGCCAAGGAGATAATAAACGAAACGCTCGGCTTGTAGTTCCTGTCGGAAGTGACCTTTGAATGCAAACATGACACGCGCGATAAATGCTCGAATTGAAAGAAAGGAAAGGGTCGAGACCCGCGCAATAGCAGCGGAGAGAACGTTTTAATGAAAGATGTTCTTGTTCATTTGTTATGAACGACTATTTACGCGTGAAAGGAAGAGAGAAAGGAAGAAAGGAAAAGAATATAAGAAGAGGGAATGGAAGTGAAAATAAAGAAAGAAAAGAAGAGAAATAAAATGAATGAATGAATGATCATTTAAGAGCGAAATGAAAGAGAGAGAAAAATAATTTAAGAAGAATGATATAGAATGAAGGAAAAAGAAAGAAAGTAAGAAAGAAAGCATGGATGAATCACAATAATTTTAGAGGTGAAGAAAGAAAGAAATAAAGAAATAAAGAAAGACAGAAAGACAGACAGACAGAAAGAAAGGAAGGAAGAAAGAAAGAAAGAAAGAGAGAAAGAAAGAAAGAAAGAAAGAAAGCATGGATGAATCAGAATAATTTTAGAGGTAAAGAAAGAAAGAAAGAAAGAAAGAAAGATAGAAAGCATGGGTGAATCAGAATAATTTTAGAGGTAAAGAAAGAAAGAAAGAAAGAAAGAAAGGAAGGAAGAGAGAAAGAAAAGAAGAAAGGAAGGGAGAAAGGAAGGAAGAAAGAATGAAAGAAAGCATAGATGAATCAGGATAATTTTAGAGGTGAATAAAGAAAGAAAGAAAGAAAGAAAGAAAGGAAATAATTTCAAAGGAAGAGAAAAAGGTGAAACAATGAAAATAATGAAAATAAAGAAACAGACGAAAGAAGGAGAAATGCAAAAATCTGAATAGTGGGTACCTCCAAATATTCACTAAAAGTGAACATATAGGGTGAAAAGATGCGAAAGACACAATAAAAACTCGGGATGTACTCGACGCTACTTCAGACATTTGATTTGTATTTCCAACACCGATCGCGCAGAAGAGTGAAACATCAGATAAATGGCAATAAAGACGCGTTGCCCACAATAAAGAAAAGGAAGCTGAAGTGTTATAGCCACGTAACTAGATTGCGACACCTCTCCAATAACATCCAACAAGGAACAGTACAAAAAAGAAACAGTCATGTTCTTAGGGTTGCCGGCACTCCTGGCAAGCTGAACTTAAAAACAAACCAACACTTAATAATATTAACTTTGAACATGGACATAATAACTTGACCGTGTTTTGAATACATATATATATATATATATATATATATATATATATATATATATATATATATATATATATATATATGAAAACTACACCTGAGAAAATTCGTGAAAATTATAAGAGTTTTACCCCTTTCTTCAGGTTAGTCGAACTTCTCCTCCAAAAACGTTCAATAGATAACTAGAGTTGTTATATTCCATGAATCAAGAAAAAAAATCAAGTGTCTGCTTGGCTGACTCAAGAGTTTCGCATCAAAAAGCTCATCAGTGCCAGGTGTTTGATAAATCTATCGTCAAATCTTACATTCATAGTCTTTCTGAGTGAACGAACGCTAATTTTGATTTTCAAATTTGAAAATACTTGACATGCTAGAGTTTCTTTAGAAACGTCACAAGGTGTAAATTTAGATTGAGGTGAGAGGACGTCGTCTTTCTTACCTCGAATACTGCATGTGGCGCAGACGAAAACAAACACAACTCGAAACTCCGATTTGAAATTTGAAAGAAACAAACATTTATTACATTAACGTAAAAACAATAAAACAGATTAGACATTTTAAAAATAAGTTGGTTCAAAATTTTCTTCTTATGCGCCTTATTAAAGGCAAGATAACCATTTCAAGTGTCGGAGTTAGCTCCCCCTTAGTTCTTTAATCCTTCAACAGGGGTCTCTCTCCCCTGAGTATAAATACTGGCTGACCCTTCTCTCTCTCTCTCTCTTTTCCGACTCAGGCCTTGGGCCGCCACCTCGCGTGGAGATGAGGTAAAAATATCTCTTTTTCGACTTAGGCCTTGGGCCGCTACCTCGCGCTGAGACGAGGTAAAATCTTTCTTTTTCCACTTACACCAATATGTGACCTCTCTCAGATACAGCTTTTCCCAAATTCCGGGAACGCGCTAAGAACAATACACGTACGTATGAACACTTACAACACACATATAATTTCTCCATACAAACTCTATGTAACAGTCCATGTCTTTGTTTAACTTGTTTTGTTATTAATATATATTTGTTTACCCATGTATATCGGTCTTGTTTGTTTTCTTTGTCTTCTTTGGACTTAATTAAAGTCCGACATTTCCATGTAGCTGGACCGGCCAGCAGGAAATTTTAACCTTCTGATATCTCTTCACATCTTCACCCCCCCCACGGTCCGCTACACAAGAAATAGAAATCTAATAAAATATATAAGATATTCAACAAACATTCAATACACTATTACCATTATTCGAACTATCGCCCTCATCTTTGTCGCCATATTTATTACAACGTTTCGGCCGTTGTACACTCCGGCCTTCTTCAGGTGGTTGGAATGTCGAACTGAACTCTTTATTTCGCTCACTGGGGTAGACTGTTCTCAAGGACACATGACACAATCGATAAAGGCGTTGGTTATATCCAGTGACAGAACCCAAAGAGTGTGAGTTCAATACCTGGTTAAGGCAGTGGAGAACTTGGAGAGGGGAATTAACAGGAGATAACTGATAGCTGACATCAATTAAACGTGGCACGTAGAACTAGAACAGTCTACCCCAGTGAGCGAAATAAAGGGTTCAGTTCAAGATTCCAACCGCCTGAAGAAGGCCGGAGCGTACAACGGCCGAAACGTTGTAATAAATATGGCGACAAAGATGAGGACAATAGTCCGAATAATGTAAATAGTATACATAATACCTCAACTCAGAAATATAGACAGAAACATTCAATAACTGAAATTATTTAAAAAAAAGATACACTTAATTGAAAGTCGAAACTGCGAAGGTTCAGCAGAGTCACTGGGACTTAAAGAAATTTGTTATTTTTTTTAGCACAGTTCGATTATTAATTGAAGATTTTTTTAAAACTTAAATTGGTTTTACTTGTTCTGCTTCTTTTTCTGTTTCTCTCTTCGTTTGTCTCGTACCTCTTCCGAAATAAACAGCTTAGTTCATCCACTGATGACAGACAAGATTCAGTTGAATTGACTAGATGTAGCCGTAAGTTCTATGCTAACAGTTTCTTTTCTCGCATATAGAGCTCATTTCCGGCTTTTTGCTTTCCAGTTTAAAATTTTTGCTTCCAAAATTTAAATGCAGTGTCAATCGTTATCTTCTACCTTCCTCATTACTCTTCTATTGCTCTCGTTCCTTAGTAATGTTTATGCATTTTTCTTCTTTCACACCCAGTAATCCCCTTGTGTCGTAGTGGCTTTACTGCCTTACTTGGGATTTCTCGATTGAAAAAAAAAAAAAAAAACTTCTGTGTCAACAGAAATTTTTTTTAAGGAAGAGTAAGCCGGATGCAGATTTACCGTGGAGGTCTCAGATATCAGTGCACTTTCTATACATTTTCACCGTAGTAAATTACTTTCTCTTTTCAGCAAAGCAGCATATTTTTTAAATCGAAATTATGGTCAGATACATTACGATGAATATTTATTTTATGTTCATATACATTTATTATTCTGTGCATGAGAATATTATATATATATATATATATATATATATATGTGTCTATATATTTTATTGCCCAATATTCATACAATATTGTCCAATATTCATATATATATATATATATATATATATATATATATATATATATATATATATATATATATATATATTATTGTCCAATATTCATACATATATACATACGTTTGTTTGTGAGTGTTAGTGTGCGCGCGTCAGTCCGTTTAAAATAAACTTCGGTTTTGAGTTATTTTCAAAATTGGTTCCAGTCGGATTTCAAATGGGTTTCAGATTTTAAATTTGCGTAGGTGGAAGCCACCCCCCTAACTGATAAAAAAAAATCCAATGGTGTATATTTTTTGAAACTTGAAAATTGGATTAAAATATATTCAGTTTTTGACCGACTTATTTTCGCTGGTTCGTTCTTGAGTCACTTTATTTTTAGAAAGTTTTAAAATGTTTCACATCACATTAGTTATATTTTTTATTAACCGTCTGGCTTTCTTTTCGTTTTTTTTTTAAATATACTTATCCTAAAATCAAGTGTAATAAACAAACCTAAATTTTATTATATTTCTTTATTTCTTTACCCACGATGGTTTTGTTAACCATTTATTTAATTTACATATTTGCATATATTATTTTTATTTACATTTTCGCCTCAAGGGAAAGAGCAATAAACAAATTTCGTGTATCGTATTATTTTATATTACTTTCTTATAAAATCTTTTTGTCATATATATGATTTCGTCATGTTACTAACAAGCAACGCTACTAAGAATGAAAGAGAATGAAATGAAAAAGGAACTAGAAATCCGATCCTAAACAGGGAAAAAGTGATAAATATCTACTTCTGTTTAAAAGACCGGAGAGGAGTGTGAACCGGATGGTAGACGAACCTACATACTCCCATATATACCGGGTGTAGCAGCAAAATTGACCAAGTCGTGTAACAGAATAGCATAATTGTCCACCCCACAAAATGTTATTATCTAATTTATCTATTATTTATCTATCTTTTTTTTGCGGTTTATCCATTTTGACACCATTTGTCGTAAGAATCACTGAAAAACACTCTGAGTTATTCAGCTAGAAAAAGAACGGGTTGAAATCGTTTTGTGTCAGCCGCACTATGTCTTTCCAACTGAACAAAGAGGAGAAAGATCATTCAGGCCTTCAGTAATGATATCAACATTCATACTCTGGCTCCCATCTTCAAAGTCCATCAAGAGAACGGTGAATATAATTAAAAAAGAGAGAACAGTAGAAAGGAAAAATGGATCAGGGGGTCACAACTGGAAGAGGTATCATCATTTCAGCTTAGACCTAAATACGTTCTCATTGTTTAAAGAAGAGTTTAATAGCGTTATATTGTCGAAGAATTCCAGTAAGATATCTTTAATCATCCCTAAGATACAATGAGATTCAAAACATAACCTAACAATTTGAATGTTTTGCTGACACAAGATTTGGACAATTTTGATGTTACACTCGCTATATATATATATATATATATATATATATATATAGCGGGTCGTTTTCGACGTATGAGGGTCAAGCAATTCCTAGGAATCGACAGCCTGACACCTGCACATATAATTTGATTATAGCGGTGAAGACTTAATACAGAACCAACCACACTTCTTGGATACAGGAATGTATGCCACAAGGTCCACAAAAGAGCAAGCGCAGGTTTTGAATTTAGAGTTGTCCTAGATCAGCTGCCACCCAATCTGTCCTGCTATTTATCCATAGCTGGTGGGGGGGGGGAGAAAAAGTAGATTCATACCATACCCAAGGGTATTAGCATGTAGGTGAATTCACTTACGTGATAATATCGATTGGAATTCGACTCTCTGGTTCCTCAATCCAAGCCGTTATCAATTACTACACCGTGTGTGTGTAGATGTACACACACACACACACACACACACACATATATATATATATATATAT
>OZ038476.1:124635145-124675145 GCA_964036315.1 Acanthosepion esculentum
AAGTCGCCCCCCAAAATTGCAGTAATGAAAACTTCGACTGCTGGTCCGGATCCGGCCCGGAATGATATTAATTTGCTCACGGAGTCGGCCTGATTGCAAAATGGTATGACATGTTGGAATACGACCCTCTAGGAGTAAAGTTGAATAAGTTTGACTCAGTGACACACTGACATTTGCATTTATTATATAGATTAACGATCACCATTTCTTACATCTTAATATCATCTGCGTTTTATCGCAACTTCTGGATCATCATTTTACGTCCTATGGTAAATAGTGTGCATTTAAACAAAAGATTGTGTATTAAAAGGTTTTCGGGAAAAATAAGGAATAAAGCTGTATGGGTAGATATGAATGACTATTAACCTAATAGGTTGAGCAGCTGGTACGGATTTGCAAGTTTTCGAAAAAAGATGGGAATTCGAGTCTCACAAAGGATCGGGATGAAAGAAATAATAATTAATAATAATTAATAATGTGTCATTCTATAATAAAAAATACGACATTGTTACTTTATCAACTGTAGAATAACGTTTTGAGAAACTGCGATAAAAACCCACCGAAATTAAGAACGAAGAAATATAATTTAATGAACCTTTGTCAAAATTTGTTAAACTAGAGAAATAATCCTGTTGTGAAGTTACTTTAGTGTTTATTATTCGAACAAGAAGTGGATAAACTCGGAAGTCCTTGAAGATAAGAAAATGGGGTCTCATTTTTATTTTTAAACGATCAAGATTAAAGTCATCTACTTGTCCCAAAATTTTTATGACATAAGGTCCTTGATACAAGAGAGTAAGAGTTTGTTGATAACGTTATTGACATAAATACTTATACCTGATCGACTGTTTTTTAAAAAGAAAAAAAAGTAGTTAAATGTAACTCCGTAAAGCATGGTTGGAAGGAAGTAAAATTAAATCAATATTCATTCTATTGCTCATAATCACTCAAAGAAAAATGTGGGTCAAATTATATCAAGGAAAAGCTTAACACATCACGAAAAAATCTTTAAGCTTTTCCTTGCTGTATATCACATTGCGCTGTATTGCTCTATACAGATCTATCTTTTTAATATTTTATATTAAAAAGAACCGCTTGGATTACCCTTTCCACTTATGGGTCATATATATATATATATATATATATATATATATATATATATATATATATTACATGAATCATTCACACAAAAAGTAGATTAGTAAAGTTAATGATATAAAATGGCGAAAAATTTCACAAACAAAATTTTAAAGTTGCATTAACGTACGAACCACTCGATGAATGTTATGATCCTTGTTTTTAATAAATACAAGTTGTATAAGGTCTTTTTTTTAATCTGCTAGTACTTTCAACTGTACACACAGTCATCCTCAGGCATGGAAATTATTTTATTTTTAGTAAATCCAGGTAGTAGCAGAAACGAAAGATTAAATGCGAATCGAAATATGTTAAAGTCATCTACAAAAAAAAGAAGATCTTATACAACATGTAGTTATTAAAAACAAGTATCACAACATTCATCGAGTGGTTCGTACGTTAATGCAACTTTAAAATTTTGTTTGCGAAGATTTTTCGCCATTTTATATCATTAACTTTACTAATCTATTTTTTGTATGAATGATTCATGTAATATAACTTGAACTGTACCACATATTTGATATATATATATATATATATATATATATATATATAAATATATATATATATATATATATATATATTATCCCGTGACCCATAGGGTCGTAGGGGCACCATGTGTCCTCCAGCTGCAGTACAAGTTGTGTTTCTTGGGCAAGATAGCCTGACGGAGCCCAACCCTCTCCAGGCCGGTTTTGAATGCGGAGTTTTTCCTTCTCCTAGACCGGTTACCATCCAAAGCTATAGAACCCAGTCTACCCAGCTATTTACACATAGCTGGGGGTGGGAGAAGAAGAGGATTCGTACTTCGCGTTGGTTGAAATAGATCTATACTCATGTGAGATAATTTTGGATTTTGTTGTGCAATTTATATGCTCTGTTATAATAAATACATTGAGCTCTTTGTGGATCAGTATTTTTTATTATTAGGATTCACTTGGATTATATACCAACGGATTTATTACCTGTACTATATATATATATATATATATATATATATATATATATATATATATATATATATATATATATATATATATATATATATATATATATATGTGTGTGTGTATATATATATATATATTACAATGAATCATTCATACAGAAAACAGATATAGAAGTTAATGATAAAATGGCGAGAATACATCTTCGCAAACAATTTACTAAGAGACATTAACCTCGAACCTGTAAATGAATGTTATGATCCCTGTTTATAAATTTCAGTTGAATAAGGTCTTTTTTATATATTTACGATCTTTCATCTGTTCCTACAGATATCATCAGGTAAGAAAATATTTGTTGTTTTATAATTCCAGGTAATAACAGGACATCGTAAGAGTAGTTTATAGTCCGAAATTTGTTCTTAGAAATGCGATATTGTTACTGGTAAGAAATTTCTTTGAGCGTGCGTCCGCAACGCTGAGGTCGAATTATTTTAAATTTTAAAATTGTGCGTTTTGTACTTATATGGCAATGGAGAATTCTTTTGTACTGGTAGGTTTTTCAGTCTATATGGCATGAACTAAGCTATATTACAAGTAAGGCTCAAATGGAAAATTAATTAAATAGAGGCGCTATCTTCTAACTTTTTCCGGCTGTAACGTTCTCGAACTGCCCGGGAAATGTCCGGGAACTCAACTGGAACTGAACTCTCTAAACTGGAACTGACTAAAACGCCCGAAGACGTTTGCTTATATGGACGCCGATCAAAACCTGGGGTGGGGTCGGACGTGGTTTGGGTTCATCGTTGATTTCAAATCCCCAATAAGGATTTTCTTTGTTTTCGGTCAGGAATATTTATCATTTTCCATTTTTGGAAATCTTCCGCTCTTTGTCTAGAGGAGCTCCACCCCTTCTGCGAGGAAAGGTCGGAGGAGAGCCCTCTTCCTTCTCATACCGGCACCTCATACCAATTCTTTCGATGGGTGTCAACAAAAATCTCCCTCCTTCTCATATCCTCATCTTCTGTGAGGGAAGGTCGGAGGAGAATTATCCTCCTAAGCTTATCCTTTCTCACATTGATACCTCACACCAATCCTTTAAGTGGGTGTCAACCAGACGCCCTGTTTTATCATATTTTCATCCCTCCCACCACCTCAAGCCAGGTAGGTGTTTAGCTTATCCTGGAGGGAAAAAAAAGAGAAAGAAAAAAAAAATTATTTTTCCTTTTTCTTTCAAAAAGAAACAATTAGACCTCCCAGAATTCTGTTTGACAATCTTTTATCTTACATTAGACATCTGGTATTTGCCAGGGCCTTTGCCACAATGCTTTAATTATTCGTTTACTCGTTAATTTGGGAAACCGTGTCCACTTATGGACCAAAACTTGTTTTATCACAACCAGATGCCCGTCAGTTTGGCGACGAAATTCCGTCGCAAAAACAATATTTGTCTCAACCTGACTTCGATCAATTCTGCCCTCATTGATAAGGCATTTCGTCAAATTCTTCCTTTAGTATTTTTTTTTTGTTAATCAACTTCCTTCCATGCCCCGCTGACCGACATTCACTAAGTGACCGACCTGTGGTTCTATCGGAGTATTAACCAACGCTGACAGCTGCACGCCCGTCTCCCTTCTCCAAAAACCTGACTTATTCGCGGGAAAACAATAGGTCGTTAAATTTTTAATCTTATTCAGGAACAGTTGGCATATCTCAGTGCCAATATTCCGTTTTCTGCGAGAAAGGAAAATGATTATTTTCAATCGCATTTGAAAATAATAAAATAAAAAAAATCTTTTTACCCATCCTTTGTTTGGGAAAATAACAAAACAAAAAGAATATCGCTCAGTAAGCCGTTCGTTCTATCTATCGGTTTAAGTAATCCCCGTAATTAACTTCTGTGGTTAATTAATTGGTCAACTAACTGCCGTTGCTAAATAGTGTTACAAAACTACATCCGCGTCCTGGTTAAGTCTATGTATTACATCCAACAGCAAGGCCTTTGATCAGGAGGTTTTGAGGAGCATGGAACCACCTTTTAATTGCTGCTGTTCCCAGGTTCACCCTGACTTGAGTGGTAGCACCTCTCAAGGGCCCAGCTATGGGCAAATAGTTAACCATCCTCAAAAGGGGTCAGAGGCACTATGAAAGTGTAAAAAAATATAAGTTTTAACACCAGCAATATTTTTTTTTGAAAAATGATTACCAGCAGTATATTTTTGAAAAAGAAAATTATTACCAGCAATATGTTTTTGAAAAAAAGTATTACCAGCTATACATTTTTTTTAAAAAAAATATTACCAGCAATACGTTTTTGGAAAAAATATTACCATCAATACACTTTTGGAAAAAATATTATCAGCAATTCATTTTTTGAAAAAAAATATTACCTGCAATACATTTTTGAAAAAAAAAAAATTACCAGGAATACATTTTTGGGGAAAAAAATTTTACAAGCAATACATTTTTGTAAAAAATATTACCAGCAATACATTTTTGAAAAAAAATATTACCAGCAATACATTTTAAAAATAAAAATTTTGTTTGGCAGCTGAAATCTCACTAATTATCTAAGAATATGTCTTGCTTATATAGGTGACCATTGGCTTCGAATCGCTGCGCGGGAAGAGTTATTCTTCACGTGCAGACAATCTGATTGGTATTGACCAATCAGCAAGCGAGTTTTGAGGAGACTGAAGAAAGCTTTTGGGATCCATTTCTCACAAAAGTGCACAAAATTGACTACATGAAAATAGAGCGATTACAAAATTGTCGCATTGCTGCGATTTATAAATTGTCTATAATAACGGAGTGGTTATTTATTAACCAATGAATGCTTGTCGTTCTATGAGATTTGTATTTGTTTATGTGCGATACAGATCGACACAGATCCTCTGTGTGTAGCTTGAAAGTTTCGCTTTCCAATGCACACACCTGAGCAACTTTCCCATGCCACCGATGTTGTCCAAGGAAATGGTGACGGTTGATACTGATTCTTATTTTTTTCATCGTAGGAATTGCATGAAAACAGCGTTTGGCTATCTTCGAGAATTTTCAAAATTTCTCCATAAGTGCTTTTTTATTTTTTTATTTTATGCCAGCGGAGGTTTTGAGTTAAGACTTCTTCCAGAATGGTTGCCAAGCAAGTCTCGACGGTCGAGTTTGTTATTTACTGATAGCATAAAGGGAATAATATAACGAGGAAAAAAAAAGAAATTTCTTTGTAAGAAACATGCAAACATTTTCTACAATACTATCGACTCTATGGCGTATTGTAGGGAACCGGCGGGTTAATGTGAGGATTAAATCTCTGGACTAAGACTTCCTGCTGGCCAGTCCCGCTACATAGTAATGTTGGACTATGATGGAGTCCAAAGAAAGCAAAATAAAACGAACAAGACATATATATGTACAAAACAATTATATATTAATGACAAACAGATTGATACACGAATTTACAAATACATCATTTAAAACATGAATAAAACGTTAGTGTCTGTATGGAAAGTTATTGTGTGTGTGTTGAATTGAAATGTCCATACGGGTGAATTTTGTTTTTAGCGTGTTCCCTGAACATGGGAAACGCTGGTTGTGTATTAGAGTTCACATACTGGAGATGTTAAGTGTAAGTTTTTGTACCTCGCCCCATGTGCGCGGTTTCCAGGCCCAGGAGAGGCAGTTTGGCCGCACGTGGGCGAAGCCGTGGAAAAGAGCCGTGGAAAGCGAAAGAGGCGAAAGGTCAACCCGTATTTATACTCCCGGGAGAGAGAGAGAGAGAGAGAGAGAGAGAGAGAGAGAGAGAGAGAGAGAGAGAGAGAGAGACCCCTGTTGAAAGGGTTACAAAACGAAGAGGAGATAACCCGATAGTATATAAATTCGTAATTTTAATATTCTTTTTTTAAATTTTATCATCCTAAGCAAGCAATAAGGCCACTAAGAAGCACCGATAATTTTCTTAGTCACGCTACGTTATAAGGCTTAAGTAATTTTTCTTAGCATCCATACTAAATGTACATATTTTTTATTGTAGGAAGTAATAGAATACAGTAGTGACTAAAAAAGAAAACTTTTGCAGAGTCGTAATGATGTTTGATATATATATATATATATATATATATATATATATATATATATATGGAGAGAGAGAGAGAGAGAAAGAGAGAGAGAGAGTAAAATGAGTCAATGTCATTCAGTCTAACGCGGAGTAATTATATAAATTATGGTATGAAATTCTCACCTTATAATCTTCTATCGTTTGTATTTTAATCTTCAACAGTGGATTACGTGCGTTGACATTGAAAATATCTATATCGAAAATTATGCTTTTTTATCATGAGAATGTAAAAAAAATAATATCCTCTCCTTCTCTTTACCATAAATCGTGAATTTTATCCACTAATACAATGTTTTATCTAAAATATATTAATAACAATTACATATATTTTTGACAAAATTAGATCACCGCGACCGAAAAAAAAAAAAAAAAAGAAAAAGAAAAGTAAAACACAATGTCAAAAGGACGTTTTTTTTCCGTTGACAACGCTGTTATTTTAACTATCTTCACTCCAATGATGGAAGGTAGTTAAAATAATAGCAGTGTCAATGGAAAAACCGTCTTCTGACACTCCGTATTATTGTAGGCACGAAGGTCCAAGTTTGGCAATTTTTCATTAATATATCAACACGTAATTTATTATTTTCCTTATATATGGTCTGAAATATAGAAAAATAGGCAAAAAACATACTTAACAAAAAAAAATTAATTGGTCTTTAACCAGATTTATATGAATAGAAAACTTCTCAAATCTTCCTGCATTATTATTATTATTATTATTATTATTATTATTATTATTATTATTATTATTATTTCTTTTGATGGACTTTGTGTGTATGATGTCAAGTGTGTTTCCGCAATTCTCCCATTTTTGAATGTTACTTTTATCCAAACCAATGTCGTCACTGAACCATTTTGCGGTAATAAGACCCTTCAACTAATTGTTATCCTTGGCAAATAGTTCGAGAACATCTATGTAGAGTAGGTGATTGAACAAGTTATTGTTTACTCTGTCCAAAGTCCACCCATTACTTTTCATGAAGTAACTAAAAATGAACAACATTCAGGAATTTTATTCAAGAAACGCAACTCTTTGCGAGTTACTTCCCTTGCATGAGAATTTTTGAGAAACGCATCTGGAAGAAATATATTAATTTCGTTGGTCTCCAGGTTCATGTATTTATTCGCGCAGCCGCTTGAATCTGGCACAAGGCCATTGTTAATGTGAGCGTATTAGAGCTGACAATTATTTGCATGTGATTCCAAATGAATCATCTTCCATCAACAATAATATAACTTTGTGAAAGTTTAGTTGGCGGCAATCTGTGAGAACCGTTTTCTCAGTTCATAAGGATCAATCAAGCTAGCTCGTTAACCAATACAGCATGCTGAGGAGCCTTATGGAATATTTTTTCCATATAGATTTTAAGGAAAAAGAAGAATCAAAAACATAAACGAGAAAAACATTAAAAAAACCTTCTTTCATACAGATGAAACTGCTCTGACCCTCTTTCCGTTCATCGCAACCTTAGATCTTTCCCTTACCCCGAAGGGGAGGGTAACACCCACTTTTGGAATGAACGAACTAACACATATTTTCCCAAGCACCCAAAATAAGTGCGTGCGCATTCAGACACACACATTACATATATGCGTACACATAAATATACACATAGACATATAGGTATATATACATACAAACGTACACACATACATATACCCATACATATTGATATATACATACATATACACACACGCATAAATACACATACACGTATATAGAAACATACACATATAAATATACACATACATATACACACGCATATATACGCATAAATATAGACTTACATAAATACAGGCATAAATACATACATATATATATGCACACATACATATATACATACACATGCATACATACATATATATACACACATACATACACACGCATACATATACACGGAAACATAATATACATATATACATAAGCATAGAAACACATACATAGAAACACATACATAGAAACATACACACATACATATACACATGCATACGTGCTCGCACACGCACACACACACACACATATATATATTTATAGGGTGCAATGGGTATATTATCGCCATTTTATAGTTTTAATTTCTTTCATGAGCGTTGTTTTTTTTTGTTTTTTATTTTATCAACTGCAAAGTATATTAGGGTCAGTTGGGCACCGTCTGTAAGAAAAAGAGCACAATGACGCAAATCTCTCCGCCTGAAATTTGGAAACGGCATGCTGTACTGCTTGGCATTCGGGCCGGAAGCTCCAATACGAATACTTCACAGTATAAGAGTGTCAATCTGAGGACAGCGCAGAGGATTCGGAAATAGCTGGATGAGTCTAATGATGATTCCGAAGGTACGGCTGCGGGGAAAACTCGCTCTGATCGTTCTGATAAGAAAAGAACGCCCGAATTTGTTGGTGAGGTCATCAGACTCAACACGTAGGCCTACATCAAGTGTCTTGAGGAGGTAGTGCTGCCCTGGATCAAGAGGGTGGCTGCTAGAAGATCCTATATTTGGCAACAGAACTCTGAACCATACTACACAAACAGGAGGACCCAGTCAGGCCTTTCAGACAATTTCTGCGGCTATATCGCCTCACCTCTTACATCTAACCACTTATCTCTCCAGCCTGCAAACCCCCTTGATTATTATGTGTGGGGCACAGTTGAGCGAAAGACGCCCCCCAAATCCTTGTAACACCAAAGTTGAACTGAAGCCAAGGACTATAGCAGAATTCACCAACTTAAACAAAGAGACCGCCCAGAAGTGTTGCAGGGGATTCCAAAGTCGTCTGGAGGCCTAGGTTGAAGATAATGGTGATTTTATTGAATAAATTTACTCTTCAGTATCTCATGGTATTTTTGTGTAATTTTGGTGAATATATCTGTTAAAATGAGATGTCAGTGTTAATTTCATTTTTTTAATTTAGATGACAATTTATCCATCGCACCCTGTATATGAAACTGCAAGCGAGAAGCGCAGGTGGTAGAAGAGAGATGAAGAACACGCACAAGTCACTGGAGAAAAGATTTTAACAGTTGCACTCTCTGCCAGTGAATATGTCAGTTTCTGGGCATGCACTCAACCCGGGTCGAGTTATTGGTAACATACCAGTTTATTTGGGTTAAAGACCACGGTTTAAGGTGAAAAGTTGCTGGAATAATTTCGTCACGATGAAATCTGTACATGAGAAGAACGAAAAGTAAGATATGAAAAATATTTACCAGTTGAGAGAAAATATTATTAAGTGTGAGTAAAAGTATATATATATATATATATATATATATATATATATATATATATATATATATATATATATATATATATATATATATATATTTCGTCCTGCATATATATATTTCGTCCTGCATATTTTCTTTTGAATTTTCTCATATTTTCTAATGAGGCTTTTTATTTGAAAATGATATCGAAATAAAAATTGTCCGTACGATAGAGCCGGGGGGTTGTAAATCCACATACATATATTGGACTCTCCAGAAGATTAACTATGCATCTTAATAATTGTAGCTCCATTAAACAACATATTATGTCACATACTGTTTCGCTTATGCAATCTGATATACGTAAAATACTTATAGATAATACTAAAATTATAGATAAACATACAGACATTAGACGCCTTAAAATTTTAGAAGCATTACATATTAAAAGCAAAAGACCTCCTATTAATCGTAGAGATTACAATATTTCTGGAAACATCCTACGATGTTTATAATATATTTAAATTTTATAACGTATTCTTCGATCTTTTGGCTTGTATAATAAAAATCTTTTTCATGCTGTCACATGATAAAAATATTCGCCATGCACGTGATAACATCATCGCGTCTTTTGAAATTAAAAGGATTTTAACGTTTATTTAGTTTGTAAAAAATGCAGCAACATGATTACGCTACAAGACAATTGGCAAATATTTTTTTTAAAATTTGACTAAAAAAATTTTGACCCTGAAGATGAACAATGATGTTCGAAAGTACTAGGTTATCGTACGGACAATTTTTATTTCGATATCATTTTCAAATAAAAAGTCTCATTAGAAAATATGAGAAAATTCAAAAGAAAATATGCAGGACGATGTTGTCTTTAACATTCAGCACAACATGTTTAAAAGAAAAGTTGCTGCCAAATTACACACACACACACACACACACACACACACACACACACACACACACATATATATATATATATATATATATATATATATATGTCCATATTTATAAAAGATATATATATATATATATATATATATATATATATATATATATATATATACTTCCTAAAAAAACCTACGTACATCTCTTATCTCTTTACTTCCCCACTTTTTCCCTTTTTTCTCTTTTTTCTTTTTCCCATATCATTTCCGTCGAGTTGACCGATTAAATAGGTCAATGTCTGATCCTTATCCCCTCGTTCCTCAATATTAAGTATTATAATAAAAAGAAATATAAAAATAAATTTTAAAACTCTCCCTTCCCTCTCTAAACTCGACCATGTCTCTCACACTATTACTCACCACCCTCTATGTCAATTTATACAAGCTTAATACTGCCTGCCAAAAGGGTAAATTTTAAATTCATTTTTCGTTTCACCTTTTGAAAGTGAAGTCTGAAGATCCAGAGAAAAATAAAATTCTCTGGCGAAATAAATTATTACAAATGGAGCCTTAAAGTGGTCTGTTTTTCTTTAAATTAATATATATATATATATATATATAGCGTTTACCCTGGCACCAATACTTTTGGGGAAAAGCATGAAGACATCTCTTCTCCTCACATCCATCGCCATCTTCTTTTTATTGTCCTTTCACTATGTTAAAATGTCCTTTCAAGTAACGAAAATCATTTGAAATTTAATCCGGCAAGAGATTTAAATACACATTTAAATGGACAAAATCTATTATCGTTTGTTTTTCATTATATTCTACTAGTCTTGTAAAATTTCAGAGAGAGAGAGAGAGAGAGAGAGAGAGAGAGAGAGAGAGAGAGAGAGAGAGAGAGAGAGAGAGATTGGAGAGAGATGGAGTGAAGGAGAGAGAGAGGGATAGATAGGGAGGAGGAAAAGAAGGGTGAGAGAGAGATTCTTACAATATGAGCATATGAATTCAACTCTTCTTCCCTTTGCTAGGGGTTAATTCGTAAGAATTGTACCATTAATCATTATTAGCACCAAAAGATTCTTACAATATAAAAATATGAATCTACCTCTTCGTCCCCCTGCTATAGGCTATGGGTTAATTAGCAAGAGCGTTTGGGATTGTCTTGCATACTCTTGGGAAAAGAATGCCAAAGTCAGTGAAATCATTCAGATCAACAATGCTGAAATCAATAACACTATCGAAGAAAGTTTTGGGCTTTCGAAGAGACCTATTGTATCTAGATTTACAGTGAGAACCGTCAGATTGTACAGGCAATAAAAATCATATAAAAATACAGATTTATATTCAAAAGATCCGTAAATCTAGGAAATGATCGCAGTAAATAAATGTTGACGGTAATGTGGAAAAGAGAACGATATAATTTTTATAATCTTAACACTTCCGCTGCAGTGTAATTATTTATGCATCTGTACGAAGCGTAAATTGTCAGTACGTTTCGAAGACACCGTGAAATGTAGGTCCATAGCGTTTGTTTTATAAACTAAATAGCGCTTCGTGTTACTTCCAAATAAGCGTAGATATATAGTGGATTACAACAAAACCTGCTGTTTTTGACGTTGTAATGGCAAAAGTATGCAGGTGTAGGCTTTAAGATAGCGTTATTCAAATGAGAAAACAAGGTTCGTGTATATATGTCCTTTTATAGTCCCAGTAAACAGAAATAGCTCTCTCAAAGAGGAGAGTAACAAAACAAGGGGAGACCACACTTGATTATTCAAAACAGACATATCTTTATTATTTTGTATATTTCGGTGTTTTTCGTGAAACCAAAATGGCGGCATCCTAGAGCAGTGGTTTCCAACCTTTTTTACATGGCGGCACAATATTGAGTCACAAGAAATAAATATTTTCTACTCATAAAGCCTTTTTGCAATAAAATAATAAAAAACAAAAAATATTATATAAGAAGAATTTTATTCACATAAATCAACATATTCTGTATTCAATATCGGGTATAAAATAATTATGGTGAATGTCAGTGAGACAGTTGTGCATAAAGTTAGATTAGCCTGAAATTGAAAAGATTAAAAATGGTTTGGAAAAGGTAAAAAAATGTTTGGGAATTAGGAGCATTACGTAAAACCTCACATAGTACAGTTCTGTGTTACAAATTTTTGTCATACAACCTGTGTATTTAGGAATCGTTTTGGTATCGAAATCGGGTCTGAATTATTCAGCTCCGATGCTGATTCCCGATACTTTGAAAAACTCCTGATATTCCAATTAATCGTCCCATGACTAATATAAACCATAATAACGCTTACTAATTAAATTGCGCGAAACGTTTAGATTCCAGAAATTCGGCGATTTTGAATTGAGCGGTGTCATCATGATTAAGAAATTGAATGTCTTTATGAAACAAAATGAAATTAAATGGCTTCTAGATATTATCTCATCGCGGGACACCAGTAATTATTCCGCAGCACACTAATGTGCCGCGGCACAGTGGTTGGGAACCACTGCCCTAGAGAAACCGTCGCCAGTGTGTAAATAGACAATTTTTCTCTTTCGCCAGCACAGCCATGCAACAAGGCTATAAATATGCAGCAGTGAGAGTGTTAAATGAAAATTGTGATTTTCTGATGCATTTTTAATTGGTTGTAAGACAGAAAAAAGAAATTATGAATCGAAGTTAAAATAAACATTGAAAATGGTTGAATTTCGAGATTTTCGATTACGTTTAAAAATCATTCGGTTTAACCCTTTCGCCGCCAATTATTTTGGGAAAAACGTTTCCTTTGCAGACGGATTTTTTATTTGTTTTTAATATAGTAACTAGGAAACTGCGGCACCTTGAAGTACCCGAACAGTGGCTAACACCTCTACCAGACAGTTGAACTCGTTTCAAGCCCAGAAGGGCATAAGAAGAATCAAGATCGAAGACGTTTGAAACTTGTTTTTGAACATTATGTTTTGGACGTGTTTATTCGTCTATGTCTGAAGGAGACATGTGGTGGACCGGCCGTGTGAGAATGGAAGAAGTAGAGAAGATGAATTATCTCTGGGTTAAGACTTCCGCTGGCCGGTCCAGCCACATAAAAATGTTGGACTTTAATGGAGTCCAAAGAAACAAACAAGACCGATATATATGTATGCGAACAAATATATATTATTAACAAACAGGTTAAAACAGATTGATACACGAATTACAAATACATCATTTAAAACATGAAATAAAACGTTTAGTGTCTGTGTGGAAAGTTATTGTGTGTGTGTTTGAGTTGAAATGTCCGTACGGTTATGAAATTTTGTTTTAGCGTATTCCCTGAACATGGGAAACGCTGGTTGTGTGTGAGAGTTCACATACTGGAGATGTTAAGAAAAGGTTTTTGTACCTCGCACCACGTGCGACGGTTGATGGCCTCGAGCGAGGCAAGTTGGCCGCACGTGGGCGCAGCCGTGGAAAGAGCTGTGGAAAGAGAGAGAGAGGCGAAAGGTCAGCTCGTATTTATACTACCGGGAGAGGGAGACCCCTGGTGAAGTGTTAAGAAAATGAAGGGGAGCTAACTGCGACAGACACTTTCGGTAAACACGTATATACGTCGAAGAAAAGGTTAATTCGTCTGTTAAGCATTCGAAACTAAATCGACAATCCTTAGTGACAAATTAATGGCAGCAGATTCAAAACATGCCGAAATATAGCTGTCTGTTTTGATTCGTTTCGTCTCCTTACTTCTCCGGTCTTCCTTATTGCATTGATTGATTGCCCTGTTTCATAGTTGTTTTCAGTTTTGCTTTCAACTTTTGTCCAAACTTCATCGTGTCGCTTTCGAAGTATACAGACGACGTTAGACGCAGTGGTTTTGTTTGTGCGTTTCTCAAAAGCTTTGCTGCATTCCTCAATCCTTTCATCGTGATAAATGTTTGGATAAAAATAGACGAGACTTACATTGTCACCAAACATAATAGTGTCAAAAGGAAACAGCTAGTGACCTACCTCACGAATTTGTATAACTGGATAACAGAACTGGGAGTGGGCAGCATAGTTTTTACTGCTAAGAGCTACAAGAATAGGAAGATGTGGAGAGCTATGATCATCGACATTCCGAATAGACACAGCACAAAAATTAAGCGATTATAAGGAGCTAGACTGATTAATGGGAGATAACCCAAAGTTTATTTTATTTAAAATCAGTGGTTATTTCCCTTGGATCATGAAGAATCTCTTGACAAAGGCGCTAAATTTTGTTTCTTTTTTTATGTCAAAAACAGTCTAACGGAGATGTTTTAAAGCATATCACGTTTTCTTCCCACTCCACCTATTTAAAATTCAATTTGATTATTTCCTTACAAATTGAGAAGAGACTTGAAGCTACGAAGTATTTTTTCTACCGACGAATGCGGAAACGGAAACAAAAAACGAAAAAAAAAACGAAAAAAAAAAAACAAATACAAAAAAAAAAACAAACAAAAAATTGCTATTAAAAATCAAAAAGACAACTAAAAGATTTTTCTGACTCATAATAAGGAAAGAAGTCCCGGAGAATTATATACTTACAAGGTATAATGAAGTCATAAGAAGCTGGTGGGAATAGCTAGCAAGCTGCTTAGCAGTTGCGAATGATTGGATGGCAAAACAAGTACTAAATGGTCAGTTAGTAAACTGTCAATAGAGTAAGAAAATAGACGTTGTGGAGGGTCTTCATCGCCCATGATCCAAAGCTACATAGGTAGTAAAAAAGAAGAAACATTTTTTTAAGAATAACATTGTTGGCTATATGTTACATTATTTTCATACGTAATAAAAAATTCTCATTATTTTGTTGATCAACTTTGAAGGAATATTATTATTATTATTATTATTATTATTATTATTATTATTATTATTATTATTATTTCTTTCCGGGTCCTAACCAGAGACCTAAGGTCAGAAATGACATCATGGCATTTTCTACTGATCATTTTTTGTTACCCCCCCCCCCGAGATCACACTCATTTTACATAGTTAAAGCTCTTCGTAAGGTGTGAGCTGTACTTGTGCATACAATGTTTGGTATTTCTTTAATGCTTGGACTACCAGATATCCCTCCAATGAGTCTATCGGAACATTTTCCAATCAACCCAAGGGCTCCAACTACAACTGGAATTGTTGATGTCTTCCCCCCTCCAAATTTTTGAGATTTCAGTTTCAAGGTCCTTTTACGTTGATAGATTTTTTGAAGATCTTCAAATATACATTGCAGTCTGCAGGGACTGCCATGTCAATAAGAAGGCATATTGTGTTTTTGTCATCACGATATCAGGGTGATTAGTTTTGATTGTACGGTCTGAGTGTATTGTAAGCTATTATTATTATTATTAGGTTGGTGCAAAAATAATGTCGTTTTCTCACATGAAGTTGAACGTCAAAAAACGACATTATTTTTGCACCAACCTAATATTATTATTATTATTATTATTATTATTATTATTATTATTATAATATTCATCATCATTATATTTCGATTTCTGCTATGATCACACAACCCACCAAGTCTGCGGGAAGACCTAAGGCAAGTAGTGGTGTGTTGTTATTGCTACATTTCATGATTTTTTTTCTAACTTACATAACATCACGAGCGTTACATGGGCAATGTTCTTCTTAGTGTGTGGGCTGTACTTATCAAGACAAGTTTTTGTATTTCTCTTAAGCTGGGATTGCCAGGGATTTCTTCAATGCGTTGTTGTGTTCCTTTTTTATCATTCCAAGCGCACCTACTATGACTGACACTATTCTTGTCTTTAATTTCCACATTTCTTTCTATTTCGCTTTCCAGGTTTTTATAATGCGATAATTTTTCAAGTTCCTTGGTTGCTATGTTACAGTCCGTTTGGCAAGCCATGTCAATTAATAGATAAGTATTTTCTTTTTGGTTTTCGAAAATTATGTCCAGTTTACTTGCTTCAATCTTCCTGTCTGTAAAGATGGTGTAATCCCATAGAATTGTGATATCTTCTATTTCTGTAACCAGCGCTGGGTGATGTTTATACCAGTCTTTATTAATATCTTTTCCAAAGTATTTGCACATTTTCCAGTGTAAGTATTGTCCCACTCTATCACGACGATTATTATGGCGCAAGTACAGAACATTCTGAGATTAAATGGTCTATGGTTTCCTGATATTTGTCACAGACCTTGCATTTTGGATCCACACTATTATGTATGATATTTGCTTGAAAGATCCTAGTGAAAAGACTTTGGTCTTGAGCTGCAAGACTAAAGCCTTCCGTTTCAGCCTTTAATCCAGATGTTCGTAGCCATCGATGAATGTTAGCTTTATCAACATCGGCTTTATTAGCACGTTTTGAATATTGGCCGTGCAGAGGTTTGTCTTGTCAGCGTTGTTTCGTTTTTTTTAAGAGTTTGGCTTTCTTTTTCATATTTTTTGATGCAGCAGTTGGTTCTTGGGTTCTGCTTTAGGTTTCTACAGAATCTACTAAATGTAAATCTCATTTGTATTTAGAATCTTCTTTCATGATTGAATTTTTTCTTTCTGTTTTTGTGTTGTTTGACTAATTTTATCATCCAGTTCTTTTTTGTTACCATGTATGTTAGTAATCCAATAGTTGTTTTTTTATGACAATTTTAGTTGAATAAGATCTCTTCCGCCTTCTTTACGTGATATGTATAGACGATCTACATCAGCCTTTGGATGATGCATGTTATGCTTAGAAATAAGCTTTCTTGTCTTAGAATCCATTCGTCTGATGTCATTTAGATTCCAGTTCCTGATGTTGAAACAACATTGGACCGCTGGAGTGGCAAGGCTATTAATGGCCATAATTTTATTCTGAGAATTCAGTTCTTAATATAAATCGCACACTTCTATAGTACTCTTTTCACAATATTTCTTTAATTTTTATGGTGAATTCCTTCACCCTCATTTATGCCGAGGTACTTCTCATGCTCTAAATCTTTGATTGTTACCCCAGGTCTGTTGTAGTGATCCTCGTAAAATTATGGCTTTAGCACTTTTATCTAAACCGAATTCCATTCCAATATCATCACTGAAACATTTTACTGTTTTCAGGAGACCTTCCAGCTCACTGTTATTACTAGCATATAACTTTAAGTCATCCATTTAAAATAGATGGCTTATTTACTTTTGAGATATCTTGTAGCCATATTCCGTTCTGTTAATTTCACTGGTTGATGCTATTAGAGAAATACCAAATAGTAAGGGAGACAAATAGTCACCTTGAAATATTCCTATGTTGATGTTTATTTCATCAGACTTATAGATTCCATTTATATGATTGAGTTGAAGTGTTGTTGTCCCTATCGACAGACTTTGTTTGATGAAATTGATAACAACTAGTGATACCTTGTATATATTTAAAGACTTTACGACCCAGGAAAGGGGTACACTATCGAATACCTTACGGTCATCTATCCTGGCAGTACTAAGATTTTTCTTTGTATTGAATCAGTTTTCCAAGATCATCCTATTAATAAATAATTGGTCTTTACATACGTAAGAGCCACGTTTGCACCCTTTTTTGTTCAGGAGGCAGTATGTCATTTTTTTCTAGGAACGAATATGTCTGTTTTGTCAGAATAGATGGCAACAGTTTGTAAGTAGTGGGAAGACCTGGTCTGTAGTTTTTTGTGATATTTGTGTCACCATATGATTGTGGGTAATTCCTTTAGTTACCCAGATGTTTAGTAGGATCATTGACCATTTCTTGAAGTTCTTTGGCTAGTTTTTGTGCACTGTATTTAGATAATAGAGCCAAAATTTAGGAATTTTATCTATTCCTGGCGATTTCCATTTAAATGTTTTTTCAGTGTACATTCTGTGATTCCCGCCCATGTTTGTTCTGGTTTATTTTTCATCCGTTCTACCTCTTCTACCAATCTGCTTCGTTGTTATGTTCTTTAGGGCAAACACATTTTTCCCATATTTTTTATACTCTTCCATTGTTGGCGGTGTGGGTGGGGGGTGTCTCTTCAATTTTTGTTTGCGTATTTCTCTGTAAAATTTCTTCGCATCGGTTTGAAAGAATTTTGTTCTGTTTGTAGAATATTGTTCTTTTTTTCATAGCGTCTGATTCTTTGAGCCTTCTGTTGTTTTGTTTTCTTTATTTTTTCTTTAGCTGATAGGACTTCATTTTCATTCCTAATCGTCTATTTTCTTTTGACACTTCTGACTTTTCTAGTCCTTACCTTTGTTCCTCTTGCCAGTTCATCGAGTACTGATAATTCACTTCTAAGTTGTTCAACTTATTTCTCTATTTTTTATTTTCCGATGTGGATCTTCATGTCTGTGACACCGCCTTTTTTTACTTTGATGTTTAACTTTTTAGTTATTGCTATTGCTGATGCATATATAGCTTCGTTGAGATTTATATATGGGTCAACTTCATCCATAATTAATTTGAGTGCTGCATTGTAGAGTTTAATAGTTTTGAGGTTATGTCTTGCTGGTTGTAATTTTGGGAGTTGTTCTGGTTCTTCCATTTTAATATTTTGTGTCTGACTTACATGTCTCACGGTTTCTTCCTTGGCTTCTTGTATACTATTCTTGTCTTCCGTAAAATAATTCGGTTCAATGTGTTTTGGACTTCGTTTTATTGCACGCTTGTGAGTGACTAAGATCACACCTTTCCAACTTTTCTAAACTGTTGTGGATTCCGGGGACGGAATCCTGCACAAATAAATAAACAACGCCAGTAATTGAGATAGAAAAATAAGTGTATTGAACGTAAGAATACAAACTGCAAATGAAGATTAGTGGTCCAGGAATACGGGTTAGTTGAAAGTATATGTACAAGTCTCTGTAAGTGAAGCCGTAATTATCTCTCTCTCTGTGGACTCTACGTATCTCAACCTTATCTCAACGTATCTCCGCGTATATCCAACTCTGTCAGAATAAGTATACTTTAGACGAGTCCATCTTGTGTAAAAAGGGGAGAGCCCCACAACATAAACATTCAACATTATCATTATACAGTGATTGGTGTGTATTTCTTCATTATGATCTGGGGTTTGTGTGATGTTCGTACTTTTTATGTCTATTTCCGCTCCCCTTTCATGTTCTGTTGATTCACCTGTTCTCGTTGCAGTTCTTTTTATTCCTTTAATTGCAACATTTGTCATTCGGTTATATCTCATGATGTACCTTCTTACAGTGGCTACTTTATTTTTGTCAGTGTACTTTCTAATTGCTTGTTCAACCTTTTCTCGCCAAATGTCACATGTTTGACGGGTGATGTTTTTCTAAGATTTGTGCAACGCTTCATAGAATGCAGCCACAACTAATTTGCACTTCCCATAAGATCGCCTTACATTTTCTTTCTTTAGATGAATGGTTTTGAATCTAGTTGGAGAATTCGCAGGGCCACGATTGGGATTATCCTGGTCGTGGTGACCTGAAGATTCATTATTTGTGCAGGACTTTGTTCCTATGGCATTTTTCTATTTTAGCTTAGATATGACTTTTAAATGATTAAACCAGACGGGACCACAAGTATATATTTTTAAAATTCTGACCTTAGGCCTCCATCATTTTAACTTTCAAAAGAGATAATGATTTGCTTTTAAATTTCCCAAATAAATCATTTAGAAATACATGCCAAATCGATCCCCCTTTTGCTAAGACTAATCTAAAAAGGAGTGTCTTTTTTGTCTTGATTTTCTTTTGGTTTGATTTTTAGTTCTCATATTGTTCCCACGAGTGAGACACGTGTCGAAAAGTCCACCCCAATTCGCCAGGCACTTTGGTTAACTACCTTTTACTGAGAGGCTTCTGAAGCTTGTAAGGGATCGTTCGTAACCTCATAACGCAGCAACCATTCACTCCTCAGCACGATTAACACATTGAATTGAGGTTTGTTGCTCGGAGTGTAGCGGGCCGGGGTGTTACGTGTTGCTAAAAATTAGGAACACGTGCGTTTATTCTTGCTAGAAGAAAGTCCACTACAAGAACATGGCAGACTCAGAGATTGAATCCACCATAAAGAAGTTTAAAGAAAACAAACAAGACCTATATATATATATATATATATATATATATATATATATATATATATATGTCAACAAATATATGTATTAAACGACAAAATTTACAATGGACATAGATATTAACATTTATGTTTGTGTGTGAATGTAACGAGTTTGTATTTTGGTGAATGTTCGTACGTACGTGTATGTGTGCATACTGTTCATGGCGTCACCCACAAGTGGGAAGACGCAGTCTTCTGCCAGAGCTTACATTGTAGATGTGTTCGCTGAAAATGAAGAAATGAAAAACAGTATTTACCTCAACTACACGCGAGGTAGGATGCGGCACGAGGCCTGAGGAAAAGAGAACAAGGCAAGAAGTCGCCCAGTATTTATAGTGTAGGGAGAGCGTCCCCTAGTGAACAATCAGGAAAGTAAGGAGGAGTTAACTCCGACGGGAGTTTTCCTTCTAGATGCGTTGCCAAAAGACAGAGACGCGATTGGAATTCAAAAAATTAATTGTTAAAAAAAGTTAACTTTCGGTGAATAAACTTTAGAATTCGTACGACGGATAACGTGTTATAATGGATTATCAGTTATAGTGATGTGTATGAGTGTGGAAACAGGTAAGTTTGATTTGGCATGGTTAGTTAGATAGGCCACCATAAGAGGGGTATAAAACGAGAATATATTTTTTAAATTCTGATTTTAGACCTCCACACTTTTAACTTTCAAAAGAGATAATGATTTGCTTTTAAATTTCCCAAATAAATCATTTAGAAATACATGCCAAATCGATCCCCCTTTTGCTAAGACTAATCTAAAAAGGAGTGTCTTTTTTGTCTTGATTTTCTTTTGATTTGGTTTTTAGTTCCCAGGAGTGAGACACAGGTCCAAAAGTCCACGCCAATTCGCCAAATAAATCATTTTTATCATAAGTTATGTACCATCGCCTGAAGAGGAAACATTACCGTTCCGAAATATCAAAGTTTTTGTGTGGCGATGTAACATACTTTTCACCCAAATTTGCCAGGCACATTGGCTAACTGTCTTTTACTGAGAGGCTTCCGAAACCTGTAAGCGATCGTTCGCGACCTCATAAAGCAAGCAGACATTCACTCCTCGGCACGATTAACACCTTGAATGGCGGGTTGTTGCGCAGAGTTTTCCTTCTCTTAGATGCGTTGCCAAAAGACAGAGACTCGATTGGAATTCAAAAAGTAATTTGTTGGAAAAACACAATGGAAAAAGAAGCTATTCAGCGAAACAAAACATTATTATACTAGAGTATTGTTTAAATAATACATTACATTATTTATAATTATGAAAAATAAAGAGATGCTTATTTTTATTTATTTATTTTTTACTGATGTTGCTATTACTCCTGTTAATCAAGTTAATTATTAATTAATAAAAAAATTTTTGTTGTTCAGACCTTCAAGAGTTTCTTTAACGAAATTGTTAAAAATGTTAACATTCGGTTAATAAACTTTAGAATTTATACGACGGATAACGTACCACTGCTGCGAAATTAAAAGAAATAATAATGTTTACTATTTAAATGTTTACTAATGTCTAGTTAATGTTTACTAATGTTTACTTAATGTTTACTACTTATATAATAAGAGTAAGTGAAACATTCCTGCAAATAAATATTTTACTTATTGATTATTTTAAAGAAAGCAATGATATTATTTATCGGAGTATATTAAAAAGATACATGATTATTGATAACATTTGTTTGCATAAAATTACATGATTATTGATAACATTTGTTTTCATAAAATTTCATATATATACATATATATATATATATATATATATATATATATATATATATAAACTTTATTCATTGATTTATTCGTCCATCTGTATATTCAGTTATTTATTCACTAAACTAGACGAAAATACTTAGCGTTATCTACAACTAATGTCGTTGTCTTTCTAAGATAAGATATAGTTTTTCTAGGGAAATTTTCTTTCGAAATATCTACATCTAATATCGTAGTCTTACTAGGGAATATATGAATAATACAGATAAGTAAACTAGTTGATTAATCAACCAGGCTCTTTAAAAGAGAAACAGATAAATTAAATAATATTAATAGTAATGAGAAGTATACAGGATATGAATTCCTATATTTTACTGCCAATAAATGAAGTACAAACAAATAAGAGACGCTTACAAATAAATCCTACAAAAATCTGTAGATACGAACAAGCTTTACAACTCTGTACAAAACACTTCTCCAAAATTAAATAAGTGGTTTCTGGCATCTGACTGGATATGACAAATGACGTGATATGTTCTCCACTACGTCTGCGCGGTTGAATTCCAAATGACCTGCAAATAGGTCAGAGCTTGGGTTACTTAGTAACTTAGACAGAATTCATGAGCCGGTCAACGACTAGCCATAAGCCATAAAAACGTCTTGTCAGCGACAGTCAAGTGCCATACCTGAATCAGAACAGTCAGTAACAGATCTGAAACGGAAAAGTCATCGAACAGGCCTGGCCGTGATACACGTTACCATGACAATTCGCCGGTCAACGATGATCTGTCTGCATACAAAACCGCGACAAAAGTAAGTTTTGTCTCAGTTTCTCATTGTTCACTGTATTTTTTTAGTGTGTGCTTCACACACAAATATTGGCGTACGTATTACTTCGAACTCTGCAGACTTACTTGCAACAAAATAACTTCGAACTTGGCAGATTCACTTGCAACAAAAATCATTTTTGAACACACGAACTATTCATGACCACAACAAAGAACATTTATTTTCAATATGGAAATATATGTGCCACTGTATAAATGCTACTGTCATATTTTGCTTGGTCTTCCTCCTTTTCTGCGAAGAGCATTTCCTCTCGTTGTGTTTATTTTGTGTCGTATTTGTGGACCCGACGCACCGAATCTATTTTTTCTACCTCAAATCCGGATAGACTGACCCCACAAGAAAAATTCTTATTTACGTTAAAATAGTAGTAAAAATAACAAAAAGACCAAATGATTTACAAGGAAACCATTTGGTCTTTTTAATGCAGCGCATATATTCCAATGGTTCATACACGAAAGTCTCTCGTGGTACAAAACTTTTTTCAGCTCATTTGTTGACGATATAAGAGTACTTGTCAGGACATTTGAAGCATCTTCACGGAAAATTTACCCGGCTAAATCAGTATTGTGATTTTCTAAGCGTAGTTCAGATGTGACAAAAGGACAAATGTATGGAGCGCACAGTGCGGACTGAAGTCACTATTCAGTCGTAATTAATCTTCCAAGACAAGATTGGTGAGCATTACACTACGTCGAAGTGCCCAAATGATATTCTAAGCGTAGCTTAGAGGAGGCATAAGGCTGAAAGTGTGAAGCCCCCGAAATCCCATCCCTACTCAGTCGTAACAGATTTAGCGAGACAAGCTCCAGAAACATGTCATTCTCGTTGAAATTCCAACCCGCCATTATTATTATTATTATTATTATTATTATTATTATTAATAATAATAATAATAATAATCATATATTTTAAAATATTTCATTAATTTTATAGGAGGGATATTCGATTTTCATTTTTTTTTTGTATATAAAACAATAATATAATTTATTTTTCTAGGATTAAAAAATCCTTTATTTTTAAAGACATCATTAACTAAATGCTGTAAATGTATCTTACTAAAATTGATCGCAAGAAATCTGACAAAAGCGATCATGGCTCTCCACATTTTCCTTTTCTTTATTATCAGTGGGTTGTCGCGGCTTTTCTTGGGAAAGATAGCGGACTAGTTTTTCATTGTCTTTTTTTCAAGTTTCGATTCAGAGTTATTCTAGACTGTTTTCTTTTCCAAGTGTAGCAATATCAGTCAGCTGTGATCTTGTTAAATTGAAAACAGCTGGACCCGTCGCAAATATGGATTCGGACCATTTATCTACGACCGATGGTTATCTGCATCCTTTACGATCGACCGAGACTAAGAGAAGTCCCTGAATGAAGATAAATTGCTTTTTTAGACGTAGACGACAGGACAAAGATCCATGCTAGCTATAAAAATAACCAGTACGGCGAAATAGTGCACATAATGACAAAGCGAGCCTTGGAGGGCGACGGAGAGGGAAGACACCCGTTAGACTGTTCCCCTCCTCACTCTGCACCTACGCCTCATCTCAACTTCGTTCGCTTATAGGTGTAGGTTACAACACAAGAGTAAAATCTGGTTTACTGCTAGAAACTGTTTCGTTTTTTCATTCGTGGGTAATGATCTGCCCGAAGAGTACTTTTTTAAACCACAAGCATTTGACAGGAAGTAGATGCACCTTGTCAACAAACTTGGTTATTTTGGTTTGAACTGCACCGCAACAAAAGTTTGGAATAAGAAATGATCGATTCTTGCTTTTCCCAAGGGCATTACCCTGGAATTAAGGTTAAAGCCTCCACCGGAATTTAAACTCTCTTTGCATATTCCATTTTCTGCGCCGACAATCGTTACTCCATCAGCACATCTGCGGAAATATTTTATTATTAATTATTTACATTTATTTTATTTTATGAGGAATCAACCTTATTTACATTATTTACTCTTAGATTATTGTTCTCATCTTTCTAATTATTATCACAACGTTTCGACAGTTATGTCCTTTGACCTTCATCAGGTGTTTGTCGACTCGGGTAACCTTCAGGGAATTTGGCGTGTCATTTGTCAGTTTTAATTTAATAACTGTTGTGGGGCAGACCCCTTTTACACAAGATGGACTCGTCAAAAGTATACTTATACTGGACAGAGAGAATACCTGCAGGTTGAGATACGTTGAGTCAGGGTGAGAGATACGGAGACAGTACACAGGGTGTTCACAGAGAGTTATACGAGAGTCCAGAGAGAGAGAGATAATTACGGCTTCAGTTACAGAGACTTGTACATATACTTTCTACTAACCCGCATTCCTGGACTACTAATCTTCACTTCAAGTCTGTAGTCTTACGTTTAATACAGTTATTTTTCTATCTCAATTACTGGCGTTGTTTATTTATTTGTGCAGGATTCCATTCCCGGAATCCACAACAATAACAATATCAAAAATTAATACAGAATTTTAAAAGATTTAAGTTTATAAATTAACCAAAATTAAAATGAAGAAAATGAACACAATTCTTGCAAACAATCCTTATTTATTGAAAATCTTTTCTTAAGACAATTGGTCCATGATATATTTTATTCATAAAAGCAAGATATTATTTAATTAAATAATATCTTAGTTTTATCGTTTATTTTATCATTCAGGTCACATTGTGTAGAAGTCCTGTTCGACTAAAAAGATTTGATGATTTAAATTCTCTTCGGACTTGTCACCACAACAAATATAGGTATTAGCCGATACAAAAACGAATTTCTGAAAATGGCGGAGGAGGAGGAAGAGATATTAAAAAAACAATTTAAAAAAAAATAAAAATAATAATTTATAAAAAATAAAAATAATAATTTATAATAATAAAAATAATTCTCGAAAATAATTTCATCTATTTTTGAACAAGTTCTGCAAGTTTTATTAAAATCTGACATTTATCTGATTGTTACAATAATTTCCAAATTAATGTTTTTCACTGACCCCCCCCCAAAAAAAAACGCTCAAATTTTCTATACAAATTTATGGTCTTTTGCGCTAAGCCTCTCACCGACCCCCCCCCCCCCCCAAATATTTAAGCAAAACTTCCAAAGTTCATAAAAGGATAAGAAAAATAATTTTTGCATAAAAAATCCTTTGATTTTTATCTCATAATAATAACACAAATATTTTTGTCGATAAAATTCTTATTTACACCTATTTATATTCAGACTATTGTCCCAATATTTGTTGTTGTTATCACAACGTTTCGATCGTTGTGCCCTCCGGCCTTCATCAGATGTATATCGATCTGGGTAACCTATAGAGAATTCTGAACTGAACCCTTTTATTTAATCTACGGAGGTAGACTGTTCTCTTTCCATTGCACATGTATAAGGATATCTGGTTTAGTTCTAATTTTAGTAATGATCAGTTATTGCTTACTTGTTTCTATTGATTGCAAGTAGACGTAATAATAATTCTGGGTTCAATCGCTGACAAAGATGAGAACAATAATCCGAATATAAATAGTGTAAATAATGATAACTCCTCATCCAAGAAATTCAGATAAAATTATTGTTTTTGTTATATTTTGCTCATCTTTTCATCATGTGCATTTTTGTGGAAATTTTGGAGAGGTACTCAAGTAAAAGTTTCCCCCGAAAAGTTACGCGGATTGATAAATACAGCTTGACTGCGGCAAGGACAAAAATGAATTTAAAACTCTTTATTGAATATGAGAAACGTAACTATCCAGTAGTTGAAGTGAAATCCAAGATAACCTATTGGTGTTGTCTTTTCGTAGTGCTAGGAAACTTGTACGCCAGCGAATGCTGGACAATCTCAAAGCTAAGGAAGAGACTTGAAGTTGCAGAAATGTGGTTCTACAGAAAGATGCTGATGATACAATGAACCGAACATGTGAGCAACAAAGCGGTTTTGGAGAGAGTGGAAATAAAACGGAGACTATATACTTTTTTTTAATATGTAGCTATGGGTAACAGAAATGTGACCGAGTCAGAGTCGAGCTAGTAATGATTCTGATCAAGAGAGAAAAGAGATTCATTACGATGAAAATGTACTGAGAGTGCGCTAATCTCGCAATTCTCGACGATAAGCCTAAGACCAGGCTCATACATTAATATCACTGATAATGGCAAAATCAATAGTAGCAATAGATGGTATACGAGCTAATAAAGGAAATAACAGATCTCCTCGGAGTGGGCTGATATAAATCCAACAGACATCCATGGCTCTGTCACACACACACACACACACACACACACACACACACACACACACACACACACACACACACACACACAAATATATAAATAAATTTGTTTCTAAGGCTTATTAACATTTTGCATACTGAACTGTTACGTGATATCTCCTGTACGCCAGCAAATGCTGGACAATCTCGAAGTTAAGGAAGAGATTTGAACCTACAGAAATGTGGTTCTACAGAAAGATGCTGACGATACAATGCTACGAACATGTGAGCAACAACGGGGTTTTGGAGAGAATGGAAACAAAATGGAGACTATATACGTAACATCAGGAAGAGACAGTTGAAATTTCTGGGGCACGTAACGAGGAAGACCTTGGAGAATCTGATGCACATAGGACAGGTTTCGAGGAATAAGCAAAGCAGCGCGTAACATACTTGATGGACTTGAGCGAATGGATGGCAGAACATGATTTGGGAGAAATAACAAAGAGAAAACTTATTAAGAACTAAAAAGCGCAGAAAGATGTGGAGGGGCATGATCGCCTACATCCTGGAGCGACACGGCACTTAAAAGAAAAAGAACCTTTTACACGTTATTTAAGATGTCTCTTAACCCCGGACACGGAAGATAAATCGTGTAAGGAAAATTAATTTAGAAAAATAAAAATATATATCAGCTCGATTGCGATAAGGAAAAAAATGAATTTAAAACTCTTTATTGAATATGAGAAACGTTACTATCCGGCAGTTGAAGTGAAATCAAAGATAGCACATTGGTGTTGTCTTTTCGTAGTGCTAGGAAACTTATGCTTTCTTGCCAGCACACATATACTAATTAAAACTGACTGGCAACAGATAAAGAAATCCTATATATTTGATGGAAGAATCTAGAAATCGATAAGCCGTAATGAGATTTATACCACGCTTAAATGTCTTAGAGAACTCTTTCTGCCCATCTCTCCTTCTCAGATGCTTCCATAAATAAAATGAATAACATTTCGCTTCCAACAAAGAAGTTTCTATATCAATAGAAACTGTTCTAAATATTTCTTGTGTCCATAAAATGAAGGTTGCGGTATGTTTTACATATCTCTAGGATAATGAATTGTTAAATAGATATTTTAAAGTCATTTCACCCCAAACAAGGCAATAGCACCACTCGGACGCAAATGGCTACAGAGTATTAGAGAACATGGGAAAAAAAACTACTGTTAAGGGGAGAGGACAATAATAGAACAAGTATTAAGAAAACAGAATAAATCGTATTTAAATGTATGAAGATCAGCTTTAATTGGGAAGCAAGTAGCCGGAAACAGATTTCCACAAGCGAGAAGTGAGACAGAAACTATTGGCATATATATTGTTGTAACTTACCTACGGATGATAATGGGTATGTCCTGATTCATATAAATTCAGTAGTAAATACTGTATGTTGGTCTGCAATTGGTGATTCGTCTCCAGCTGTGCTGGTCAAACTCTTTGCCTCCGGGCAGATAGGATGCCCAGACGAGACTATGTCGAAGGGTAGAATCTCGTCTCGGGAAACAGTTATCCGACCCCGTTTTAAAGAGGGTCTACGGGGATTATTTGACCGAGCACACGGGCTCGGATACCCCACATTAAATTCGGCCTTGTGCCACATCTGACCACGTGGGGTGTTTGGTAGATATCCTGCAATTGGAGATTCGGCTCCAGTTGTGCTGGTCAAACTCTCTGCTTCTGGGCAAAGAGGATCCCCAGACGAGGCTATGTCGAAGGGCAGAGTCTCGTCTCGGGAAACAGCTACCCGACCCCGTTTTAAACAGGGTCTACGGGGAATTTTTGGCCGAGCCTACGGGCTCGAATACCTCACATTAAATTTGGCCTTGTGCCACATCTGAGCGCGTGGGGCGGTTGGTAGGCATTCAGCAGTTGGAGATTCATTGTAGAATTCACATGATTCACTTCTAGCAGTTGACAACTACTTCTACATGCCACTGGAGAATCTTTATATGTTGTTCTTGTCCTAAGTATTATCGTTCATTACCAACCTTCGTTTGTTTGTTTGGGGTTTTATGGCATATCAACCACTATGGGTTATTTAATGCCAGATCCAGTATTTACTAAATATATCAAAAACGTATAGCTGGCAACATCATTGTTTCAAAAACTGGCAACATCATTGTTTCAAAAAAGTGTAGTTGGCAACATCATTGTTTCAATGTGCTGGAAAAGACCTGGAAGTTCACTATTTTCCCATAGCTGGGGCCCCAACAGGTGCTACCACCCCGGGTCAGGGTGGACCTGGGAACACCAGCAATTAAGAGGTGACCAACCTTCGTGTGATTATTCTATTCAGTAACCTTCCCTAGGTTACAACAATTATTAACACAAAGATGAGGAAAATAGCCTGAGTATAAATAATGTAAAAGATATTTATTTTTTATTAAGTTTTTATAAACAGCTTTTCTTTTTATTTTCTTTAAATTATTTCACACCAATCAAGGCAGCAAAATCACTAAGCCAAACTTAACTAGAAAGCAAGAAGCCGGAAGAGAGTTCCAGAAAAGAAGCTGTTACCATAGAACTTACAGTTACATCCAGCCATTTCAACTATGAAATAATGAGATATTGCCGCCAATCTAGTACATTGCTTAAATTCATAGATTCTAGGTACCATAGAGCAAATTTCGTCAGAACAATTACCATGAAAATATTTATAGAAAATGCACAAAAATCTACATTAAGACGGAGGGCATGTGACTGAAGCCGCGATGCCAGGTCAGGACAAACGACGTTGCAGATTCTTCCTTGGGATTTAAAGATCTCTACATGGAAGTACTTTCGACGAGTCAACGACCAGCTAAATAGTGGTGGTGTCTCAATAAATCACTGTAGAGAAGGCAACGGGAAACCACTCCACTATCAACCCTCTAAAATATCGTGGCATTTATCAAACAAGATATAAAAGCTAACGGTGTGAAGGGGGTTAAGTCTATGGGAGTTATCTCATCACTTGCTAAGGAGCGACATGATCGAAAAGTGTCACCTGACCGTCAGCCAGCGATTGTTCGTATTAAACAAAAATATTTCTCGGGACACGGAATATTAGAACGTTAAACAACTGTTGCCATTTGTAAAATATAGACCAGGTGAGGAGTAGGTTAAATGTCAGTATTTTAGGAGTATATGAAACTAGGTGGCCGAACAACGGAGATTTTGTTAGTGACAAATACAGGATTTTATATGTAGGTGGAGAGAAAAATGAAAAAGGAGTTGGATTGATACTAGACCAAGACATGAAGAAATGTGTTCTGGGATACTGTCAGCTTAAAGAATTATTGTAATTAAACTGAAAGGAAAGCCTTATTTACATTATTCGGACTATTGTCCTCATCTTTGTCGCCATATTTATTACAACGTAATAAACTGGTAAAAAATGGTTGCTGAAGACATTAAGTTTATAATGCCCATAAATCCATACTCAGATGTCCTCAATGACACATGGCACAGTGGATAAAGGCGCTAGTTAGATCCAGTGACAGAACTCAAAGAGTGTCAGTTCCGGTTAAGGCAGTGAAGAACTTGGAGAGAGGAATTAACAGGAGATAACTGATAAATGACATCCATTAAAAACATGGCACGTGGAACTAGAACATTCTATCCCAGTGAGCGAAATAAAGGGTTCAGTTCGACATTCCCACCACCTGAAGAAGGCCGGAACGTTGTAATAAATATGGCGACAAACATGAGGACAATAGTCCGAATAATGTAAATAGTGTACATAATACCCCATCTCAGAAATATAGACAGATACTGAAAGCCCGATACGTAGTAATAAATATGGCGACAAAGATAAGGACAATAGTCCGAATAATTAAAATAGTGTACATAATACCTCATCTCAGAAATATAAAAAGATACTGAAAGGCCGAAACGATGTAATAAATATGGCAACAAAGATGAGGACAATAGTCCGAATAATGTAAATAGTGTACATAATACCTCATCTCAGAAATATAGACAGATACTGAAAGGCCGAAACGATGTAATAAATATGGCGACGAAGATGAGGACAATAGTCCGAATAATGTTAATAGTGTACATAATACCTCATCTCAGAAATATAGACAGATACTGAAGGAAAACCTTCATTATATCTATTATGACGGTGTATACACCAACATCACGGAAGAAGAAATCGAAGCATTCTACTCTAGTCTAGGTATCGGAAGAATCTAAAATCGGAAGAAATCATAATTATCATTAGCAAGGAGAGGGATGGTGATTTAACTGGAAAATTCGGACTAGGAACCCGCAAAGAATGTAGAGAAAATGGGTCTAATTGTGCGAATGACCAGGTAATAGTCAATACCTGGTTCCAAGAATATCCAAGACGAATATGGACATGGAGAAGCCCAGGAGGAGAAACGAAAGAAAAGTAAATTGACTACATAACTATCAACAAGAGAGGCGGGAATGCAGTGACACATTGCAAGACCTATCCAAATGACGACTGTGGAAGCGAACCCTTCCCTGCTATATGCAAATGTTATATCGTGGATTATACGATATAAACAACAAAGTCATCCCGAGTGGAAAGATTACAATAACACAAGAAATCAGGTAACAAATAACAATGGTTTATTGTACGTAAAGTACAAATGAGCAAGAGTTCGTAATACTAAGGAAAATAGGAGATAAGTCACGGAGGTTTCTAGGGGTCGCCTTCGCTCTCTCTGTCTGTCTCAGTTTTCCTCCTTCTTTAATAGCTCGTCAGTCTTTTATAGACTGGCCAATCTATGTCGGGGTGTGCCAGGTTGTTCCACTATAACATCTTCTCCTGAGCTAAATTCTTCCCTACAATTTTGCTTTCAATATTTTTTTCTCTTTGGATTTGGACATAAACGTGTAGTCCTCTGCCTTTTTCTATCACTTTTTCTCCTACCATTCCGAGTTGGTGTATTTTTTGATTTTTGAAAATCACTGATTTTTGGAGTCGATGTTACCTCCATCGGTACTTCGCTATTTATGGGGGGTTGGACTTGGAAAGCATCGTATAACACTTCCATCGGTATTTCGCTGTCATTTCCCACGGTTTCAATGTATCGGTATCTCATTTGGTTAATATGTCTTTTGCAAAAAAAACTTTTTTCTTTTACAATATATATCACTCTACCGATTCTTTTTGACACTATACCGTCCTCCCAAAAACACTTTCCTGACCGATAGTTCTTTAAAGAGACTTCATCGCCCTTTATACGTTGTAAATTTTGTGTTTACTTTCGTATAATTTTTCTTTTTCTTATTTGGTAACATCCTATCGAACACTGAACGTATTTTCCTTGCAAACATAATTTCTGCAGGTGATAGATTAGCGTTTGTATTCTGATTTGGTGTTATCCTATATACTGCTAAAAACTTTTGTAAGCTTTTTTCTTCAGTGTCGATTCCGTTATTTTTTCTTAATGCTCTCTTGAATGTGTCGACAAACCTTTCTGCCTGTCCGTTTGATCTAGGGTTGTACGTCGGCGTTGTTACGTGTTCAATTGCCAACGAATCACAGTAATCTTTGAATTCCTTCCCGGTAAACATAGTAGCATTGTCGCTTACAATTGTATTTACCACTCCAAAACGACTAAATACTTCGTCTAACACTTTTATGGTGTTTGAAGCTGTCGGGTATTTATACCTATAAACCTCAGGCCATTTGGAAAAAAACTATCTACGCTTACTAGATAATAGTATCCTTTTAATGGTCCTGCATAGTCAATATGAATACGTGTCCAGGGTTGAGTCCTTATCGGTGGAGCTTTGGCTGCTAACTGAAAACCTTTACATTGTTTTATCATATCTTCTATATTTTGGTCCATTCTAGGCCAATAAACGTAACCTCTCATTAGCGACTCCATTCTGGAGGTTCCAGGATGGCCCATATGAAACTCTTTCAAAACTCTTTTTTGTAGGACACGAGGTATTACGACTCTATCCGCATACATCAGCGTTTCGTCGCATATAAAAAATGGAGACACCCTTAAACCTTTTTCTTCTTTTCGTTCCACCTTGCATGTTTCTTCATGTTAGTAATATATTCATCCATTTTCGCTGCTTTTTTATTTCTTCCAGTGTCACTGGTAGCTCTCTAACGGTGTTAACAAGTACTTCCGCTAGTTCTTTTTCCTCTTTTAGTGCTGCTATAACCGTTTCTTCCAGCAATTCAGAGTTTTTGGGGATTAATCTAGATAGACCATCTGCGTGCGCGATTTTACTTGAAGGAAAGTATTGCATTTTGAAATTGTAGTTAAGTAAAATAATACTCCATCTCTGTAATGTATTTGCAGTATGGGCTGGTACGCCTTTTTTCGAACCAAAAATCGACAGTAGTGGTTTATGGTCCGTTTGCAAAACGAACGATCTACCATGAATAAACCTGTGAAATTTCTAATGGCGTAAATTATTGCCAGAATTTCTTTTTCTATCTGACTATAATTTTTTTCCGCAGGTATTAAGGTTCTTGATGCAATCGGTTTCGTTGATCCGCCCTCGAATTTGTGCAAAAGTACCGCACCTACACCATATTCGCTTGCATCTGATGCCACAATTAATTCCTTTTTTGGATGTGCTAATGCTAAATCCGATGATAAGCACTTTTTTATTTTTGGAAATGCTTCTTCGCATTCTTTTGTCCAGCACCATTTCTTACCTTCCCTTAATAACTCGTTTAACGGAGCTCTCAACTCGTGCATTTTAGGAATATATAAACTATAATAATTTGCTAAACCCAGGAATGATTGTGATTTTGTTACATTATCTGGTATAGGCATATTTCTAATAGCTTCTGTTCTATGTGGGTTAGGCTTTTTTTCTTTATGATCAATTATCTGACCCAAATATTCAATTTTGTTCATGCAGAAATCGCATTTGTCAAGGTCCACTTTAAATTCGTAATTCTGTATTCTCTTGAATACTTCTCGAAAATGATTTTTGTGCTCTTCCAAATTTTGGCTCTTTATCAATATGTCATCTAAGTATGCCATTGCGAATTCAATACCAGCCAGCATCGTATCCATAATTTGTTGAAACACACTTGGGGCTACCTTCAATCCGAACGGCAAACGTTTTAAGTTGTATAGACCTCTATGTGCATTGATAGTTAGATACTTTGTACATTCTTCCTCGACTTTGACTTGTAAATAAGCTTCGGACAGATCAATTTTCGAGAAAATGTTTCCTCCATTCAACCTCGAGAAAATTTCTTCAGGCGTAGGCAGAGTATAGCCGTGGTCCTTTAGACATTCATTCAACCCTGTTAAAAAATCAGCGCATACTCTTATTTTCTTATTTGTCTTTTTTACGTACACCGTGGGTGACGCCCACTCAGAGTAATCTACTTATTTTTAATTACTCCAATCTCTTCTAGTCTTTGTAATTCTTTGTCTATCATTTCCAATGACGAAAATGGTACCTCTCTTTTCTGCTTAAACACTGGTTTTGCATTATCCTTTAACTCGAACTTTACTTCAGTCTTAGTACAGCAACCTAGTCCGTCAGCAAATACTTCCTTAAATTCATCTTTTAAGTCTTCAACGAATTTTTCTGTCTGTTTGCTATTTTCTATATTCGACACATTTAAGTTTCTACAAAACGTGTTAATTTGTTTTTTCTCATAAAATGAATAAAATAATCCAGTCAATACCAAATAAATTTGAATTTCTTCCAGATATGACGTAGATTTTTGCCTTGTACGTTTTATCGTCAAATGATACTTTCTTGCAAAATTCTCCTTTGAATTTTAGCTTTCTTCTAGAAACACCCCTGGCTATTTTCTGAGTGTTTTGTAGTTTTGGTTGTCCAATTTTCTTCCATGTAACTTCGTTGATTATAGATATGTCACTTCCGGTATCAAGCAGATAGCTTATAGTTCGACCATTTATTTTAACGTCTACATATTTTCTTCCTTCATTATTTGTATCTCTATTAGATTCAACTGTATTTATCCTTTTGGACTTCTGATGTTTTTTCTTTTTGCAAACAGTAGCTTTATGACCTTTTCGACCGCATTCATAACATATTTTATTTCTAAAATAACACTTACTTGTAGCATGGTTTATTCCGCCACATGCTTTGCAGTAGTATTTTACTTCCTTGTAGACTCGTTGTTTAACTCATTTTACTTGGGCAATATTTTTCTCCTCTATACTTATATTGTCCCGTTTTATATTGAGTAATTTCTGACATTCCTCCGTAACTTCCTGTAACGTTACTTCTGTATCTTGTTCCATAATTGCCAGTTTTCTTGAACGAATTTATTTAACCTTTGTTGTACTTAACCCTTGAGCAAAAATTAAACACTTAAACATGTCTTCTTTAATTTCTTTGATCTTGAATAATTCACACTGAGAATTCACTTTTCCTGCGTATGAAATAAAGTCGTCTTCTTCCTGTTTAACCATATTTAAACATTTATAACGTGTAAGAAATAAACTTTCACGTTCACCAAATATTTTAGACAATATTTCAATCGTTTCTTTGAACGATATATCCCCCGGCTTCTTTGGTAGAATGAAATTAGTATACTTGGTGTTTTCCTGAGCACCTAATTTTTGTAATAATAATATAATTTTTTCTTCGTCAGACCATAACTGACATCTTTTTGAAAAAATGTTTCGTCCCGTCTGAAGTACGCTTGAAAAGTTACACCTTCGATAGGTTTGTAATGGAATTCTGAAAGTGAATTAGTAATCCCTTCAGCAGAGAAAAATCTTGATCCTTTCTTTTGATCGACTTGTTTTGTTAATATCTTTTCCAAGACTTCTTGCTGCTTTAAAATTTGCTTTTGTAAGTCTAACTGCTGTTCCTGCAGTTGTATCTGTTGTTGTTGATACTGTAATTGTTGTACTTGCAATAATTCGATTTGTTTTTGAATCGATTTATTTTGTTCTTCCCAATGTGTCTGTTGCTGCTGCATAACAGAACACATGGTTTTCGAAAATTCCAAGAACTCTTCCATATTACACAACAAAAATAAAATTAAAAATCACTGTACCTTTAGTCGATAAACTAATCCGGCGACTGGTAAAAACGTATTATTCGACGTTTGACTTGGTCGTCGCTGTTATCTTTGGAGGGGTGTCTTTTTTCACTCCTTGTTCGATACTGTTAAATTACCTTGTGAGTTTATTTTGAATTTACGTTCGCCGCTGTTATATCGTCTTGTGAGTTGTTTTCGAATCCTCGTAATCACTGTTATGTTGTGTCGTGAGTTCTTTTCGAATCCTCGTCGTCACTGTTATATTGTGTCGTAAGTTCTTTTCGAATCCTCGTCGCCACTATTATATCGTACGTGAGTTCTTTTCGAATCCTCGTCGTCACTGTTATATCGTGTCGTGAGTTCTTTTCGAATCCTCGTCGCCACTGTTATATCGTGGATTATACGATATAAACAACAAGTATTGAATTGTTATGTAATATCTGTCTTCCTGTATGACAGCGAATGTTGAACAATCTCTTCAAATATGGAGAACAGACTTGAGGCAACAGAAATCTGGTTTTACAGAAGGATGCTGAGGATATCATCGACCGAACATGTAAACAACGACGAGGTTTTGAAGAAAATGTAAACCAAAAAAGAAATACTTCACCTGAGAAAGCGGCAGCTGAACTTTCTGGGGCACATAACGAGGTAGGATGGCTTAGAAAATCTGATACTCCCAGGACTGATTGAGGGAAAGAGATATAGAGAAAAGCAGCACGTAACATATTTAGTAAGAGTGACTAAATGCAGAGTAGAGCAGGGTTTGGGAGAAGACAAAATTTATAAAGAGCTACAAGGTACAGGATGATGTGGAGATCCTTCATCGCCTACGTCCTGAAGGAACACATAAAAAAAAGAAATATATAGCAAGAGCAACAGACCATATGTAGCAGCAATATTTTAAGCATGGACGAATGGATGACTTGTAAATATATGATAGATTTGAGCGTGAAAATCGCACGATATAGAGAATCAACTTTCCTGTCAGCAGATCTTGCAATTGAATCGATATAAGCTGTTTTATGAAGATAATGTCTGGAGGTGATCATAATAAGTTTGTTATGATTCATTAATCTTTCAAGAAACAAATGAAAACACCGACAAAATATTGAAAAGATGACATTTTATTGTAAATATTAAGCTTTCTTTACGGGAAGACAGCGTGAATTCTCAAACATTACATCAGAATGTGCGCCTTTCTGTAGATTATTGAAAATAAATAATTTATCACTGCAGATGTTTGAGTTTCGTTATTTGATGTCTAATAATTTGTGACACGATCCTTTCACTCCTTGAAGAAATAAAATATGTATTTCGAAAATACTACCCGTATTTTATAACACTGGGCTACACATGTTTTGCTGCATACGTTGTCCTCGCTAATTTGGAGACGCTAAGTTCAAAAGTCAAAACCATTTAGGGATACAAAAAGCAATCTTCTCCATTTGGTGGCGATGAAGTCACGTGGGTTATGTGACGGCGGCTTATTGATGCCACTTCATACAGTGACGAAAGTGTTAAGTCCGTTTACAGGAGCCAAACTGGGTGGTTGTTTTTTTTAAATTTTTTTTAGACCGGGCCAAGGGACCCGGTGTGAGACTAAATCTACCTCTACCAGCACGTGTTACAGCTTATAAGCTCATGGCGTCGTTTTTCTTTATGAATATATCTTTCCCAGATATAGAAAGAAACTATCTCCGGCTATTCGTCCTCAATCTTAGAAAACCCAAGACTAGTTGTTTTCTGTTCAGGGAATATATCCTCGCTTCGAACATAGTTGATGAATCTGTCTGGTTTGTATCTGGAGTTCTAAACATGCCTGATTTGGTTTTGTTTTGTTTTGTTTTACGACATATCAACCTCAATGTGTTATTTAATGCCGACAATTTTTATTACAGATAATTTTTTCTCCAAAAATCTATTTCTGGTAATATTTTTTCTTCAAAAATCTATTTTATACGTAATATTTTTCTTCAACATTCTGTTTCAGGTAATATTTTTTCTTCAAAAATGTATAGCTGGTAATAATTTTTTTACCAAGTATTTCTGGTATTAAAACCTATTTTTACACTTTCATAGTGTTTTGACTCCAGTTTGGGGGTTAACTATTTTCCCATAATTGGGACCCTAACAGGTGCTACCACCCTGGGTCAGGTTAGACCTGGGAACACCAGCAATTAAGACGTGGTTCACAACTCCTCAAAACCTCCTGATCAGAGGCCTTGCTGTTGGAAATAGCTTATCGTCTTACCCAGGACGCGGATGTGGTTTATCGTCATACCCAGGACGCCCTAAACATGCGTGAAATAAGGTGTTATTATATCATGGCTATAATAATAGCCATAATGGGGAAAATGAAAAATGGGAAATTAAACCATTCTTCCAAGCTTTCTCGTTATAACTATTTTTATTGGTCTAGTCCACATTAGGGCATAGATGATCATTTCCTCATTCCTATTAGCGCCTACACGAATAAAAAGAAAAAGCCACTTCTTACGATTATCGCATAGTAGCGTTATATGTCCCTTAGAAGAACAATGTTTACTGGAAAGGAATAATTTATTCTGAGGTCCAGGGCAATCTTCGAATTTACGTCTACCACTGTAACTTCTAATACATAATTTCAAATATCTGCATCTCGCTGCTTTAGTCTCATAGTCAGGATATTTCGTACACTTCCTCATAGGGTGACCACGTGATGCACAAAATTTACATTGTGTCCCACTAGAGCTGATGGTGAAATTGTGTAACGTCGCACCATCATTTTCCTTTTCATAGAATTTATTACTTTTAGTATGTTTGCTATATACATGGAGGGTCTTTAAAGTAGGATAACGTCTTCCTACCCTGTGAATTATTTCCCGCCTTAAATTATTGGGTAATTTATCAAATATGATGGGACTTACGAGTGTGAATCCAGAGGAAAAAATACATACCATTAATTCGGAGAAATCAGTCCTCAATTCGGTCACAAAATTGAGGTCTTATTTAGGAAAACTGGTTATTATTTGTTTGAAGATCTCGTGAATTATAAAAGGTACATCCAAAATTTTTTCGTTAACAGACTTACTGCTATTTTGTAATTGTCATCTTTTAAGGTTAGATGCGAGATTTTCTGAAGAGCATAGCCAGCCACTTAACTCTTTATGAGTGCTAGCTTTGTTTTGTTAGAATTGATGAAATTAGTACATTTGTTAAACTATGCTATAAAATTCTTAAACTCAAACTTAGAAGGATTAATACCGCTAAAAGATACACACTGTAATTTGGGAGTTTAGATTATTGAATGGCTATTGGAGAAGGAACTGGTAACGCTGTAGTGGGAAATACTCGTTTCTCGAACAGATTCATCAATGTCAGCAAGCTGATAACAGACGCTGACTTGAAAACCAAATTCGTTCCTTAGTTCAGCCACAAGACCACTTTCCTCTAAATGCAGGTTGGCTTTGATACAAATCTTAATTTTACCATCCAAAGCTCGAATTTCTCCCTGAAGTTGTTGGTTTCTTCCTTTCTTTAAAAAAAATTCCCTTAAGTTCTTATCTTGTTCCAGCAATACCAAATTAACATCATGTTTTAAATTGCTCTTACAGTCAATAAGGGCCTTAACTCACTGTAATTATACTTCCTAAAATAGACATGAATTAAAATTATTATTATTTAATTATTTTTTGGTTATATACCGTAATTATGAACACTAATGGGTATGTCCCAATCCGCATAAATATGTTGGACACTATTGTAAGTGGAGGTACTATGCTGTCTACGATGGCAGCGTGAGAAGCTCTTACCACGTCGAAGTCTCTGCCCAAAAGCAGAGAGGAACCCGGACGAGGCTATGCCGAAGGGTAGAGTCTCGTCCGGGTAGGTATGCGAGGTCAAGG
>OZ038476.1:124680145-124690145 GCA_964036315.1 Acanthosepion esculentum
AATCCTTATTGTAAAATAGAGGCTAGATATAAGCCAGTTTTGTACATTTTTGTAAATATTCATTGGGGTTAGATTTTAAAATTTGTTGTTTTATTCCCCCCACCAGACAATGAATTGTACATATAGGGAACAGTTAGGGCTGTCATAGAGACATTGCGGTATTATGGTGCATGTGATAAGAAAGGTAAGTAAGAATGTGTTGCTGTGGTGTAAGGGATATTGTTGTATGATTGGGTCAGTGTTTGTGGCTAGCTAAGTTATCGTTAAGACAGAAGAAGACCGTCCTTTTTCCCCCATTCCCCATTTTGGCCTGGGATTATCAGAACAATTATCGTTGTACATCAGCATCAGTCTGTTCCCTGTTAACTTCACGCATACAAAATTACGCTTTAATTTAACCAGAGAAAAATGTATTTGTCTTAAAACCGATTTTCTTATAGACTTCGAATTCGTAATCTTGTCAGTGGACTTATGAGGGGTATTGTTCGCATGCATTAACGTCATTCTCGTCTGAACGCACGCATACAATAATTCCCTTCCATACAAGTCCGAACATATACAAGCATCCACAGGTATGGCTACATTCACCCCCCTCTCTCACATACACACACACACACACACACACACACAGAGTTATGAATATATACGCACCTAATCTCAAATGTGAGTATACAGGAATCTTTATAAAGCAATATACTTTTGTGCACACTCGATATGTGATTGTGCTCATGCGGGTAGGAATGTGCTTTGCGCTGGAAGAGAAACCCATTAAATTTTCTTATCAGATTTAATTTTATTTTTCATTTGAAATATTTCGGATTTATAATTAACGGCTTCTAGTTTTAAAGAATGACGTTTTTCAATTTGTAAATCATCAATGAGCGTCTATGTTTTTATCGGCATCTAGTGAAGTTGTTCAATTTGAATCGAACCGTTACAAATTAAGCCTTTTTATATCATAGATTTCTGCACAGGGATGCCGATGCTTTCTATTTTCGTTGTTATGCAACTGGAATTATGTGCAGAAAATGACAGTACAGTTATCATACGTGCAGTATTGAGGGCTATATACCAATGATATTAGACTAGAAAGAAAGTCCTATTGCATTTGAAATGACAGTACAGTTATCATACGTGCAGGTTTGAGGGCTATATGCCAATGATATTAGACTAGAAAGAAAGTCCTATTGCATTTGAAAGGACAGTACAGTTATCATACGTGCAGGTTTGAAGGCTATATACCAATGATATTAGACTAGAAAGAAAGTCCTATTGCATTTGAAATGACAGTACAGTTATCATACGTGCAGGTTTGAGGGCTATATGCCAATGATATTAGACTAGAAAGAAAGTCCTATCGCATTTGAAATGACAGTACAGTTATCATACGTGCAGGTTTGAGGGCTATATGAAAATGATATTAGACTAGAAAGAAAGTCCTATTGCATTTGAAATGACAGTACAGTTATCATACGTGCAGGTTTGAAGACTATATGCCAATGATATTAGACTAGAAAGAAAGTCCTATTGCATTTGAAATGACAGTACAGTTATCATACGTGCAGGTTTGAAGGCTATATGCCAATGATATTAGACTAGAAAGAAAGTCCTATTGCATTTGAAATGACAGTACAGTATTGAGTATTGTACAGTTATAATACGTGCAGTATTGAGGGCTATATGTCAAAATATTAGTCTATAGAGAAAGCCCTGTTGCATTTGAAAATGAAAAAAAAACAACATAAAAAACAAAATTCATCTTTGGTGTTAATTGATATGTTTACACAAAATAACGTTTCCTCTCACTGTCGATAAAACATTCTCGCCTTTTTTTTAAAAACTGTTTTTCACCCAAGAGTCACTCAGGCTAGAGGGTTATTGAACAAGATTATTGTAATGGCGTAAGTGGAGGGAAATTGGTGCATATTATAAGGATATGTAGGATATATATATCGGTAGATCCAACACTTGGAAAGATTAAGATTGTAATAGTCGGAGAAGCATATTCTCGGGATTTTTTTTTCCCGAAAGTGATAGTTTTTGGGAAGAAGTTGTAACATCGTTCTTACTAAAAGGAATGCGAAGGGAATGAAGAGAATTTGACACCGTGTACGTTGAATAGATGTGATGGTCTGAACTGGTGGAAACAAAGAATGAGACTAATTTGTATATTTGGCATAGTAATATCGATTCGTTAGCGTGAGTCTAATAACGTTTCACCTGTGGGAAAGGGGTTGCAAGATGGAAAATATTGGCAAATTGTTCATCCCTCGGGCGTAAAATCCTCCAAGCTCCGTTGCGCAGAAACACTTAGAAACAATTTTGATCTCTTCACAATTAGTAAACTGTTTTTCTTCTAAAATCTTTTGCAATGATCTGAAAACATAAAAGATTAGGCAAGGTCAGAGGAGTAAAAATGCTAAGACGATGCTTCCATATTAACTTTCTTGAGTTTTTTTTTAATCATTTCATCCCAAGGAAGTCGGAAATGTCACTAGTAGACAGGTGTTCATGAAAATGAAAAAGAAGACTGAGTATAAGGAGGGCTAAAGAAAGGACAAAAGTCGAACGGGATTCAAGAAGACAGAAGATGGCCATTGACGTTGCATTTAAATTGTTGAAGATTGTAGCAATCAGAGAAGCAAGTAAACGGAAGGGAGTTCCACAAGTGTGAAGTGCGAGAAAAGAAACTATTCGGTAGAAGTGGCGATTGCATTTAGCTATTTCAACAGTAAACGCGTAGGATATAGATGCCAATATAGTCGGACCCTTAAATTCATGGAGTAGGGGCACCAGGAAAAAATGTCGTCAGAGCAGTTTCGATGAAAATATTTGTAGAAAAAACAGAGAGAAGCCACGTCACGCCGATGAGGAAGTAACTGAAATCAAGATGCTTGGTCAGTATCGATTACAGATCCTTCGTTAACTCGGGCAATATGTGATCTGGAATTACCATATAAGAACAACATATATTTAAAATGAAAAAAAAAACAACCTTTTTTAATAACCGAATAAAAGTAATTTAATAAGGATTAAAACCTTAATTAGTGAATATTTTTACTTTATTAAAAAATAAATATCATTACGAGTTACTTTTGAAGAAATATTTCCTAATTACGATTTTAATATCTGTCTATATTTCTGAGATGAGGTATTATGCACACTATTTACATTATTCCTCAAGGACACATGGCAGAATGGATAAAGGCGTTAGTTAGATCCAGTGACAGGATCCAAAGAGTGTGAGTGCAATACTTGGTTAAGGCGGTGGAGAACTTGGAGAGGAGAATTAACAGTAGATAACTGATAACTGACATCCATTAGACATGGCACGTGGAACTAGAACAGTCTACCCCAGTGAGCGAAATAAAGGATTCTGTTCGACATTCCAACCACCTGAAGAAGGCCTGAGCATACAACGGTCGAAACGTTGTAATAAATATGGCGACAAAGATGAGGACGATAGTCTGAATAATGTAAATCGTGTACGATTTTAATCCTTGATTACTTAATTATTTTTACTGTGTTATAAAAAAATTATATTTTTCTGATGCTGAGTTGTCTCGATCCTGAATTGTCCCGGCGTTCAGTTGGCGGTGTTGAGTCGTCCCTTCTCGGCATTAATCTCCTTCAAGATTAGTGGACGGCGTTAAAAATTAGAAACACGAATAAAACATTTGTGAGGATGGACCCGAGCGTGAGGTTAAGCGTGAGGTGTAACTAACTGTTTAAAAAATAAACATATTTTGCTTTTTAACGTTTTCTCACTTTAGGACATTAGCGGTCATGGCTCTCCACATATCACTTTCCTTTATAACATCTGAATTAAAATACATTCTTCGTTTAATATGTTATTCACGACAAGATGTGCCAGAGGTCTTACTCGAATGTAAAGTAAATAGAGAGCCGTTTATCTGCGCTGACCGCAATATTAAAACAAGACCATCAGAATGTTTATCTGGAAGGTAACGTTATAGACTCCAGGTGCAGAATCGGGCTTCGGTGAGTGTCAATAATAATCACCAACATTTAAGCAAGTAGCCTACTAAATACAGTTTTAGTTGTGCACATGCAGGACAAGCGGATGACAGTTATACAGGGTGCGATGGGTAAATTGTCGCCATTTTATACTTTTAATTTCGCATTGTTTGTTTTTGATTTTATCGACTGCAGAGTATAGTAGGGTCAGTTGGGCACCGTCTGTGAGAAAAAGAGCAGCATAACGCAATTCCCCCCGCCAGATACTTGGAAACCGGTATACTGTACTGCTTGGCATTCGCGCCGGGTACTCCAATACAAAGATTTAAGCGTTTTTGTGTGTCAATCTGAGGGAGAGTGCAGAGGATTCGGAAAGAGTTGAATGAGTCTAATGGTGATTACGAAGGTACGTCAACTCGGAAAACACACTCTGATCGTTCTGATAAGAAAAGAACTATCGAATTTGTTGGCGACTTAACACGGAGGCCTAGATTAAGTGCCTTGAGGAGGTAGTGCTGCCCTGAGTCAGTAGGGTGGCTACTGGAAGACCCTTTGTCTGGCAACAAGACTCTGAGCCATGACACACAAGCAGGAGAAACAGTCATGGCTGTTAGACAATTTCTGCAACCACATCACCCCTAAAATCTAGCCACCTAGCTCCCCAGAGTTCAACCCCATTGATCCTTACGCGAGGGATATCAGTTGAATGAGTGAACGACAAAACTCCTTGTAACACCAAAGATGAACTGGAGGCAAGGATTATGGCAGCATTCACCAACTTAAACAAGGAGACCGTCCAGAAGGGATGCAGGATATTCCCAAGTCGTCTTATCGCACACTGTTATCTATCACACACTGTATAAACGTTCCACTTTGCGAGAAGATCAATGTTCGAAGAAAGTCTTCTAAGAACCACACACCCTCACGCGATACTGATTGAATCCAGAAATCAATGAAACAATAAGTATGTAAGACGTCACTAAATGAGACATTTCCACTGTCTCAAATTCTTCTTAATCTTTGTTACACACGGAAAGATAATGGGGTGGTTTACCGCTGCCTTTCCATACGGAGAACAGACTGATTCATGCCTGTTCCAATGGTATTAGTGTGAAAGGGAACACATCAGACTAGGCCGGAATTTGAAATCAGATCGCTGATTCCACTTTACGAACCGATATCTGTTACGCTACTTGCACATCACCATATTTATCGTTTACAACCGCGCCTCCGCACATCACCCCCCCCAAAAAACTATGAATATCAAAAACATTAACAACATTCTACTGCTAAAACAAAAGAAAAATCGCCCGACAAAACATCACATTATAATACTGTTCTCTCCTAATGGACTTAAATAAAGTCTTGACAGTGTATATAAAACATTGTTGAAACCTGACTGGTGCTAAAAAAAGTGCTATAGAAATGGTGGAGAGCTTGCCTTTGGCAGTCAGTGTGTCAGTCACAGTAACTATTAATTTATAAGACGTAAGGAGAATTTCACTCCTGAAGGCTATATGAAATTGTATTTAAATGACAATATATTCTATGCGGCGAACCGAATATTTAGATAGTTTGTTGTGAAAACCGGAGAATCGACTCATACACAAAGCAAACGTTTGAAAAATTCGTCTGTGAAAATTAAAATTTTGATACGAACGATTTATATCCAAATATATAAATTACTGTTTGTCAGGTGGTTAGAATGTAAGCGTTGTGACCACGAGACTCAGGTTCGAATTTCGCTATAGTTGATTTCTGAAAGAGATGGAATCTTGATAATAAGGAAACGATCCTAGAAAATGCGCGATACCATACCACAAGACGGGCGAAGTGTTTGAATGAAATTGGGTAGACAGAACTGTTTTGACGCCGACAATATGTGTGTTAGCCCGAAGTCACAAGTCATCGTGACTGAGCGTTTGCGACTACTGGCCTTGTTCCAAACTTGTGATTATGCACTCTCTCCAAGAAACTGTAACAAAAGTTACCTTAGCATAGTTGAGGTATAAACCACAGTTTGGTTTTGTGGGTTTTGAACAAATAAAATGTGTCTGCGCAAGCTTCTGCAAGAAGGATTAGTTAGCCACTTTTACAGACATGCTGAGTTGCAACTTCAATCGGGTTCGTTATATTCACTTGCGCGCTTGGGAAAGGTATTAATCCACATCTTGTACCCACAGATCTGGGTCAATATATTAAGACTTGTGTTAGTAAATCAGTATTATCTCCAAAATGTTCTTACAATCTAACAACAGTATTTTCAGACTTTGAATAACCTGAAAAAGGTTAATAAACCGTCGAAAATAAATCTATCAATCTACTATTGAGGACTTGTTTCAACAATAAGTTACTTATCGTATGTAGCCTGATCAAAGTCAGTATTATCGATTTCTGACTAAAAATCGGTTCAATTAATTTGCTTGAAGCGCGAACATGTAGATGAAAAGAGAAAAAAAAACAAAACAAAACAACAACCATTTTTCCATTTTTTATTCTTCCATGTGTCGTGTCTCTTCAGAACTTGGACAATCATGAATCTCCCCAACTTCCTGTCCTCTGTAGCTCTTAACAGCGTTTCATTCATTACCGTACTTCTTTGTCCGCGCTTTGTCGTCCATTCATACAACATAGTTAGTCCGTTACTTGGTGTTTGTACCCAACTGCCTTCAGTATGCCTTGTGAATGTTAAATTTTCCAAGCCCTCTTTTCTCTTTATTCGACCTAGAAATTTCAACTGTCTCTTTCTTACTTTCAGTATAATTATTTTTTAATTCCTTACAGCTCCCTCTTTGCTACATTTGCCTATTAAGTCCATGGTATTCCTATTCACAGCCATATAGGAGGGGAAATATACTTTCATCTTAGTAACGTAAATGAATTCTTTTATTAATAACTCACTTTTCCCAATGTGCATTGCAATTCTCGTGCTAATAAAATGTTATGAGTATTCATTTTCTGTCTGGACTTAAAAAGAAGAAATTTCAACGAATTAAAAATCTTTATGTCACTCATAGTAAAAAAGGGAAAATTTATAAAATTAATATCTGAAAAATTTAATTCACTTTAATTATTATATATAGACACTTCAAAATTTGCGTTGGAATAGCGAAAGGTGTTTTCTAGAAGCTAAGCAAATCATTAAGAAACAAGAAAATTTCGTTAGAAACAAAGTGAAAAGTGACAATCTCCTCACAGATGAACAGGGGACTTAAGGTTCTACAGAAGGATGCTGAGAATATCACGGATGGAACGTACGTGTAACGAGGAAATTTTAAAGAAATGGAAACAAAAAGGACGCTTGTAAGTAAAATCTTAACAGTTGAAACTGCAAGGACATATAATAAAGGAAAGAAGGCTTAGAGAATCCGGCACTCATATGGCATATTAAAGGAAAGAAGGAAACAACGAGTAACCTCGCTAACAGGCGTAAGGAGTAGGAGGTATAGTAAAAAGAGAAACTAGAAATAAGAGCTACAATGGATAGGAAGTAGTGAAGAGCCATGATCGCCTTCTTTCTGAAGTGGCTTTCTTTATATTGACGTTGTCTTTATCTCTAACGTCTTCACAGTCACTTTGTTTCTGCGTGAAAGAAAAAATCAAATCAAAAATGGCGATAAGAAAAAAAAATGATTCAGCTCAAAAGTTTACAATTATTTAAATGTTGTCTACTAAATAATTCTAGGATAGTTTCTCAAGGCATCATTGTAATTCTGAAACTTATCTTTTTTATTTTTTAGTAGATCAATAATGCAAATTTATCGGAATATATATAAGCTTAATTCGAGAAAAGTCAGACAAAGGATTTCATAGAATAAATATTAAAATATATTAATGAATTGAATCCGAGTTTCTGTTAGACGTTCTTTTGACTCACCCCCCTATATATATATACATATATGTATATATATGTATATATATATATATATATATATATATATATATATATATATATATATATATATATATTGTATGTATATGAGACGACACTGAGGTTAACACCGTGCAACGACAGTCTGTTTCATGCTTGAACAAAATCTACAGATGGCCTGAAGAATGCGTTCAGGTATGAAACATAATGTCGTCGCAGCTGACCACAGTGTCCACTTTTATATTTACATACAATCTAACACTGATATTGAGCACTTTTATCCATAAATACAGTACACTTTAAAACTACACGCACGCACGCACACACACACACACACACACACACACACACACACACACACACATATATATATATCTCCATTTATTGATTCGAAACAGCCTGGTCCAACGAAGCGAAATCGAATTATCGATTTCGCGAAATAAAATATTACCATGGCTTTCTGAAGTCTTCGATTTGTTAATCATATATATATATATATATATATATATATATATATATATACATATATATATATATGTGAAGAAATATAGTTTTAAGGTGTGCTATATTTATGGGATAAAATGCTCAATATCAGAGGTAGAACGTATGTAAATATAAATATAAACCGCCTCTGAGTGTTGACTTCAACGTATACTTATATATATATATATATATATATATATATATATATATATATATATATAAAAGTGAACATAGAAGTCAACACTTAGAGGCGACAGTCTGTTTCATCGTGGCCTGACGATTGCATCTAGCATGAAACAGACTATCGCCTCTAAGTAGCGACTTCTATGTTCACTTTTATATTTACACACGCTCTATCTCTGATATTGAGCACTTCAACCCATAAATATAGCACATTTTAAGACTATATTTCTTCATATATATATATATATATATATATATATATATATATATGAAATAAAGAGGTAAAAACACCTTACATAAAATAACGCTACCTTGGTTTCCACAGTCAGGTCTCCTTAGGTTGCGGGCAACAAGTGTTCGTAACACTGTACCATGCTGCAATTATTCAGCTATGGCACAGAAAGTTGAGAACGGGAGGAGTTGTAAGAATAACGAAAACAAAATTTTTTTCCGGTGCCATAGCTGAATAATTGTGGTATGGTATAGTATTACGAACACTTGCTGCCCGTCACCTGATGAGACCTGACGGTGGAATCCAAGGTAGTGTGCGGCTAGATAAGTTGTTTTTACCCCTTTATTATATTTACTTGCCCTCCGTATCTTTTTTCAAGGCAGTTGCATTGAGCACTTTTTATACCTCCATTTTTTGGCACGGTATATTTTCCGACCTCTTAACAGGTTTATGTTTATATGCTAAATAATACTCTAGCAGACTACTATTTTTTAAAGAATTGTATTTCCACTGACTTCATCATTTTGATCTTTGAGGTCAGATACAGGAAAACAAAGGAAGTTAATTCTGATTGGCTGAGCCGAACGTGGGAATGTTAGAGAGCTAGAAAGTTTTTCAAGGAGTTAAGTTCTACACGTCATACACATTAGACGTGGTTATTTTCGTATCTAAGGCAACTTTCTCCCCAGTGGGGGTAATAGAGCGAACAAACTGGCTAGTTAGAAATGTACACGTCGACTTGTTTAATAAAATAGATAAGTTTAAAAAATCCCTTTTGTTGAAGTTCTTATTTTACCTCCAACTAGCGAGAGAAGACGGCCATGAGAAGACGAGCAGAAAGAAGAAAGCAACATTATTATTGAATCACTCCTGTCAAGAAAGATCTTTCCTGAACGAGGGAAGTATACAACACACACACACACACACACACACACACACACACACACATATATATATATATATATATATATATATATATATATATATATATGTATATGTATATAAAGAATTAATGGATGTATTTCTAATCAGATATTATGAAACATTATTTAATTAAGCGTTATTTTCAGTGGATACCTGTGTTTGAAATAGACGTCTCTTAGTCAGCGCACTCGATGAATCTTACTATAAATAACGCAGGCCAAAGCGCGCTTTATCAAAAGGTGATTTCTCCTAACAAGGAAGACGCGTAAGCCGGTAGAGGTAATGCACACTGTTTAAACTACACCCGCAACAAAAAGCGGTTCGTCTAT
>OZ038476.1:124692645-124740145 GCA_964036315.1 Acanthosepion esculentum
CAAATATTGTTATTTGTCAAAAGTTTGATGTTTTACATCATCTATCTATTTATCTATCTATCTATCTATCTATCTATATATATATATATATATATATATATATATATATATATATATATATATATATATATATATTTGGGTAATGACCAACGCCCAATGCTTCCTTAATAATAATCCAAATGACACATACATTGCTTTCAAAGCCACTCCATTATCACGCAGACTAACTTGTTATTTACCTGATTAAATTACAATTAAATCACATCGCACCAATCAAAACATTCAAAGACACACACGTGGCTCATAAAAAAGAAAAGCACAACAGGAAATCCAACAAATAATTACAACTAACATAAAAATACATTATCACATAAACTGCTTAAAAAGCCTGAAGGTTTAAGCATAAAATTCATGTTCTCCAAAATAAGATAAAACTACATATAATTCTTGAAATAGGGGACACAATAACACGAACAGTCGCGTGAAGACGCTAAGACGCGGTATAGGAAAATGATGAGACCGACATAACACACACACACACACACACACACACACACACACACACACACACACACAAAAATAAAACATTTTTCTATTGACTTATGAAAGCCGATATAATTAAATATTGGATGATTTCTAGTTAACTATTTAACGGAAACAAAGAAAAAGGTCCTAAATATAAAAAAATATTTAAAAAACACTCATTGAAAAGAACCCATATAAATGAAATGTTGCTGCCCAAATACACGCACCCCCATATATATATATATATATATATATATATATATATATATATATATATATATATATATATATATATATATATATATATATATCAGGGAGAGGTTATAGTTGTTCCAACGAGAGAAAAGTGTATATTTTAAAGAGAAGAGAAAGAGAATCCGCAAACATTTTTGGCTATAATGTGGAGTTTTAAATTATATATTATACTTTACTTACAAGTACAAAACAAATTTGGATTACAATTACACACAAAAGACAATGGTTAAACATTGGAAAACAAGGAAAATTAATTCCTATTATAATAAGTGGAAATCACCACTCTTCGCGAGACCGGAAACACGTGTAGGAAAAATATGGAAAATAAAATATAATATATATTTAAAAAAATCCAGATTATGACCAAAAACGGTTGCGCCTTCTCTCTTCTCCTTAATATATATATATATATATATATATATATATATATATATATATATATATATATATATATATATATATATATATAGTCTTATTTGATATGTTCATTCTAAAAGTCATATGTGTGTGAGAGAGAGAAAGAGGGAGAGAAAAGAAGAGAATATATATATATATATATATATATATATATATATATATATATATATATAAGAGAATATATATATATATATTCCTTCCCTATTTCTCGCCCTCTCTCTCTCTATGTCACACACGGACATACATGTCTTTCAGAAAGAACATATCAAATAATAAAACTATTTATATATATATAAATATATAAAAAAAGAACGTATAAACATAAAAAATGTCTTAAAATATATGTATATATATATATATATACATACATATATTTATATAAATAAATATATGTATATATATACATATATATATATATAGTCATATTATTTGATATGTTCTTTCTAAAAGACATGTGTCTGTGAGAGAGAGAAAGAGAGAGAAAGAAAGAATATATATATATATATATATATATATAAATAAATAAAAGACAAAATTTATTAAGAGAAACAAGGGACAGGAAACTGTGGAGAGACATGATCGTTCACATCCTGGATGGACACAACAAAGAAGAAGAAGAAGAAGAAGAAGAAGAAGAAGAAGAAGAAGAAGAAGAAGAAGAAGAAGAAGAAGAATGTAATATTTTATTTAAGTTTTTATGTTGGTTGATTGATTTTGTTTAGCGGCATTGAGTTAAATAACCTCTCCATGGGTTATTCAATGCTGAAATCGAAAAACTTGGAACCCATTTCATGCCTTCAAATACAGATAAATTGTATTGTCATTTGTCTATAAAATGTATTGTTGGTCATTTTACTATAAATCGGTATTATTGGCATTTTTTATATAAAAAGTGCTGGTATTTTTACTATCAAAATGTATTTTTATACTTTTATAGTGTTTTGATTTTGTTTGAGACTTCACTATTTTCCCATAGATAGGACCCTAAAAGGTGCTACCACCCCGGGTAAGGGTGGACCTGAGAATAGCAGCAATTAAGAGTTGGTTCCACGCTTCTCGAAACTTCCAATCTTCTGATCAGTGGCCTTGGATGTAATTTATCGCCATACCCAGAACTCTAGATATTTAACGAGGTAGTAAGAAAATTCACATGGCATATTATAGACATTGAACTCGCAAGGAGTTTATACAATCATTATATTAGGAACTAAGATCCATGAAAAAATTCAAATAGAAAAACCGTGAAATTTTCACGGGTACTTCTAGTTAGTACGATTTTATTATTAATAATTATTATTGACACTCATCCCGGGTGTACATGATCTTCGACTACCAGAGCATACAGCGAAAAGAAAACTAATATAGAGTAGGCTCCAAAGAATCATGGACACAAATCGGACATCACGCGAATACACTTTTGATACACGTTGCTTTAACCATTTAGTCTATGTAAGTCTTAAGTGAAGCAGAAATCTGACGTCATTCTGCCATCCTTTCTTCTCACTATTTTTTCCTCCCATTATTAATTTGTTCAGAATTTTTCAGCTGAAGAGTTAGCATTATTACATACTTTACTATTTGAGCCATCGGCCTCATTGTTGTTATGATCAAAACTTTTTGGCTGGTGTACGTTCTGGTCTTATTCAGACTTTACAATTACCTGACTTTTGTTAATCATGATTGAAAAAGCAGAGAAGGTAAAAAAAAAAAACATGGATTTCTCTATGTCTGTTTTGACGCATAGTAAACAAGTCAAATGTTTAACCCTAGAACACTAACCATGGGAATATAGTACCCAGCGCAAATTTTCCTATTTTTAATTACAATTTTCAGTACCTGATTTTCTTACCTAAATAATGTTTTTCAGTTCCTATTAACGTTAACTCAAAGTACAAAGTTTGAAGTGCCTGCATGTAAAATATTTCAAATAAAGATTTATATTTAATATTTTTTTTGATATTTTCAAAATCGGGTATGATATACCCAATGTTAGTAGTGGTGTGACTTGAATTGATGGTTAGTGTTCTAGGGTTAATTGTTTTTCTCTTGTATAAGACTGTTTTATCTGAATATTTTTACAAAAAAAACAAAACAAAAACAAAACAAAATACAAACGTCTTAAAAAAATAAGCCTGATTTTCGATAAAAACGAGACCAAAGGAAACAGAAAAAGATATCAGGTAAAGAGAGAAAAATGTGTATTTTAAGTTCAATAAAATGTAGAGGTTAAAATCCGCCATATTTGTAATAGTAGCTATTTAAAAAAAAACGATTTCATTAATTTATTATTGTTTCATTTCAACAAGGCATTTAACAACTATTTCTGATATTTTTGTCGTATTCTTAATCAGCAATATTCGCAGAATAGAAAAAATTCTGCTTGAAGGTATGCCAACGCTCACGAAATTCTTCTTGATTAAAATTCTCAGCGACTTATTCCGCAAAAAAAACTCATATGAAAACGTTACACAGTGAGCTATATATGAACAACGACATGTTTACGTAACGCGTATTAGAAAAAAAAACATTTATAAATCGTCACATCACGACCATTTTTTATTATATAAATATGCCAACATTTTCATTCACTTTAATGACTTCATTTATCGTGATAACAAATTCTGATGGTGAGACGGAAAAAATGGGGTACTACTTAAGTAAGATGGTTTACTCATGAAAAAAATAGGAGAGATATTTGGGGGAATTAATTTTTGTATATTAGCATTCATTAGATATCCTTCAAGTCACGGCGTCTGTACAAATCGAAAAGAATATTAATATTTTATCATTTTACAAAAAGGGTTCTTGTATATAATATCGATGCAGAGTAAAATCGATTACTGAGATTTTAGTTATTGAGCTTAGCTGTTCTTAGTATGAAAACGGACTATATTTTTACAAAAAGATGTCCTTTAAAGAACAAACGCACACGCACACATAATATATCTGGCCACTGGTATTCGAGGATGCCCGTCTACTAGGGCGGCTACCCAATCCCTATTGCCGACGCTTGCTCAGGCGCATTTGTGTTTATTTAACACCCACAGAGCCAACCTGTGGTTTATGCTGCAATTATGCCGAGTAGACCTTAGTTACAGTTTCTGAGAAAGAGCGTGTTATCTAACGTGATCAACAATTTGAACAAGGCCAGCACGCTCAACCCTCGGCCACGATGACTTGTGACTTCGTGCTAGGACAGCTATCGACGGCCCCCAAGGGTTCACTCACAAGGCTTGTCCTAAGCGTACAGCCAGGAGAAGGGATGTTATCTGGTTTAACCCCCCATTCAAAATGCAATTGAAAACCAAAATCGGAAAAGTATTTTTTAAACGTTTAAAGCATTTCACTAGAAATTCTGTCCTAGCTAATGTGTTTAACAGAAGCAAAGTAAAGCACAGCTACAGTTGCACGAGTAACTTACTAAACATTATAAAAAGACATAACACTAGACTATTACAAGCGGAAAGATTTGGGGAGGTAAAAACGAAACTATGCAACTACAGAGACAGTAATAATTGTCCTTTGGATGGCGCGTGCCTGATAGGTGTGGTTTACTCAGCGGAAGTCAGTAACGGCAAAATTTTTAATAAAATACATTGGTTGCACAGAGGGCCCAGTTAAGAGGAGATATTACTATCATACTACCTCTTTTAGGCTCGAGAGCCATAGAAATGATACAAAATTGGCAAATTGTGTTTGGAGGCTAAAAGAAGTTAATGGTATATTTAGCTACCCCCCCCCCCCACGAGAGTTACATGCGGCACAAGGCCGGGTTTAACGTGAGATCTCCGAGCCCGTAGGCTCGGCTAAAAATATCCCCTATTCGAACGCTTATAAACCGATTCAGGGTCAGTCTACCTCCTCGAACGAGACTCTGCCCTTAAGAGGCAGAGAGTTCTACTGTCCAGCTGGAAGAAGTTAATGGTAGAGTCCCACACATAAAGTGGAAAATCATCAAAAAAATAAAGCCGGTCAGGGTCCGAGGAAATTACTATAACCTCTGCCAAGAGGAAAAATTGACGGTCGCCGCATATTCAAACAAGGACGAACTGCTAAATGAAAGATCAGATCTAAATGCAGAGATTTTAGCAAATATTTGTTCTGTATGTAGGAATCTGGATGAAAACATATTGTGTTCTTTTTCCTCTTCCGTTCCGCCCTAACTTCCGGTATTCGTATATAAAGAGGGTGGAATCAACTGAAATATTTCATCCTACCTGTTTAAGGAGACCTAACAGTGGAAACCTGGATAGCGTGGTAGCTTGAATTTTGGTGATACTAATTACATTTTGCTCTACAACTCAAATTTTCCGGATTTTGTATTGAGCGCTTTTTTCGATTGCACCTTCTTAAACGTGGCGATTTACAGCCTCTTTTTATAATATACTATCTTATATATCACTAGCAGCATGCCCCGACGTTGCCCGTGCTTGATTCAAAAATCGTACGACTCACGCAGCAATCGCTATCACTTGACTTAAAATATTTTTGCCCTTCCTTGCCTTTAAAGGAGTGCCCTTTGCCGTACTGATGTTGCTACATGCCTTATTTCTTGCCTATCTCACACTGCGAATTTTTCTAAGCTCTATACTAAACATTAAATCTGTTACGAAAAAAGAACTAAACAAAATGAACACAAAACGATCAGCTTTAAAAAAGGACACGTAACTGGAAAAACCGAAAGAAAAAGGAATGTTAACAACAAATACTTTTTCACACCCAACCCAGTTCTGCGGAATCAGAATCAACGTTGATTTTAAGCAAGCGAATGAGCCAATTGGAGTAAAGTGCCATGCAAATTTAAATTTTTCCCACTTGTGACGAATGAAGCTATCGATTTTTTTTGCATGCTAGCATGCTAGTTAACATTCGTGTCAGTCAGCTGTTGGCTCTCATGCTGGCCAATAGAATCTTCCTGCCTATTCGTGGCAGCCAGCTATAGGCTCTCACTCTGGCCAGTAGAAAATGGCCGCAAACTATATGAAAACTACCGTAGAAGCATGAAAAATTCGATTATTTCCATTATCGATGGTAATTGGGAAATGCAAAGTCGGTCTTGGCCTTCTCACTAACTGGGAGCATGTGCATGTAAATTTTGGTGCAAATCCATTTAAAATTGCGGCCGTGCATTCGTTACACATGCACACACATACATCCTGCCTTTTATAGATAGAGATATTGTATTTTAAATTGAATTTATATACATACATACATTATATATATATATATATATATATATATATATATATATATATATATATATATATATATGCATTAATGTATGTTTCATTAAACAATATAGACAAGTTTTGTCTATTTATTTTAAGTAAGTTTCTTTCGTATTGTCTGATAAGCTTAATCACATTATCGTTGAAAGCCGAAAGGAAAACATCACATGTTTGAATCCAATCTAAGCTTTCGGCTTACATAAGCCATTATCAAAGATGACAATCTTAATAAATCAAACAACATATACGAAAACCAGAATAATGTCCCGCCGTTGCTGTTTGAATAAGCTGATAGTAACGACAAACTCTTATTTACGAGCCAAGGAAGCGAAAAATGAGTCGTATACTGTGCAGTCGACAAAATAGAAAATAATTAACACGCATGCGCGAAATTAAAAATAAAATGGTCACAGTTTACCCATCGCACCATCTCTCTCTCCTCTCTCTATCTCTCTCCATACATACATACATACATACATACATATATATATATATATATATATATATATATATATATATATATATATATATATATATATATATGATTAAAAGGAAAGATGGCCCGCGTGTGCTTCTTATAATATATAAATTTAGTAGGCCGGTTATTCAAATTTGAGGAATAAAAAGCCAGCAAAATGATAACAATATTGATAATATGATTGATTATATTTATTATATATTAGCCTTTTGACTAAATTGAAGCAAGAAGAGAAAGATTTTAAAGTCGGAATTTTCGGACACGCCTGTGTCCGTTTTCAACGATACGAGGAATAAACAAAGAAGTGGAACTTACTCTTCCGAGGAATGCTGTTGTTGTTGCTTAGACGGCACTCTGTGGAAACTATACACTCTGAGTGAATACAAATCCCTGTTTAATCCCTCGATGTGTAATTTTATTTTGAAAATATATATCAACTCCGATCTGCGTCATTCTTGTCGGCTTGTCTTGTTAAATTCCGACTTTAAAATCTTTCTGTGAGCAAGACTCTTGATATGTGCTCTGAAATGCAAAACCGTTGGATAGACGAAAATCACTGATAAATATAAAAGAACTACTTAGATATAGATCATATTTCGGCCGAAGACGCTTGGGCCCACTCCAGACAGAGCGGTCAAATTATTGAGAAAGTATTGAGTAAAATAAAATGTAAAGTTAAATACGAAAGATTCAATAGTCAGCACGTGTAATCATTTGAGCCTGAACGCTCTCTGATTCCTCGAGTCGCTAACCATTATTCTAATGTGTTTCCGTTTATTTAATGTCGAATTCTAACTTCAACTACATATATTTTATACATAATTTTATACTTTCAGGCAAACCGGTGTTTTATAGATATATATCTTGTAAATGATCTATTGTAGGTGTTTCCATTGCTATGTCAGTTTCTAAGAAAGTTAATTCACTGTGTCGTGCGATAAGATTTTTTTCTCCAGAATCTATCTTACATATCTATAAGTTTACCGTTTGCCCATGCTTAAAATATGGCCACCGCATATGGAGACGTGCCCCTACTATTTACCTTGAGCTTCTTGATAAAATTCAAAGAACAATCAGCAATATTATTAGCCCTCTTCTGGCGGCTGGGCTTCTGCCACTCTTCCCCCCGCCATAAGGTTGCTTCCTTGTGTCTTTTCTATAAATACTTTCATGGTAATTTTTAGTTTTTAGAATTGTTTTTTTATTCCCCTCCCCCCCACAGACAGTGAATTGTAATTATGGGGACTAGTTAGTATTTTCATAGAGACAGTGAGGTATTATGGTGGTTGTAGTAAGTAAGGTAGGTATGAATGTGTTGTTTTGGTGTAAGGAATATTGTTCGTACGATTGGGTCAGTGTTTGCGGCTAGCTAAGTTATAGTTAAGACAGAATAAGACAGTCCTTTCCTCAATCTCCTCCTTCGGCCTTGTGCCACATTTCTGTAATTTAAACAGAATAAATATCGCTCTTCGCTGTGGTAGCTAGACTTTTTGGATTTAAGCGCTGTACTAGACTGGCGTCTAGATCTCATCAATTTACGGTTGAGTTGGCTAGATGTAAGTTCTATGCTAACAGTCTCTTTTCTAGCACTTCTCCCTTGTGGAACTTCATTCCGGCTCTATGCTTTGCAGCCAACTTTAATCTGCAAATAGTTAAATGCAATTTCAATCGCTGTCTACTGTCCTGCTGATTATGTTTTCTCTTCCAGCTCATTATTTATGTTTCTGTTCCTAATTCTTCCACAGCCCGTAACCCTTGAGTCTTAGTGGCTTTTGAAGCATGGTGTTGATACCGATTATCCTCCGGCAAAAAACAAACAATTTCTTTAAGGTAGGAGATTAAGTTGACGGTTACAGTATTTTCAAATAGTTTTTTCATGATATGGTTTTGGAGTATATTTGTGTTTATATTATATTATATTATATTACGTAATTTTATACCCTCTTGTAAGTGTTATATATTTTAGTATAAACGTATTTTTAGTATAAGACATTATGTAGACGATTTCCGTATTTTCCAATTGTTTTTGCATGTTCTTTTCCTTGTAGTATTTGTGTCTTTTACAGGAAGAGTGAATACATTCAGTTAAAATGTGTTTTATCGTTTGTGCAACTTGGCATATTGTACATGTTGGTTGATCTTCATTGTTCAGCTAGTATGAACGGATGAGGTATTTGTGGCCCATGTGGAGTCGATCTAACGTTATTTTGTCTTTGCTTCTTTTCTAGATATTTTTTGCCATTAATCTAGGAATTAAAATGAAAGCAAAAGAATACATATACTTATATTCAGAATGGAACAATTGCAATTTCTAGGACAGATAACAAGGAAAGAGAGCTTGGAGAATTTAACACTCACAGGATATTAATTGCGTAAAAGAAACAGAAGCATTACGATATTCTTATTCGTCTAGCTGGACAAAAATGTTTGGTTGTTTTCTCTGTATTTACATATTTATGTAATTGTGTCGTAGTGGCTTTACCGCCTGGCATGTTGGGATACGGAATATCCCCCACCAAAAAAAAATTCTTAAGGTAGGACATTATGTTGACGGTTTTAGTATTTTCAAATTGTTTTCGCATGTTCTTTTCCTTGTAGTATTTGTGTCTTTCAGAGGCCGACTGAGTACATTCAATTAAAGTGTGTTTCATCGTCTGTGCAGCGTGGCATATTTTACATGTTGGTTGACCTTCATTGTTCAGCTAGTATGAACGGATGAGGTATGTGTGGCCCATCTATAGTCGATCTGGCGTAACTTTGTTTCTTTTCTAGACATTTGTTGCCATTAATTTAGGAATTAAAATGAAGACAAAAGAAGACATGTACTTATATTCAGAAAGAGACAATTGCAATTTCTAGAACAGATAACAAGGAAAGAGTGCTTGGAGAATTTAACACTCACAAGATATTTTAAATGCAAGGGTAGCAGAGAGAGAGAGAGAGAGAGGGAGAGAGAGAGAGAGAGAGAGAGAGAGAGAGAGAGAGAGAGACCGAGTACCCTACTTAATGAGCTTGCGTAAATGGATGGTAAACGGAGTGATAGGAATAGTGGTTGAATAGACATTGCATAGAACTACAAACGATAAGAATTCGTGGAGAGCCATGATCACCCACGTCATGAAAGAACACGGTACGTAAACGAAACAGAAGCATTACGATATTCCTATTCGTCGAGGAAGACGAGACATTTTTAGTTGTTTTCTTTGTATTCATAAATGGGTTTTATGAAAGTGAAAATGTAATTTGTTTATTTTCTTCTTCTTATGTACTTAAACATTACCAGATCGCGTTATTCTGTTATTTGGTCGCAAAACTTAAGGCGCAAAACTCTCGGGTCTCTTTCTTGCTATTGAGTCAAACCAACAAGTGACATTTTGCTTACGGACATCACGGCTGCGGTCCCAAAAGATGTCATTGTGTTCTACGTCACGGCGAAACGTTTTTATGTCATTTGTTGCTGATAAACACCTGCCATCCCTCTTTCTTATACAGTGTTAATAATAGACACAGAGAAAACTAAAAACGTATTTATCTCTGTACACCTTTGTCTCTTCCATAAAATTCGGTGAACTTATATTGTTAAATATTTTGTTAAAAATGACTTTAATTCAATATTTAAGCATCAACAAAGATTGGTTGATTGATTTGTTCTTTTTTACGGTTTATCAACCCTTTGCAGCCTATTTAAAGCTAGAATATGGTTTTAGATTATTAGATTTTTAATAGTGATTTACTGATAAATATCTTACTAATTAACCCATAGCTGGGGGAGAAGTGTTGTATTCATACTTTCTGATTTCCAATTCCGAACTGTTATCCATTACACCAACTGCACTCTCAAGCTAACAGTGCTTGGTATTCCCAAGTAGTCACCCATCCAGATAGTGAACAAGATCGTCGTTGCAACGACGATCTGTTAACTTTTATGATACAAGTTATGATGTATGCCTACATTCTTTTAATGTCACTAATTTTGCATATGATTTCATTGGTCGCACAAAAATTCGAAGGCGCATAAAATAGAATAGCGAAAGATGCTTTCCAGAGACTAAACGAAGTATTAAGCAATAGGAAAAATTTCAGGGTGGACCTCGGAACACCAGAAATTAAGAGATGGTTCCACACTCCTCAAAACCTCCTGATCAGAGGCCTTGCTGTCGGACGTAGTTTATCGTCATACCCAGGATAGACAGCCAATATGAGAAAGCAGGTCTGAATAGCAAAGCATATGATAATAAAAATTTCTTATCTCAAAACTGAAATAAGGCCCGGGAGTACAACGGCCGGAACGTTGTTAGTATAACGAAGCAGGTGCACAGGCTGGTCTGAATAGCAAAGCATATAATTATGATGAATAGTGAGTTTGTTCCTTACGGGGTTCCTCATGCTTTCGCTCTTGTTCCACATCTAAGCCCCGCTTAGAAAATCTCACTCGGCGCCTCAACGTAGTGTAATCGTTAGCAAGCTTGTCTTGTTGAAACATTAGCGATTGAGTAGAAAACCACCATAAAATAATGACAATGCTTCATCTAAAAAATAAAAGAAAGCCGGGGAATAAAACGGCTGAAATGTTGTAAGTATAACAACGAAAATGAACTGGCTGAACTAAAAAAAACAAAAAAAAAAACAAAAAAGAAACATATAATAATATTCTTCATGTCAAAAATGGAAGAATGCCAGATGGTACAACGGCTGAAACGCTTTGACTATAATAACTAAATGGAGAAGGCTGGGCTAAAGAGCAAAAAAATATAATAATGATAATTCCATACTTTAAAATTCCGACATCAATAATAAAATAATGACAAACGGTCCAACAAACGATACGTGAGAACACACAAACCTCTCATCTACGCCCCCCTATCAAGAGACTTCGGATGCAACAGACAAAGTCTGCAGGCAAAATAAAAAAAAAATCTACAGGAAAAAACTTCCAAATCGTCAGCAATGTATTTCAAAATTTACTGGCTTAACGGAACGAGTCGTATCAGTTCTCAAAGTGACCGCTTGTCGGCGGTGACTGGCTTTACAAAGACGGAAAGTACGATACATTAACGTGAGCGTGAGAAAGTAGCTGTGAGAAATCTATTATTTTTGTTATTTTGATTAATATATCTATATTAAGTATATATTTATTAACGCCACACACACACACACACACACACACACACACACACACACACACACACATATATATATATATATATATATATATATATATATATATATATATATAACTACTGGTAGTTACAATAGTGGATTTATAACTCAAAAATAATTCCTTTCCATCTACAGACAATCGGTTTAACGGACCATCCCTCCACCCTATTAGTCCTTTGATGAAAGGTTTGTCTGTATAATGTTTTGCTTTCCATCAGCATGGCTGATGTTAACATCCAGGAGAGCAATTCATTGCGTCTTCTTGGTTCCCCGTTTTTCCAATGACATGAAGTGGAGTGATTATATTGAATCAGATGTTAGGTTTGTTGCTAGGAAATTTGGTTCCATGTATCGTGTCAGAATAATTTCCACGTCAGAATCAATTTTATACATTGAAAACCTACCATTCATCGGCGCATTGAATATTGTTGCCATATCCTGCTATATATCTCGGGATTCTTGATAAAATCCAAAGACGGGTTTGTAATGTTTTTGGCTCTGACCTGGCATCTCGATGTCATTCACTTTCCCAGCGCCGTGACATAGTTTCCTTTTGTCTTTTCTATAAATATTTACATGGCAATTGTTCTCACGAGCCTTCCTTCTTGGCGTCTCCACTTCTGTTGAATTACTTAAATGTAACCCTAAATTCTATTCTGATAGTCTTTTCTCGCACTTTTGGACTGTGGAACTCAATGATTTAAATGAAATGTTAATCGCAGTCTTCTGCCTATCTGAAACCTGTTCTATTTGTTGTCCTTTCTGCTCACTAAAGTCTTCTCGTTCCTCTTTACTCCCAGTAACTCCTTGCATCTTAGTGGCATTATCGCCTTACTTGGGATGAAATGATAAACAATAAACAACCAAGATGAGAATACTGGTCGGAATTGCCAAGTATATACTAGCGGTAATTCATCTGGAAAATGAAATAAGGCCGGAGAGTAAAACAGTTGAAACGTTGTGTGTATAACAGCGGGTTGAAAGAGAGAGAGAGAGAGAGAGAGAGAGAGAGAGAGAGAGAGAGAGAGAGAGAGAGAGAGAGAGAAAGAGAGAGCGAGAGAGAGGCAGAGAAAGAGATAGATAACGAAAGATAGAGTGAGAAAGAGATAGAGAAAAAAGAGAGCAAGGGTTGTGTGTACATAATAATTTTATTTCTGAACGTTCTTTAACTTATATACGTAAAAAATGAGTGCTGTATTATTCGGGCACATTAAATGACTTATTACGAATGCATTCTGTTTTCATGAGCTCCTTTGAAGGAATCCTTTCTCTTTAGCAATTCTAATTTCCTCTCTTGACTCTTAGAAGTTACAATATCAGAGGACACCGAAAACTCCTGAGATCCATTCATTTATTAAAAAAAAAACAATTAAAAAATATATTTCTTATAATAAAAATCATACATGAAAGATGCCAACATATTAAATATCTCACATCCTTTATTCTTTTCAAAATTATCCACCCTTGCGAAAGCGAACGAACCTTGTCACACCAGATAAGAAAGAAGATTATCTAACATTTCAGAAATCGTATTCTATTTTAGTACCAAAAAAAAAAAAGAAAAACAAACCCGCCCTGTGATTTACCTAGGCTCGATTCCGTGTTGATAAAGCTTTAGTGTTACGCCTATTAGAAGTGCGTTCAAATCCCACGGTGACCGAATTTTCAAGGGGATGGCTTCTTGATAATATCGGCCTTTGGAGACGTAAGAGGCACCTGCTGACCCAAGCATTGTGAGAAATTGGACAGACGAAACAGTTTGGAAGTTGTTGATGGTTCTGTTAGCACGAGGTCACCAGTCATCGTCACCGACGGCTTGAGCCTGCTGGGCTTTTTTCAGTCAATTATCACGCTAGATTATACGCTCCATTACAAAAACTGTATCTAAGGTCAGATCGGAATATCTGCAATGTAAAGCGTAGCTTGACTTTGTATTGAAGAAAGACTAATGCGTTTAAGCAGGTGTCTGCAAAAGCGATTAACTCTCGACTCCAGCAGACGAGTATACTGGAAAACACGCAGCCAGCCATTATGTTATAGGCCTTGGGCACGCGGTATAATCGTTAGCAAGCGTATCTCGTCGGACGAATTGAGAATGAGTAGTGAGTTCGATCCTCACTAAGTGCTCCACACTTTCGGCCTTGTGCCACATCTAAGCTGCCCATAGAAAATAATTTCGGTCAACTCGACGTGCTATAATACTTAGCAAGCTTGTCTCGCTAGATCAATTATGACCGCGCAATGAGTTTGATCCTCACTAGGTGGTTCCACATTTTTGGCCTTGTGGCACATCTAAGCTACCCTTAGAGAATCATTTCGGGCAACGGCATGGCGTAATGTTTAGAAAGTTTATCTCGTTAGATCAATTACGACTGAGTAGAGAGTTCGATCCTCACTGGGCGCTTCACACTTTCGGCCTTGTGCCACATCTAAGCTATGCTTAGAATGTCATTTCGGGCACTTCGACGTGGTGAAATGCTAAACAAGCATGTCTCGCTAGATCAATTACGACTGAGCAGTGAGTTCGATCCTCACTGGGTGCTACATTCTTACGCCACATCTAAGTTACGCTTAGAAAATAACCATTATGCTGTAGCTTTGTTTACCAGAGACGTTGGTGATTATGGATTTGGTTTAGTTTGTTTTCTTTTACGGCATATCAACCTCAATGGAACATTTAATGCCGACAACTTTTCTTTTCCTGATAATATGTTTGTTTTGTTAAAAATTTATTTCTGTTAATATTTTTTTCCTCAAAAATGTATAGCAGGTAATATTATTTTTCCAAAAACGTATAGCTGGTAATACAATTTTTTCAAAAATGTATTGCTGGTAATATTATTTTTTAAAAAACGTATTGCTGGCAATAGTTATTTTCAAAAACGTATTGCTGGCAATAGTTTTTTTTTCAAAAACGTATTGCTGGCAATAGTTTTTTCCAAAAACGTATTTCTGGTAATAGTCTTTTTTTTCTTTCCCAAACGTATTGCTGGTAATATTTATAATGCTTTTTACCGCAGTTTTGGGGCGAACTATTTCCCATTGCTGGGACCCTAACAGGTGCTACCACCCCGAGTCAGGGTGGACCTGGGGACACCAGCAATTAAGAGGTGGTTTCACGCTCCTCAAAACATCCTGATCAGAGACCTTGCTGTTGGGCGTAGTTTATCGTCTTACCCAGGACCCAGATGCAGTTTATCGTCATACCCAGGACGTGAATTTTAATATATCAGATTTTACAAGATCATGTAATGTTCACCCAATACAAGGCCCAAGAGGGTTACTGTATTGTGTTGAATGAATGCAGGAGAAGGTAAGAAAAGCAGTTCATGACGCTGTATATGAAAGATTACGGTTCACGCTAATCTTGCAGAGGTCAAGTTTATGGTGATCAGAAAAATCCAGCTCAATATCTGTATTATATATTATCTATTTCTAGGCAATATGATTCTTCATGTTTAACTAGTTGGCATATTGAATTTAAAAAAGTATATTTCATTAATTAAATGTCCTTCATTACTGTTCTTTTATTCGAGGATTGATTTTCATATCAAAAATAGTTCTGTTTAGGAATATCGTCTTATATTGTAAAAAAAATTGTTTGAAATTTGCATTTTACTTGGCCTACAACAAGTTGGCATCTATTTGTAAAACTTTCCTTAACTATCCCAAGTCAATTTATGAATGAAATATTCATTTAAAATTTTTGTTTCAAAGATTTCAAGTAGTGAATATATCTTTCTTTGCGAAGCGATAGTGAGCGGGCGAAGCCTGTTAGTGTCAGACAAACGTAACTATTTCAAAATTACTATCTCTGACTCTGTCTGTGTATCTCTCTGGCTTTGTGTTGTATACACCCTCTCTTCTTGGGAGGTCTTGGCCACTACGCCAAATAAGTAAAATGTTGTATATTTCTCGTTGTTAGATGGGGTGCTGGTTAAGAGTGTCGACTCCATAACTTTGTATCTTCTCTCGCTCGTCTTCTCCCAGTCGGGTGTCGAAATGTTTCTGGAGTCCGGGGATGAAAGTGAACTTCAACAAATGTGATTTTAAACTTATCAATTTTATTAAACACGTCGACGTGTACATTTTCAACTAGCGAGTGGGTTCGATCTATCACCCCCATTGGGAAGCAAGTACACCGAGACACGAAATAACAACGTCTACTGTGTATGACATAAAAACTTAACTCCCAGAAATCACTTTTTATCTGTCTAACATTCCCACGCTAGTTTTAACCAATAAACAACGACTTCCTTATTTAGTCTACAAATATATATATATATATATATATATATATATATATATATATATATATATATATATATATATGTTAGTTGATCGCGTGAGAAAACCCCCACAGGAGAGGATGCTGGAAAGTTCTCGACTCGACCCGCATCATAGTATATATATATATCAGTAACTAAACACAGAATACTTACTTTGGGAAATAAGCCTGGTTGTGAATTTTCATCGCCCGCTCGGATGTACATAGACACGAATATATGCATAATGCTGGAATATTAACATATGTGGCTCCATTATAAGACGTATATTGGTTTATTTGGCTGGGCTATTTACTCGCCTATTCCGAACTGATAGGAAAACAAATAGGACAAGGTAATTTCATTTAATTTAACTGTTATCTCGTGATTACCAACATGACAAGACTAGAAACATAATGGGATTTATGGAAGACATGTTCAGTTGATTATCCTATCATAGGATCTGATAATTTCTATCGTCCTCAGCATCGTTCATAACCAAAAATAATTAAAATATATTTTGTTGTCCAATGTGGCTAGCTTAAGTGTATTCTACGCAAGATGGACACCGGTAAATTGTTTCTACCTGTTAATACTTTGAGGAAGGCCAGATGTTTAAATAACTTTCTCGTTCGTTTCGATATTGAGTATTCTGTCATGGAAGGATGAAGGCATCGAATTAAAATGTTATTCCTTGAGCAGTCCGTTTTTTATGCCTTGGCACAAGAGAATGCTAGAGTCCAGATCATGTGTAACTGTTCATTTCCTTTGCTAAATTTTGTAAGATTTAAGGATTTTTAAAAATTTGACTCTGAATTGGCTGGTTCTACGAATTCTTACAACGGTGGATCATCTATGGCGAGCAAATCAAATCTAGACGTCTCCCCAGCCAACAAACTCAAGCTTTATGGATTTGAGCTTACTGGATTTATTTTGCATCTATTGATAACATGGAAGAATGAAGGCGTCGGATTATTATGTTATTCTTTCAGCAGTCCGTTTTTGTGTGTCTTTGAAAAAATCTGGCACTAGACAATGCCAGAGTTTACATAATGTTTACCTGTTAATTTCTGTTATTAAATTTTCGCAACATTATTGGTCTTCAAAATTTCGAAGGACATTTGATTGACTTGTTGTTCTATAAATATCAATATCTGCGGAGAGCAAGCCAAATCCATGTAGCTCATAGAGCATTATATATATATATATATATATATATATATATATATATATATATATATATATATATATATATGTATATATATATATATATGTATATATATATATATATGTATATATATATATATATGTATATATATATATATGTATATATATATATATGTATATATATATATAGTTTACGAAAAACTAGGTAATCCGTATGGGAAGGCCCAATGAGGATAGAATCCAGAGAGCTCAATGTAAATCAGAGCTAATAATTTAAATAAAAACCGATTACTTTAAGGTTCCATATAATAAATTATTTCACCACAGTCCTTTTAAAGGACAGTGGATCATCAGATTTATTTCCAAATGTTGAAATAAAAAAATGAAAATAAATTTACACATTTATGACGGGCAATAATAAGGAAACTCACGAAGTGGGGGCAGTGTAGGGGGTAGAGAGACAGCATTGAGTTAGATGTAACATTTCTATTGTTCCAAATTTAAATTTTCGCTGAAATCTAGACATTGACACTTTTCAATCTGTTAACGGAAGTTATATCTTGATATAAGAAGGGGGATAAACCAAAAAGTATATATACAAAAAAAAAAAGAAAGAAGTTGTAAAAAAGTGTCATTAACTTCCATTGGAATAGGCGTTGTTTTTTTCTTTACTTTGAGATTTCGTAAATTTTTTTTGTTTAAACAGTCTAAGCCATTTAATTATATGTTAAAGTTTTTTTAAAAAAAAACCTTATTACGGACATTTTGGGGATTTAATGTGAAATAGTCGATTAAAAATATATAGAATTTACATTAAAACACTAGAAACTTTTTCTCAAATATAAGTTTACATCTAGTAGTAAATGATTATTAAGGTGATATCTTTATCAGTTTGAATTTTATTTATGAGTTTGATTAGTGACTATTTTTACATTGGTAAATTCTATTACTTAAAATTTAATATGGAGTGGCATTTTAACGCAATATATATATATATATATATATATATATATATATATATATATATATATATATATATATATATATATATATATATATATATATATATATATATATATATATATATATATATATATATATATATATATATATATATATATATATATATATATATATATATATATATATATATATATATATATATATATATATATATATATATATATATATATATATATATATATATATATATATATATATATATATATATATATATATATATATATATATATATATATATATATATATATATATATATATATATATATATATATATATATATATATATATATATATAGTGTGGCTGAGTGGTCTAAGGCGTTGCTTTAGAATCACGAGGCACCGAGTTCGAATCCTGGCTGGAATTAATTTCAGCAGCTATCGAACTCCAAGCACAGGGCCCCTTTGGCAAGTGTCCACCAAAACCATGTGAGTGAATTTGGGAGAGGAAACTGTGCGGAAGACCTCGTTGGCCAAAGCTAGCACGATATCACAAAAAACCGTGATTGCGAGTTGAGGTGGCCAGCCTTGTTCATTTATGATCACGCTAGGTTCGCACCAACGCTCTAAAACTGTTAATTGGCTCTGCACACGCCAATAACAGTATAAGCAGTTGGGAAATTGCAAAAATGCCTGTGCAAATGTTGCAATATGCACTAGCATTGCAACGGGTGTCCTCGATATCGAGTGGCCAATTATATGTATATGTATATGTATATGTATATATATATATATATGTATATATATATATATATATATATATATATATATATATATATATGTAAAGACATGGTGGAGTAATGGATAGCAGCTTGTACTGAGGAATTCCAGACGAATCCATTTACTTACGTGCTAATACCCTTAGAAAAGGTATGAATCCACTTCCTTTCCCTCCCGCTATGAATAAATAACTGGGTTCTTGTTGCGGAGTTATTTCCACAATATAACTTGTAGTCGGACTAAATGCGTCCTAAATGGGGTAAACGTACAGAAACGTTAGGAACTTGTAAATAAGTGTTACGCAGAGTAATCGAGTTGTGGTCGCTGATAACTCATTCTTCCCTCGACTACCTACTGACTCCTACTTATAATAGGTGGGAGAGTCTATTATCTAGACAAGGTGTCTTCCACTATAACAGTTCTATGGCCTTAGATGGCAACTGGTCTGAGGAGGGTCGTTTGGAGACCTTGTGGCACGTAGTGCACCAGGTCTCTGCATTCGGCCCTTCAAAAAGATGTGGATGGTTTTGCACAAAAACCTTCACCCCTATAATCAAATCACATGTGCTGGTGTCTGATGTCGGTTCCTCATACGTCGAATACGATGGGAGAGTCGATATATATATATATATATATATATATATATATATATATATATATATATATATATATATATATGTAGTGGCTGGCCACTCAAATTCGAGGATACACGTCTACTAGGGCGGCTAGACAATCCCTATTCCAGACACCGGCTCATTTGTGTTTGTTCAAGATTCACAGAGCCCACCTGTGGTTTATACTGCAGTCCATAGTTACAGTTTCTGGGAGAGAGCGTGATCAACAATCTGAATAAGACCAGCACGCTCAACCCCCCACTCACGATGACTTGCGACTTCGTGCTAGCACAGCCATCAACGACCCCCAAGGGTTTCGTCTACCCGATTTAACTCACAAGGCTTGCGTCAACCGGTGTTAGGTTTTCAGGCACTTTCCAAAGAGGCCGCACGCTGGGATCGCCCCTTCCAGATCGATAACATCAGGAAGTTTCCTTCTTGACATATCGATCATGGGGAGATTCCAACTCGGGTCTCATGGTCAGAAAGCGAATGTTTTAACAACTCGGTCACATAGATACAATCTAGCAAACAAACTTTTATTTACCAGAAATGTGCGGTTAGCTAAACTGGTGTCAAAAAACAACACGGAAAATTGAAAGCTTAAATTCCGCCCGAATTTGTTCATTTACGCACTATTGACTTCGGGGAAGTTTTGAATTCGTTTTCTCCACCCAACTATAGATTAAATAGTAGAACAGATGGGTCTTTTAGCCTTGACGAAGGATAATTTTGATATTCGAAATCATGCAATGGGATGCCTTTTCGCTATCTTTTATCCAAGAAGTCATGGAAGGTTACAGATAATAAAGAAACGGAATCTGTAGATGGCTAAGATTAACTACATCCAGAAATGACATATCATTAGAAAGGAAGATCTTCCATCAGATCTAGAATGAGAAGACATCGATCTGAAGTCTAATGATATACTAAAGACCAAATAAAAATAGGGATAGCTCATTTTATAAATGTCTCCTGGAAGAGGCACAGAACGTGGAACTAGAACAATCTACGTCAGTGGACGAAATAAAGATTTCGTTTCGAAATTTCAATCACCTGAAGAAGGCGGTAGAGTACAACGGTTGAAACGTCGTGAATATGACAACGAAGATGAGGACAACGGCCCGAACAACAATTATATATCTTCAACTAAATATATTTTGAGCGCAATTGTATTCATTCAACTACATATATTTTGTACAACATTTTAATCTTTCCGGACAACCGTATGTTATATATATATATATATATATATATATATATATATATATATATATATATATATATATATATATATATATTAGGTATTCCCATAAGTTCTGTCCGAATTTTAACTTTTTGTTAAAATGAACGAAATTTAAAGAGTATTTTATAATGTCTAATGCAGCTGAACATTATTTTTACGTTTAGATGCATTTAAACTGATCCAACTTTATTTCAGAGAACAATAAAGTTAAATTTTGTTTGATTAAAACCCTGCTAACATGGAAGTACCGAAGAATCATTTGAGGCACATAATGCTTTATGAGTTCAAGAAAGGAAACTCACCAGCCGATTCGGCTAGACACATTCACTCAGTTTATGGAGAGGAATGTGTGAATGAAAGAACTTGCAGAAGATGGTTTGCAAAATTCAGAGGTAGAGATTTCACCCATGAAGATGAAGATCGAACCGGACGTCCAGTTGAGTTTGATGAAAAGCTTCTTGAAGAAACCCTTGAAGAAAATCCTGCTTTATCAGTTGAGGAATTGACAGTGGTTCTCAGTTCAAACCATACAACTGTTCATCGTCATCTTCAACAACTTGGAAAAGTTCCTAATCTTGGAAAATGGGTGCCTCATGAATTGTCTGAAAACAACCTAAAATTCCGAGTTGACATCTGCACTTCTCTCCATTCTCACCAACTTGTTTCACCTTTTTTGAGTAGACTTGTGACTGGCGACGAAAAATGGATCTTTTATCGACATTTTAAGCGTCGTAGACAGTGGCTTGGTAAAGGGGAAGGACCCCAGCCATAGCCGAGAATTGAACTTCATTGGCAAAAGGTTCTTCTTTCAATCTGGTGGGATTGCCAAGGAATAATCCACTTTGAATTCTTACCACCTAATGCAACAATTAATGCTCAAATATACTGTCAGCAATTAGGGCGTTTGAACCAAGCTTTGAGGAAAAAAAGACCTGATCTAGTGAATCGAAAACGGGTGATGTTTCATCAGGACAAAGCGCGACCACACACAGCAAGAATCACGTCACAAAAGATCGAAGAACTTGGTTGGGAGAAAACTCCTCATCCACTTTATTCTCCCAGTCTTGCTCCTTCAGATTTGTTTCGTAGCTTACAGAATCATTTGGAAGAAACAGCTTTTGTAACAGAGGAAGAGGTTAAAACTGACATTTGTGAGTTCTTCAAATTAAAGGCAAAAGAATTTTACAGTAATGGAATTAGTAAGCTTGTTAATAGATGGAAGGAAGTCATAGATAATCAGGGAAAATACATTGTTGATTGAATCTGTAATTAAATGTAACATTTGGTCACTTGTTTCAAAAATCGGACAGAAGTTATGGGAGAGAGAGGGAGAGAGAGAGAGAGAGAGAGAGAGAGAGAGAGAGAGAGAGAGAGAGAGGCACGGTGGAGTAATGGATAGCGGCTCGGATTGAAGAATAGGAGAGCCGAGTTCGAATTCCAGTCACTTACGTGCTAATACCCTTGCAAAAGGTATGAATCCTCTTCTTCTCCCCTCCCCCAGCTATGGGCAAATAGCAGGACAGACCGGGTTCTATAGCATTGGATTGCAACTGGTATACCGCAGAAAGAAATGGCAACCTACTGCGGGAAAAAATCTGCCTCGTCAGTCATGTATCGAAAGATTCATGATCGCCTAAGCGTGTATCACGCATGGCACATAACTGACTCTCAAATGAAAAATGTTCTACTTTAAAAGATTTTGCCCGTGAATTAGTTTCAGCATCTGACGCGATATATATTTATGCGAGGAGACATTTACAAAGTTGAACCGTGTTAACATTTACACTTAATTTTGAAGATTATCCCCGTTATCAGCAATTATGAATCAATTCCTTGACAGAGGCCTTTCTTTACTCCCTCTATGACTACCATTAAAATGTTGTTCTCTGCCATTATCATCAAATCTTTCTAGCTTGTCACATCATTTTCTCTCTACTATGTACCCACTGCCCTACTATTTACTCAACATTGGAGGTATTTAATTCAAAGTTTTTCCTTCTCCAAGATCGATTACCACCCACCCTGTCTTTCTATTTACCCATAGACGGGAGGAGAAGAAAAGGATTTATACCTTTCGTAAGTGGAGGTTGCGTTTAGCTATTTCAAAAGTAAACAGGTAAGACATAGATGCCAATATAGTCACACGCTTAAATTCATGCAGTCCGGGTACCAGGAAAAAATGTTCGAGCAGCTGCCATGAAAATATTTGTAGAAAAAACAGAGGGAAGCCACTTCACGTTGATGAGAAAGTCATTGAAATCAAGATGCTTGGTCATTATCGATTCCAGATCCTTTGTTAACTCGGGCAATATGTGGTCTGGAATTATCATTTAAGATCCACATACATTCACGATTAACCAATGATGGCAGCTTTTTCTGAAAATGTATTTAGAACGATTCCAACTGAAGCCAATACGTATTGTTTCGTTTATGTCCAGGACTTCATGATAGACGAATCTCTTTATATCCCACGAAACTCAGAGCAAAATCTTAAAGAAATATTTTCATCTCAAATGTTTACCATTTGGTAACCAAACTAGGAGAAAGAAAACTCTGACGTCAAATACGGAGCCTGTGTCCCTAAGACCGTCCGATATCATGTTCAATATCCTTCTAGCAACTCCTGCGACGACACCAGTACCACGCTGTAATGGCTTCTGACTTTCCCTTGGACAACACGGGTTTCGTGGAGAGGGGAGACTTTCAACATTGGCAACTGCCGATCTCTCTAAAAAACAAAACAGAACCTACCCAACTCTGTGTCCTGGAGAGAACATAACTCTTCCGGTGCAAATCCATGGTCACTCGAGACCGACGGATGCCATAATAATGTTCCTATTCTTATTGCATTTGCTATTCACTGGACATTAATCAAACAACCTTTCGCTCCATCTGTTACACTTTCCTCTTGCTATATTTCCGACAAGCTGCCGTATTTATCAGCGTGAAAGAGATACATTTTCTGAGTACTGGGGGAATAACGTTTATTTTATTGAAATAAACATTTATTCATACTTTGTTTGGGTCTTCTTTTAGGTATGGTCGTAAACTTTTGGTTAGATGGTATTTTGCCTGATTTCCCAGTATTCAAATGTTCCCCATTAAATACAAAATTGTTTTTCATTTATATTTTTTCTTCACTTACTTTCATTTTTCGAGAATACACCCAAATTTAGTCAAACAAGGCAAAAGTATAATTTTCGTTATTTTCATTGGCCATAAGATATTGGCCATCAGTCTGTATAGATTTGAAACATTAGTATTTTTATATAAGTGGTAAGCAAGATGTCTACAGAGCAGTTATGGTACAAGAAATCAGAGTTCATGAATGGAGAAAGACAAAAATGTAAGTGTGTATATATCTGGGCATTTAATGTTATAAGTTGTATGTCTTTGTGTATATATGCTTGTATTTTTTGTGAACAAGAGAAAGAATTTGAACGCGTGTATGAGTGCATGTGTAAAGGCTGGCTTCTGCGTTTCACAGACGGGTGATAAAGTTAACTTTGAAGTTTTGCGTTCATTTGATCGTATTAAAATTGACAAGTGAGGTGGATGGCAAGAGAAGTTTATAGAAATGGACGTCAATTCTAAACAGTGCATGATCTCCGTGAAGCCATCTTCAGCACTTGGAATAACATTCAAGACAGCTTTCTGAATACACTTATATCCACTATGCCAAAGCAAATTTGTTAAGTTATTTACAATTACGGTCGTTTTGTTGGGCATTTCCTTGGTTAGGATTTGATTTACGTATTATCTAAAACTTTTGATTAGTATTTAGACAAATTTCTCAGTATTCAAATTTTCCCTATTAAATGCCCAAAAGTTTTTTAATTTTTATTTTTCATTTTCTTAATTTAATTCTTTGAAGCTTTACTTAAATAAGTGGTCGAGTTTATTTTCATTGGTCCTAACATTTTGGCCAGTATTGTATAAAGACATTTACTATAATTTTTTTTCCATTGACGTAGATGCCACCGGTTAAGAAGGACCATAAAAAGTTCTGTTCCTTTCATTAAAAAAAGAACATTTACCAGACATAAAACCGAATCTAACTGGATATACATTACCAGAATACGATTACGTAGTACCGTGACAGAACTTATTAAAAAAAAAAATACAGCCAAAAACGCTTTAGACCAAAAAGCAAAATGAAAGCATTATGAAAAATCATGCATTGATATTAAACTGTAGACAAAAAAAAAAAAAAAATCAAAACTGCTATTGGGTCAGGACCGACCGGAATTATATCAGCGGGAATTATTGCTGTCAAACATTGCGACTGAAGAATACTTCAGACCTAGCAAGCAATATTGATAATACAGACGCTGCTAACACCGAAAATATGTCTGGTGAGAATAAGAAAAGCAAAAACGAAATTTCACAACAAAACTGATGGCAAGGAACAAACAATGCACAAAAACATGTTTACTCTTCTTTTAATGAGAGTAGAGAATTTACTTTCAAACGAACATTTAAGAACATAATTAAACGCTATGACATGAACAGAAGTAAAATAAAAATTACAAAAATATTTCACACCAGAAAATATATATGAAAACAATATCGGCCAGAAAATGTCGGGTAATGCTGTGTCAGAGAATCACATCTGTTGAGTCTTGACTCATTGTTGAATCTCGCCTATTGCATGGAATAATAATGCAACACAAAATGTACTTAGAACAAGAATGTATTATAACAAGAAAGTGTACACAATAAGTACATATAGTATTTCTGTATATTTCTGGGAAGACGTTCCTGGAGAATGTGTTGACTAGTCGCAGTCGATCAGAGTCTCTAGTTGGATCTCGTGATTCCTCCAAGATTTATTCGTAAAAATTTACAAATTGTGGCACAAGGCCGAAAAAGGGGGGGGGTGAGGCTGGTCTTAACTAACTATCCTATACCTAGCTAATCAGATTCGCGACCCATTCATACATTACAATTAACACATTCACCACAAGAATTCGCCCGTCACCATTCAATCCTCCATACACCATAATACCACATCCTCACCAGGGGGGACCTACAAAAACGCGCCCCATACCATAAAAATTTGATGATAATAAGGTACATAAAAATCTAATCATGAAAAGGTGAAAGGGGAGGGAGATGAACCCCATAATAAACTGATGGCAAGGAACAACCTTTGCACAAAAACATGTTTACTCTTCTTTTAATGAGCGTAGAGAATTTACTTTCAAACGAACATTTAAGAACATAATTAAACGCTATGACATGAACAGAAGTAAAATAAAAATTACAAAAATATTTCACACCAGAAAATATATATGAAAACAATATCGGCCAGAAAATGTAGGGTAATGCTGTGTCAGAGAATCACATCATATTGTACTGGTTAACTGAATGGATAAAAGAAAGTCAGCTGGAAGGATTTTTTAAAAATTTGGATCGAGTCGCCAAGGATTTTGAAATAACGTAATGCGGATATTTTAATCGCTTTTGCATGATGATTGTTTTTCTTCTAATGTCATTCGCAACTTTTTTTCGCATTTCGCTTTGTTTTTCTTGAAATTTTTTTAAACGGAAGATACGTTTAACTTTGCGTGCGTAATTGCAAACGTCATAACTGAATGCTGGCTTTCTTTCCATAAAACTGACAACCTTTTCAATAGCTTTTTTCAATTTCAGTCCAGGTTTCATCACAGTCATGCATCTCGTCGCTATCTTGTTACAGATGTGTCTCGTTGTCATCCTTTCGTCTCATTCCCATCATCTTTTGCACCAATACAAGCCATTAGGGTGAAATAGGCATAAGCAATTATCCAAAGTAAATTTCATGAAAAACAAATTTCAAATCAGTTACATATCACCCAAATAGTTCAAATCAACACATCAAAATTGTTTCCGGATATGAGGGATTCTGGGTATGAAGGATTCCGGATATGAGAGATTTTACTGTATTAAAAAATAAAAAAAAAGAAACATAAAAAACCTAATCCATCATAACAACAGCAAGAGCAACAACAACAAAAAACCCCACAAAAAACAAAAAAAAACACAAAAAACACAAAAAATAACAAAAAACAAAACAAAAAATAAATAAATGCATCAACTGAAGAAATGGTAAGGAATAATGCAAAAGATTTATCTATGAATCCCAGACAATTTGTAGAAATAAAAGACTAACAAATGCAAGCATTTTCAGATAGAAATCACTAGCGATAATTTCAATAGTTTTAATAGTTACAACGCAGAAGGGATATTTGGAAAGAATCTTTATCTGTGAGAGAAGAAGAAAAGAGTGGCAGGAAGAGGATAGAATATGGCGGTTTAGGTATGAGAGAAAAAGTCTATAAATTTAAAATAACCGTATCATTGTACGTACCTCTTCCACTGAAATACCGTCAAACTGCCTCCTTTTATTTGTTCTGTCGTTTGAAGTGTGAACAATACAATGTAAATATGATTGTAACTCTATAATTACGTACTTACAACGGACGCGGTGATTGCAATGTGAGCATTGCTTCGTTTTAACTCTGTCATTTCGCGAGAGGTTTGTAATGAATTAATAACAGGCCCCGGTTTGCATTCTCAAAACAATTGTAAAAATCAATTACAGATTATAGCAGATCGACCGCTGGCGTATCATTCGTCTTACAATCAATTACCACACGATATTCGATGATTATAAAAGGCGTTTTATAAACGAAGGCAGAGTAGAAAAGAAAAGGAAGGAGAAAAATGGAGAGTGCGGAGTCGAGAAGTGAGAAAAGAAAAAAAAAAACGGCTCTCAATAAAGCAATTAGAAAGCAGTGTGATAAATCTTTATGAGAATTCTTTGTGTTTTGTAGTTGGACGCCATTAAGTTGTTACTAATGTTTCACCCCATGGCTCATTCCCACACAAGACAAGTTTTATGGCGAAGGATGGAATGAAAACTTTCTACTTTATTCGGCTCTAATCTTGTATAGAAATGGTTCCTTAAGTGAATTAATTATTATAAAAAAAGAAAAGGAAAGAAGAAAAAAGGTTCCAACAACAAGGACAAAAGAAAGAATAGAATAGCAGACATGAAAGCGGACAAAGAATGTATTCACGTAATTTGTTGGTTTGTGTCTTTCGTTCATTCACGAGATACATACATTTTCAACTTTAAACGAGATGACAGGTCGTGGTCCCTTTAAGAGGACGAAATCGAAGAGAAAAATGACATAAAGGATCAAATAATCAGAAAAAATAAACAAATAAAATAAAATAAATGCGACAGAGAGAGAGAGAGAGAGAAGTAAAAAGAAAAAAATGTTTTACGACCGGAAAAACGGAGGTACGAAGTTTATTGTTTCTTTTTTTTTGTCAGCATCACCGAGGAGTTTTATAAAATTGAATACAGTCAGTACTTTGTAATCCGAGGCTATAGACATCCACGTATTCAATCAACTGCCGATCGAAAAATGTTAAAAAGTATCAGAATTCTTCCCCAAAACAAAACGACTCCTACGATTGATCCATGCGAATAAAGTGATAAGTATGCATACAGTGGTGTAGCTTCCAGTCTTTCTCCAGCATTCGTCTTAACTACTGTTCGGGGCGTATTTTTTTGCTTTTCTTCAAAATATTAGAAAGGAACGGTTAAGAATATTCAGCCTTTACTTAATAACTAGCGAAAATTTTATTAAAATCGAACATTTAGTTGATTTTTGCTTGATGTTTTAAAATCAAGATGTTTTTCGAATGAAAGTTCAAATTTTTATGATTTTTGTTTAGTTTGCCGGTAAACAACTTTTCACACTAACAGTTTTTACAAATATATCCGGTTCTGTAGATTTTACGAAAACAATTTTTTTTATCTCAGAGTTTTTTCTAATTTATCTTACACGATTTTGACGACAAACTGTACTTCCATAGAAGTTTCTTTCTTACCCAAATGTCGATTTCTCCCCGAAATTTTTTGTTCCTAAATGGAGGATGGGAACTATTTTCATGTTGTCGTTGTTATTATTATTATTATTATTATTATTATTATTATTATTATTATTATTATTATTTCCTTTGATTTCTGGTGTACACTCATTTCTTTCCTGGTTTTGACTGGAGGCCCAAAGCCAAAAATGGCATCATGATATTTTCCACTGAGCAGATTTGAAAAATAAAATCACACACTTTAATTCGTAAGGTGTGGTCTGTACTTGTGAGAACACTCTTTTGTATTTCTTTAAGGCATAGGCTACCAGTAATCCCTTCAATGAGTCTATTGGAATTTCTCCCAATCATTACGGGGGCTCCAACTACAACTGGAATTGTTGATGTCCTCATGTGCCACATTTTTGAGATTTAGATTTCAAGGTCCTTGTATTTTGAAAGTTTTTTTGAAGATCTTCAAGGATACATTGCAGTCTGCAGAGATTAGAATGTCAATAAGAAGGCACATTTTGTCTTTGCGTTATCTAATCACGATGTCAGGGCGATTAGCTTTGATTGTTCTGTCCGTGTGTATTGTAAACTCCCATAAAATTGTTACAGGTCCTATCTCCGTAACCGGGTCTGGGTGGTGTTCATAACAATTTCTTGCAGTTTCCTTTCCGTAAAAGTTGGAATTTTTCACTGTAGATGATTGCCTACTCTGTCATGTCAAGTTTTATATTCACTCGGTGCCAATACCACGCAACCTGAAACAAGATGGCCTATTGTTTCTGGATATTTATCATTGAATCTGCATTTTAACCTAACACAGTTTTTTAGTATGTGTACTTGGTAGTTTGTAGCTAGAAAGCATTGATCTTGCAGCTAGAATAAAACCTTCGGTTTCAACTTTTAACCCTGCCCTACGTAGCGACTATTGGGTAAGGGATTTGTCTACATCTGCTTGTTTGATACGGGCAGAGTAATGACCGCGAAGCGGTTTATCTTGACATCGTTTCTGTATCTGGTCGGTTGCATTTGCCTTTGCTTTCTTTTTTTAAGTATTTTAGCAGCTTCAGTCGGAGTATTGTGCTTTACTTGCATTTCTTCACTCATTTGAAACTCCGTTTGAATTTGTTGGCTTCATTTATTACCGAATAATGTTTCTTACTTCTTTCCTGTTCTTTGACACACATCATCATCTAGTCTTCTCTAGTTTCCGGGTATCTTTAAAATCCAATTGCAGATTTGTAAGACAGTTCTAGTTGAACCAATCCTCTGCCTACTTCGGATCTGGGCACATACAGACGATCAACATCAGCCTTGGCATCATGCATATGCGGTTTCAGGTGTGAAGCTTTCTCGTTATGGCGTCCTTTCGCTTAATGCCGGCTATGGTCCAGTTAAGGATATTGAAAGTGTATTGCACCACTGGGACAGCCAAGTTGTTTATGGCTGATATTCTGCTTTTTTGAATCCATCTCGGCATTCAGTACCAGACGCATACACCTGTAGTACACTATTCTTACCATCCCCTTCATTTGGATATACTGTATTTCATCTTCTTTCGGTAATTCCTAGATGTCTATAGGCTTCTTCTTGTTCCAGTTCCCTATTCTTTGTGACAAAATTTAAATCGGTTGAGTGTATTTCTGTAATTCTCTGTTTCTTGAATGTTACTAGTGCACATTTATCTAGTCCGGCATCCATACCTATGTCATCACTGAAACATTTAACAGTATTCAGGTGACACTTCACATCATTGTCGTCTTTGGTAAAGAGTTTGAGAGCATCCATGTAGAGGAGGTGATTGAGTACTTTGTTGTTGTTGTTGTTATTATTATTATTATTATTATTATAAAAAGTATTTGCATTCTATTAGCTTTAATATAATAATTGTGTTTAGGGTACCTCGAGGTGGTGTAATGGTTAGCAAGCTTGTCTCGCTAGAACAATTACGACCGAGTAGTGAGTTCGATTCTCACTGGGTGCCCCTACTATCGGCCTTGTGCCACATCTAAGCTACGCTTGGAAAATCACTATAATAATTGTGTTTGTCCCTCCCTTCTTTAGTTTGCCAGCACCTCATAAATAATGGACTATATTCTGTTTTGGTCGCGCAGGAAAACAAAAGATATCAAAGGAGAAAGACTGAAGAGAAAGTCGAAAGAAGCCAACGCAATGTCCGGCAGCTTCAACAAAGACCACCATCCTCCCTGCTATGCGATCAATGTCCGATACTGTTCCATTCACGACTTGGCCTCCTGACCCTGATCTATGTCGGCACCGAGTGTACCAATTTCGGACACGTGTTGCGGTGACAACGTCTAACAAATGTTTCAACAAGATGCAAATTACAAATTGGAGAGGTCAACAGCTAGCAAGTTCGGAAGTCTAAATAACTGGGATGTGTTTTAACAGAGAATAGAAAATAAATGACATCAAAATCCGAACATGCATTAGACTAGTAAAAGAAGCCTTCCAAAAGCTAAGAGGAGTATTAAGAAATAGAAGAAAAAATGTTAGAAAGATGTACTGAACTGTTAGGTAGTACCGATTTTTAAAATTGGAAATTTTATAAATCAATCACTTCTGGGTAAATAGCAGGACATACTGGACCTTATAGGCTTGGTAGGTAAACAGTGTAGGAGAAGGAAAACCCTGGAGAGAGGTTTTGAATTTTCAGTATCCTTCTGTAGAACCATGTAGAAAGGTGTATTGATCTGTTAGGTAATACCAGTCCTCGAATATGGCAGTGAATGCTAGAAAATCTTTCTACAGCTGAAGAGAAAACTTGAGGCAACAGAAATGTGGATCTACAGAAGTATACTGAAAATTCAAAACCTCTCTCCAGAGTTTTCCTTCTCCTAGACTGTTTGCCTACCAAGCCTATAAGGTGCAGTATGTCCCGCTATTTACCCAGAAGTGATTGATTTATAAAATTTCCAGGGGTTTTTGTATAAGTGAATATGACGAACTCAACTCGAGTTCGAACTCAGGTATTTCATTTCTCATTTCTAACCGCTATCCATTGCACCACCGCGCATCCATATGTAATTATTATTTTTATTATTATTATTATTAATATATGCATTGTATTAGCTATTGTAGATAATCTAAAAACTAAATTATGCAGGACGATTTTTGTAGGTTATATGTAAATATTACGTTATTACATATGAAGAATTTAATCATCTGTTAATTTCGTTATCTACTGGGTGTGTGGATCAATCTCCTGCGGTGAGGGAGAGGCAATTTTATTTTAACATTTTCGGTGACTTGTGCAATTTAAGGAATGCAGACTTACCACCACGATCACTGTTTTCATGTGCTCGTACGTTAACGAGAAGTTTTCTTTAGCATGTTGTATAAATAAGAAGCGAGACATCTCTTGTGCTATTGACGTATTCTCCTGGGATAGAAACAGAGAATAAATTTAATTTTCCCTGTCGTGCTCTCCAAGAAGGACGTATCCAGAGGGAATCTGATTTCTTCGACGGTCTGATGACAGACTCTTCTTGTGTCTAATGTGACAAATGAAATAAACTTTTTTTGTTCTTGATCAATTTTAAAACACTTTTACGGGTTTTTAAGAAATCCGTTATTAATTGTAGGTTTCTAAATAATTCAGCATTATTTACATTTTTTAAAAGCTTTTAAATCGGAATTTCTACCTATAATGCCAACTGGGTATTTATGCAGAGGATACTGTCATTTAGTCCTGCCTTAATAGCAAATCCAACAGATCCGACAAAATAAACATGGCAGATTACTCTTGAAAAGGATCCTCAATCAGTGGTTAAATGGGGCAAGAAATGTCTTGTAAATTTCAACGCCTCCAAAACAAAACTGCTTTCATTTAATGTTATGGGAACTTACCCATAATAGTAATGGACTATTCCGTACACCATAAATACTGCGCCTCAAGAGGAATCAGTAGTCAGTCAGTGAGTCTTTTTTGGACGAGTCGGCTAGACGGTCGAACTCTCTGCCTCTGAGGCAGAGGGGAACTCTCTGCCTCTGGGCAGAGAGGAACTCAGACGAGGTTCCGCCGAAGGGCAGAGCCTCGTTCGGGGAGGTTGACCAACCCGATCCCGTTTATACGGGTTCTACGGGCCACATTTGACACACGTGGGCGTGTTAATGAACATCGTCAGATAGTGAGTCCTTTTTGGACGACTCGGCTAGACGGTCGAACTCTCTGCCTCTGAGGCAGAGGGGAACTCTCTGCCTCTGGGCAGAGAGGAACTCGGACGAGGTTCCGCCGAAGGGCAGAGCCTCGTTCGGGGAGGTTGACCAACCCGATCCCGTTTATACGGGTTCTACGGGCAATTTTTGCCCGAGCTTACGGGCTCGGAAAGCCCACATTAAACCGGCCTTGTGCCACATTTGACACACGTGGACGTGTTAATGAACATCGTGTGAGTCACACAGTGATTCAGTCACAGACAGTCACGTCAGACGATTACTGTAAGACATTGGAATAGTGATACTGGTCGAGACAACATAGTTCTCTCTAACCTAACCTGATTGTTATTACTAACACTTCTGCTTCTTTTGTACATATTCTGTTTGTAATATATCTGTGTTATTCCATACCTGTGTTCGAGTTATTCTTCATCGGTTCTACCTTGGACCATCATCGTGGTACAATGAACCTGGACCATAACATTTAATCACCATAGAGAACATTTTCTGACTACCATCAGGATGGGTGATGCGGAACTCCAGGAGAGCAACACTCTACGACTTCCTGGTCTCACGATTTCTACTGACATGTAGTGGAGCGATTATACCGAGTTAATTGCTACGTTTTCAGCATGGAAGAATGGCTCACTCTGCCGTGCCAAAACATATTTCTCATCAGAATCCATTTCGCACATTTATAAATCTCTTACTCGTCCCTGAATTGAATACTGTTGCCATATCTGTTCAGGTGCTCAGCTGTGCATCTTGAGATTCCTGACAAAATCCAGAGAAGGGTATGCCATCCAATCGGTCCTGCCCAAGCATCTCGTCTTCGGTCACTTTCTCACCGACATGACATGGGTTCCCTCTGTCTGTTTTCCGTCCTGGGTACGACGTTAAACTGCATCCAACAGCAAAGCCTCTGATCAGGAGGTTTTGAGGAAGCGTGGAACCACCTCTTAATTGCTGATTTTCCCAGGTCCATCCTGACCCGAGGTGGTAGCACCTGTTGGGGTCCCAGCTATGGGAAAATAGTGAACTTCCAGGTCTTTTCCAGCACATTGAAACAATGATGTTGCCAGCTATACGTTTTTGAAACAATGATGCTGCCAGCTATACGTTTTTGAAACAATGATGTTGTCAACTACACTTTTTGAAACAATGATGTTGCCAACTATACGTTTTTGAAACAATGATGTTGCCAGCTACACTTTTTGAAACAATGATGCTGCCAGCTATACGTTTTTGAAACAATGATGTTGTCAACTACACTTTTTGAAACAATGATGTTGCCAACTATACGTTTTTGAAACAATGATGTTGCCAGCTACACTTTTTGAAACAATGATGTTGCCAACTATACGTTTTTGAAACAATGATGTTGTCAATTACACTTTTTTGAAACAATGATGTTGCCAGGTATATGTTTTTGATATATTTAGTAAATACTGGATCTGGCATTAAATAACCCATAGTGGTTGATATGCTATAAAACCCCAAACAAACAAACAATCTGTCTGTTTTACAAATATTATTCATGGTAACTTCCGGAAATAAATTCTTTTTGAGGATTCGATTACATAAATTTAAACATGCTACTAGATTGGCAACTAGGTCTCACCATTTTACTGTTGAACTAGTTAGATGCAGCCGTCATTCCTACTCTAACAGGTTATTTTTTCTTGCACTTCTCACCTGTGGAACTCCCTTCCGATTTCTTGTTTCCGTGATAATTACAATCTTCAAAATTTAAATGCCATGTCAAAGGCGCATGGTTGTAAAAAAGAGTTTTCCAGAATCTTAGCAAAGAATTAAGAGATAAGAAAATGTCGTTAGAAAGAAAAGTAAGCATGCTAAATATCTTGCAGCATCTAATTTCCTCTGTAGAAGCAAATGCTGGACAATTTCTTCACAGGGGAAAGATGAGACTTGAAACATGACAGATGTCGTTCTAACAACGAACGCAAAGAACACTATGGACCGAGCAACGAAAACAGTTAAACTTTTAAAACATTCTAATTATAAATCAGTCAGCTATCTGCCATGCGTGATACACGCTGATGCAATCATTTCAATACATGACTGACAAGGCAGATGTTTTTCCGCCGTAGGTTGCCATTTCTTTCTGTGGTTTCAAGGCTACAGAATCCGGTCTGTCCTGCTATTTACCCATAGTTTGAGAAGAATTTGGTTCTACAGAAGGATACTGAGAATTCAGAACCTCTCTCCAGCGTTTTCCTTCTCCTAGACTGTTTGCCTATCAAAACCTATAAGGTACAGTATGTCCTGCTATTTACACAGAAGAGATTGATTTATAAAATTTCCATGGGTATTTTTGTAAGTGAATATGACGAACTCATCCCAGATTTTTCCCCGCCGTAGGTTGCCATTTTTTTCTGCGGCTTCAAGGCTACAGAATCCGGTCTGTCCTGCTATTTATCCATAGCTGGTGGTGGTGGTGGAGGGCGGAAAGAAGAATGTGGTTCAACAGAAGGATACTGAAAATTCAAAACCTCTCTCCTGCGTTTTCCTTCTCCAAGACTGTTTGCCTACCAAGACTATCGACGAGCAACGAAAAAAACTTGAACTTTTAAAATATTCTAATTATAAATCAGTCAGCTATGTGCCATGCGTGATACATACTTATGCAATCATTTCAATACATGACTGACAAGGTAGATTTTTTCCCGTCGTAGGTTGCCATTTCTTTCTGCGGTTTCAAGGCTACAGAATCCGGTCTGTCCTGCTATTTACCCATAGCTGGGGGTGGGGGGGGGGAGAAAAAGAGGACTCATACATTTCCAAGGGTATTAGCACGTTAGAATGTAATGGACACGACTGGAATTCGAACTCGGCTCTCCGATTCCTTAGTCCGAGCCGCTATCCACTACTCCACCATACAAAGTGAGTACATTCAGTTAAAATGTGTTTCACTGTGAGTGCAGCTTGGCATGTTGTAAATGATCGCTCATTGAGGATGCCTTACCCATTCGCAGAGGTGTAGCCAGCGTATTCTACAGCCTCAGTCGACTTGGCGACCAATTGTTGTAAAGCATAAAGAGAAGAATATGAAGTTCATATTATGAGAATATGTGGAATAGATATCAGTTGACGCTAGACTTGTAGAGTAGTGCAGTGGCCAGGGAAGCATCCTCTCGGGAGTCTGTTCCAGAAACTCATAGTTTTGAGGAAGAAGCTGTCTGAGAGGAACGTCTTCCTTGCCCTATGAATACGAAGGGAATGCGGATGATTTGATGCCGTGTCCGTGGGATTGCGTGTCCTCGGTCTGAACTGGTGGAACTGACGAATTTATCTGGGCTAAACATATGCTATCGAAATAGCGAGAGAGTAGCGAGAACCTAGCCACATTTCGTCTGTGGGGAAAAGGGTTGGATGGCTGGAAATAATTCATCACCCACAAGGCTGCCTAATCGCTTTTGAAATCTGTTATGGCTGGACAGTGAGAAATGCGCATTATCAGCAAGGATATAGCAGCCATGTTCCATTCTTTGTCTGATCTGACACTTGTAGTACGAGTTTGGTACTTTTTAGAATGATACAATGAACATACCATTCTTCCAGCGTCTCTAGTTCCATTTGAGTTCTGGAATGAACTTTAGTCCCAATAGAAGTTCGACGCAAGTAGTTTTATTCAGGGTATCATTCCCAGCAGGACTGGAGTCTTATTCAGGTTACCATGCCCAGCAGGATTAGAGTCTTATTCAGCGTACCATGCCCAGCAATTTGGAGTCTTATTCAGGGTACCATGTCCAGCAGGATTGGAGCAAATTTAGTATCTCCTCGGTGGGGATGAAACGTCACTCGCTTTCCTTTGGCGATATTGAATAATAAAGACTGCAAATCTATTTTCTTCAGTAGATTTGTTACCAAATTTTACGAAACAAAGAAAAAATACATAGAATAAAATAAAACATTATTTACATTATTCGGACTATTGTCCTCATCTTTGTCGCCATACTTATTACAACGTTTCAGTCGTTGTACGCTCCGGCCTTCTTCAGGTGGTTGAAATATCGAACTGAACCCTTTATTTCGCTCACTGGGGTAGTTCCACGTGCCATGTTTAATGGATGTTAGTTCTCAGTTATCTCCTGTTAATTCCCCTATCCAAGTTCTCTACTGCCTTAACCGGGTATTGAACTCATACTCTTTTGTGTCCTGTCACTGGATCTAACCAATACCTTTATCCACTGTGCAAGGCAGATAATAAAATAAAAGATAAACAAAAACTAACAACGTGTATACGAACCTGCATTGACCGAATTCAAAAGCGATTACGCGTTTTGTGGGTGATGAATTATTTTACATCCTTACAGACGAAACTAGCTTTGTTTGGAAGGTATTGAATACAAAATATTACACCCATTTTATTCGGCAGATTCATTATCAAATTTTTCAAAATGAAAAAAAAAGTAAGAAGCTATAAAATAATAAAATAAAAAGTTAAACAAAAATAAACAATTCGTAAAAAGATGCTGGAAGAAAACAGTTTGTTCATTGTATAAATCCTGAAAGAAAGATGAATAGGGAAAAGTGTGAAGGAAGTGAAAAGAAAGAAAAATGAAAAAGAAAATAGATAAACAGGAAGAAAAGATTGAAAAGGGGAAAAAGAAGTAGTGAGAGAAGAAGAAAGGAGCAAAGAAAAAAGAAGGTAAAGTGTAGGAAAATGGCTGCGAAGAATAAAAGAAAAATGAGAAAAGAAAAAAAAGAGAGTATGGCAGGAATGAATAATGAAAAATAAAAGAAAAAGATCGGAAAAAAGAAGAAAAAGAAAGAGGAAAAGTGATAAGAGAACAATTAAAAGAGAGATAAATAAAAAAAATAGTGAAAAATAAAGCAGAAAAAGAAAGAAGAGGGGAATAGAAAAGAAAAAAAAGATGAAGCGATAAAAGAAGAAAAAGCTCATTGGAATAAAAGGAGAAAAAAGATAAAAGAAAAAGAAGAGGAAGGGGAAAAAGAGGATATATAAAGAAAAAGTAGAATTAAAAATAGAGGGAGAAACAGGAAAAGAACGAAATATAGTAGAAAAAAGGAGAGGAAGAAAAATTAAGGAAGAAAAAAGAAGAAAAAGAAAACAAAGAAATATAAGAATGAAAGAAAGAAAAAAAATAAACAATAGAAAGGAAAGAAGACAATACACCAGAAGACGGAAAGAAAAAAAAAGTGATGTAAGAAGAAAGAGAAAAGAATAAAAAATATCAAATAATATGGAATACGTAAAGATGAAAATAACAAGCATTCTTTTTCTGTTTGCCATGTCTTTTCAGGACGTATGTGGTCATGGCTCTCCACAGATTCCTATCCTTACGAAAAAGGTGAAGTAAAAAGTAAATATAACGAAACGGAGGAAAACGAATAGAAGGAGAAAAAGAAAGAGAAAAAATGTAATAGAAAGATGAAAAAAAAGATGGAAAAGAAGGATAAACTGAAGAAAGAAAAATAGTAGAAAGAAAGAGAAAAAGAAAAGCAATGGAAAAAAGAAGGATAAAAAAGAAGGATTAGGAGGTGAAAAAAAAAACCGAAACGAAATCACAAAAACACAGAGGTAAGAAAAATATAAAATAGGAAGTGAAGGAAAAGAAGTAAAAAAAAAACAAGAAATAGAATTTTAGAGTTTATGGATAAAAAAAAGTATTAAAATATATATCATAATAGGTGATGCTAAAATTTTTTCGATCCGAAACTTTTCTCAAAATCTGAGCAAATGTTTAAACCCCAGAATTTTCTTTTTTGAAAGGGCTTCTTGATCTGTGGACGTCTCAGTACCCTTATGTAAAAAGCCCCGGAATTGTGCATCGCAATGTTTTCCATCTGATAATTGCGCAAAAGCAATAGTACGAAATAGTACGAAAATGCATTTTTAATCAATGGTAAAAATACACAAATAAAACCCGTAGAATAACTTGTTTCTGTAGCAAGTCACATGTTACCGATTAATCAATCGGTATATGAAAAGATTTAGCTTACCAGTAATCTTAATGGCTGAAACAATAAAGACAGGTTTAAAGGGGAAAAGACTTCGAGTTGATGTAACTTCACGTTTAATAAATGTTAGCTATTAAAAAAAACTCAAAGAAAATGATTTAAATTACACGTATGTTTCTATTAAATAAAGCATTTGTTTTTATAAGCTTGCAATCTTAAAATTCATACTGCTTAATTATTTCTCGATAAATTTAATTTATAACTATTGTTCTTATCAACTCGATCTCAACTATTGGCGTCAACGGAAGTAATACGATTATTTTATGACACACTATAGCTGTTAAGTACGCAAGGAATTGTTTAGCCAAGTAATTGAGGGTGGTGTAATGAATTGTGGCTCAGGATGAGAAATCGGAGATCCCGGTTCGAATTCCAGTAAAGTTTGTTGAATTCAACTTACGCCAGTATATCCATAAATATTAACAAAAATATTTACATTTATCATTAATTCAACTATTTCTAAACCAATGTAAATCGACCCCAATTTTCTCCTCTACAAATACTGGACATTCTCGGTATCGGACAAGCAGTTCACACGGACAGGTCGTTAACTCGTGCATCAACGAAAATTTCATTTCCTTTTTCAGGCTATAATAATAACATTTATCTTTTAGCACTAACAAAAATTCGAGGTAAGAAAACAACAGATATTTCTTGTCTTTTCTGGCTAAATTATCTGGACATTCATTCCACACATTTATAAAAAAGACATACGAGAAAAACAGTATACACTTTACTTATTCTTTATCTTATCATTCTGTCTGATTCCGATCCATATTTGATCTACATTAGACTCCAAACTCATAATTTTATTTAGTATTTATGTCTCTCGTGCCTTAAACATTTCATAACAACCAAAAATAAATAAATACTAGTTTTGTTGTCTCCCCATCTGGCTCTTTTTATTTCTACGAATATTGTTGTATATTTAAATGTTAAAGGGTTTATAATGATTTACTCAGTTATAACTCACTACACACCGAAATATAACTGGGAAAGGTATGAATCCATCTCTTCTCCCCCAGCTGTTAGTTAAATATAGAGTCTGTATTCCATAGCTTTGGTTGGCAAACATTCTAGAGATGGTGACTCCATGAAATCACTCATCTCCAAGCCAGCCTGTACTCTTCGCGGAGATACATACCCCTCTTGAAATTGCATACTGATTGAAATTCTTTAGTTGTGTTAGTTTCGCATTCTCCTGCAAATATAGAAATTGTTTGCTTACTTTTTTAACCTATTAATTAACTTCTTAATGGATTCCTGTTTTTTTTTGTTTTTTTAAATAAATCTTCATTTAAAAATGAAAATAAGCTCTTTTCAGTTTTTGGAAAAACATGCTTTGTAATTTATCGGTAGTTACAACGGTGACAAAGCTGCTAATAGATATAGCAGTTATTTTGTTAGCCAATCTTGGCAGAGGAGAACAGATTGCCTATGTACCCATTCAAGCTTTGTAACAATGCCACTTACAAGTTGTTGGTTTTAAGTTAGGTTAAAATAGATATTCAGCTGAATATTCCCAACAAGGAAAACTTAGAAATGGGAGGGGGTGTAAATAAAACATAAGCCCAGGTCACATAAAAGAAGATTTATTGAGCATAACTAATGAGAGGCAAGAATTAACAATACGTGTTTGAGAAGACGCCCTGTTTTTTTTTTTTAAAAACAATGTGAATTACGTCTACATAATAACGAAAATGTGCTTTCCGGCCAGGTTCGAACCTGCTTGCTCCTTTGTTGGTGAAAACACCGTCTGATCTGGCGTGCTTTTAGACCAATTGGCCACAGTATCACAATTGTTATGGTGACCTATCTACATTAGAATGAATTCCTAAGCGAGGCAGTCGGGACGCAGTGTAACTTTATAATTCGGACGGACACTTCTATCTGCTGACTAATAACACTCTTATTTTGTATATATGTTCTGTTATTTCAATACACTTGTTCAACCTACCTTCTTCTTCCCGTGTCTTTCTTTTTGACCCCTAATAGGCCACAACAACAATTCAGCAATGTTCAATTAGCCTTTTAAAGAAACTGGTGTAGCCACTAAAATAAAGTTCAGAGTGATAGGAAATAATGCCAGTATGGTGATAAAATCTCTTCGAGTTACCTCCCCTTATTGTAACTCTTCTATACTTATAACTAGAAAAGGCATCTACACAGCGGTCATGTTGTAGGTCAATAAAGTTTAAGTACGCACCACCCCCAAATCTCTGATTGTTCATTGCAGCCGTATTAAAAAAATGCATTAATCCCTTAGAAATTACTATGTTTACGTTTCAAATACGACAGTATAAAAAGTCTGATCTCCGTATGTAACAAACTTTAGAATACAACCGTCCTTCATTTGGTGAACACGAGCATTCGCTGGCGTTGAGGAGATGTAGCCTTAAGAATCTCGTTCGCTACATCATTGTGACGTTAGTGATATTATTTTTAACGTGTGACACCGAGAATGCGTTGTAGGCAGCGGAGATTCCAAGTAGTTTTGGCGTAAGTTGTCCCCTGATTACACACGCAGAAATATTTAGGATTTATCGTCAAGAAGTTGATTTGGCATATCGGCTGATTTTCTTATTGTTCCAAACCGGGCTTCGATTGTGTAAAATGAAACAAAACGTATGAGAAACAAGCTCTTATTGTAAGTCAAAATTAAACACTGTCGAAACTATTCTCTGCTAGAAATCTATCTCGTAAAATAAGCGTCCCGGCTGGTTAGAATCAACCCCATCGAGGGTAACATCTCGAATACCTCGTAAATGACAATCTCTTCCTCAGTTAATATATACAAAGCTGATGTGCATAGCATGGACTTGAAATTGCCATGTTTTCGCCTCCTCAGTCTCTTTTTCATTTGACGGCTACGTTAGTTGTGAACTTACTTATTGCCTTCTCGAACAGTCTGTCGTCAGATGCTGATGTCACCGACCACCTACTCCTTTGTCAATCTCTGAATTTCAAGTCGCGCTTGTAAATAGCCTTAAAGCGTAGTGAAGAACGGGCCTACTGGACATAGTCGTGTGGTCAGATCACTATATGTAACATCATTTGGTATACGACTGTAATTTATTTGATGAACATTTCCAAGTTTACATCTAACTTAACCTTTAGCACTCTGCATTATTAATATAACTTCTCATTCCATTGCATTATTTTTCAATACCTCTCAATTGCTGTAAACTTATTGTTAATTTCACTCAAAGATATTTTCTGTTGCCATGGCAGGATATGACAACACAACTATGAAATTCAAACAAATTCAAATTCAGCGAACAGAGTCACCTTCAGTGTCAGGATAAACTTTCTGCACAGCAAATAAAGTCGCATACAGAGTAACAAAGTTTAAGAATCTCGTTCGCTGTATCAAGGCACCGTTAGTGATTTTATTTCGCCATGTGACACCGAGGATGTGTCGTAGGCAGGGGAAATGGAATGATTCCAAGCGGTTCTTCTTCTTGGCGTAAGTCGTCCAAGATTCAGTGCTATACAACAGGGTACCTAGAACAAATGCGGAAACACGCTTAGACATTTCATCAATAAGTTGATTCGATATATCGATTTTATTTTGTTCACTAACCAAGAAAGGAATTCATCGACTCTTTCCCAAACACTTTCCTCCCCCAAAAAGAAACTTAAAAAAGAGATATAAAATCGAAATTTTAATAGAAGCATCACCTTAATTCACACTCCTGAAATGTATTGCGTAAAGAATCAAAAGAGGTAAGGACTTTAAAGACAGCAAGTGAAGTCTCTAGGTTGTAAGTCGTATGAATGTCACTGAATCACATCTCTTGTTTTATTGATCACAAATGACCCAAAAATTGGCTTTCATAATTGGATTAGACAAAACGTTACTCAATTCATTACTGGACAAGACCTTGAACAAAGAAAGATTTCATGATTTATTGATCGATCACGCCCGTTGATTGAGTGTTAATTAATTTACATGAGAATTTTAATTGATGTTCTACATATTTTTCTTCTGTTCAATTTTTTTATTTTAAAATTCTTTTGAAGGTCGAATTAGAGGAGATAGATAGACAGACAAACAGACAGATAGATAGATAGATAGATAGATAGATAAATAGATAGATAGATAAATAGGTAGATAGATAGGAATTACTGCTTCTTAAATCAGGAAAGAAGAGCTTTTACGTTGTTTTTAATTTGAAGTAAGACGCTGATGTAGTTCGTCATACTACCGTTTGGATTTTTATAGTTCAAAAGTTTTATTCACTTTATTCTTTAAATCGTCTTTATTTAGAGAAGATTTATTCAAATCAAAATCTTATTAATAATAATCTCCACGGCATCTCGAAATTCATAGACATCGTCGCTCTTAATATGTTGTAATGTTGTCTTTGTTCAAAATAACCGAGAATTAGGAAGTCTGTAGTTAGAGAGAGTATCGAAGGAAAAGAAGACGATGTAGAGGACACAAAGAATAAGAAGTTTATTAAATATTCATACACAGAACTGAAATACTTGAGTAAAGCAAATACTACTCAAATCCTCTTCTAATGTGTCTACTTGCCATATTTATTTAGGAGCAGTCCATTGCCACAGTAGTAGGGAAGAGCAGGAAGTATGCTGGGTCTTTCTCTACATCAGGAGCACAAACATATCATACATCAAGTTATTGGTATATATTACAGGGTCATATCCCTACTTCTCAATATAGTCAAAACCTCTTTCTATGGCAGCGTTTCACGAATGAGAGAGGATGTACCTCAGCTTTGTAAAACTTCGTTTCCTTTGTAATTTTTTATATAAGAAATAAAGAACTGTTCTAATGTTGCACTTGTTCAAAATAGCCGAGAATTAGGGCGACCGTAGTTAGAGCGAGTATCGACGGATCAGAAGACAAGGTAGATACTACTAGCAAATACTACTCAAATACTCATCTAATGTATCTACTTTCAATATTTACAAGTAGATTAGTCAGTTGTCACAGTAGTAGGGAAGAGCAGGAAGTACACTGAATCCTATTCTATGACATAATATATACTTAATATAGAAATAGTCATCATTTAGCAAATTGTCTTCACTGTTATATAAAAGAATGTGCATTAATTAACAGTTCAGATTCATATAAAATTTGTTCGTGCAATCTTTGAAATATAGGTATAGGACTCTCTACATTCGTATTACCCAGGTTAGTAGTATTCTGATCAGAAAATTTGCATTTCTTGTTCCAGTGTTTTCAACACTGTTCATGCTCTGTTTTCGGTCTAATCTGCTACGTTCTCAAGTCACAAGAATCTTAATGAGTAGTTTGGTTATGCAGTTATTCATGCTGTATTTCATGGGCCTACACTTGGTTTCTTAGATAGCTCTAAAGACTGATTTATTGAAGTATTCTAGTATTTCACCACTGTCATATTTATTTAGTGAACGTTCATAACACAAAAAAATATCCAAAGATGAAACGAATATGTTGGCGAGCTCTTTCACAAGAAAAAGAGGGGAAACCATATACAGAATAATATGGAATGATCTGAAATATTAGAGTTTACGGTGAGATGGACACTGGACAAGCAGGATAGGGGAAAAACAGTTGATTCTTGGATCCACAAAGTTAGGGAAATAATAAGTGGCGAAATACAGGAAGCCCTTAATATATCCATCTTCGTAATGATGCCTAAGGGGTCAGGTACAAATAAATGCGAGCTCCATCGCAAAATCAGCTTAATGAGTCACAGAAATAAATACGGATTCGGATGAATAGAGTGCGTAACAATTAGAAATAGGTAAAAAACAGTATCATTTTCGTAACAGATACTGGAACAAGAAATGTAATATTTATGATCAGAGTAATATCAGATAAAGCAATAAAAACTATAGAAAGACATATACTAATGATGCATAGACTACGCAACAAAACATTTGATAAAGTACGGCGCAAAGATAAAAAGGAGCGTAAGACCTTCTCACCTGATCTTTACAGCGAGGCAAGCCTAAGAGAACTAGAAATCCTACAAGGATTTATTAATGACGGACGCAATCTTAACAACATAAGATACACAGATGACACCGTGTTGATTGTAGATGTAGAGTAGAAGCCATAGTTACTCCTAGATATGATAGTAAAGGAAAGTTTGAAGATAAGACTAACCTTCCAATTGACAGAAAGTATGGTAGCCAGTAAGAGAAAAAAACAACAAAAAACTCAAGATGCACAAAAATTTAAACAGGGGACGGAAATGTGACACTGATATCCGAAGGCACAATGAAAATAGCGAAAGATGCCTTCCCGAAATATAAACAAAGTATTATGAAGCAGGAAATCTTCCTTAGAAACAAAGAAAAGATCTTTCAACTGCTATGTAATAGCAGCTCTCTGGGATGGCAGTGAATGCTGGACTATTTCTTCACAGACGAAGCGGATTCTGGAGACAACAGAAATTTGGTTCTATAGAAGTATGCTGGGGATTGTTTTCATCAATTCTCACCGAGCAAGGTGATAATGCTACAAAACCGGAAGGTGCTACTGGGAATGAAAGAGAATACGAAGACTTTAAAAAGACCTAAATATCCAATGCTTAAAAGGAAACAAATGTAAACCTCTACTCCTGTTCAAAAGATCGGGGAGGGGTGTGAATAGGATACCAATAATAATAATAACATCATCATCAACATCAACAACAACAACAACAATAACAATAATAATAATAATAATAATAATAATAATGTACACCGGCTGAAGCTGCAAAAAACTTAAAAAAGAATGCAAAGACAAATGCGACCGACCAGATAAAGAAACAATGGCAAAATAAACCGCTCCATGGCCAATACTCTGCCCGTACCAAAAAAGCTGACGTAGACAAAAACCGCACCCATCAGTGGCTACGTAGTGCAGGGTTGAAAGGTGAAACTGAGGGTTTTATCATTGCTGCACAAGACCAATGCTTGTTAACTAGGAATTATCAAGCACATATACTAAAATACTGTGTTAGCCCAAGATGCAGATTCTGTGACAAATATCCAGAAACCATTGATCATCTTATATCAGGTTGCACGATATTGGCACCCACTGAATATAAAACCCGGCATGACAGAGTGGGCCAATATCTGCACTGGAAAATTTGCAACTCCTATGGGAAGGAAACTGGAAGAAATTGGTACGAACACCACCCTGACCCGGTTACGGAGATAGGACCTGTTACAATTCTATGGGACTACACAATAGACACTGACAGAACAATCAAAGCCAATCGCCCAGACATTGTTATTAAAGACCACAAACAAAATAAGTGCCTCCTTATTGATATGGCAGTCCCTGCAGACTGCAATGTATCTTTGAAGATATTCGAAAAACTGTCAAAATACAAGGACCTTGAAATAGAAATGTAAAAAATGTGGCACATGGGAACATCAACAATTCCTGTTGTAGTTAAAGCCCTTGGACTGGTTGGAAAAGATTCCAGTAGGCTGATTGAAGGGATCCCTGGAAGTCCATGCCTCAAAGAGATACAAAAAATTGTTCTGACAAGTACAGCCCACACTTTACGAAGGGCTTTATCTATGTAATTATTTTTTTATTTTTTTTGCAGTGGAAAGTGTCATGATGCCATTTCTAACCTTAGGTACCTGGGCGGGACATGGAAAGAAATGTGTAAACGGAAGATATCAAAGGAAATAAAAATAATAATAATAATAAGTTTATGCAATAGGGATAGGGTTACTGAATGAGGAATGACCAAAACGGAGGTTGGAAATGAAATGGTAATCTTTATAACACCAACAAAATAAAATACTCGCCAGTGCGTGAAGTAGGTAAACCACTGCTAGTGTTGGACTACTTAGACAGCATATTACCCCCAATTACAATAGTGTCCAACGTATTCATGAGGATTGGGATATACCCATTAGTGTTAATAGTTACTATATATAACAGCAAGCTTGTCTCGCTAGGTCAAGTTCGACTGAATAGTGAGTCCGATCCTCAAACATTCGGCCTTGTGCATAATTCTGTTTGGGCACTTCGACGTGGTATAATGGCTATTACAAGTCTACTGGTGCATTGAAACAGCCATGGGCCATTGTTTATACGACGTAATGTCCGTGTTAACTAACTAACGAACGAAACAACAAGCAGAATTATAATATGGCAATTTTCTAAGCATAACTCAGACGTGTCACAAGGCCTAACGTATGGGGCACCCAGTGAGGTTCGAACTCACTTCTTAGTTGTAATTGTTCTATCGAGACAAGCTTGCTAACCATAATATCACTCCAAAGTGCCCAAACAGAAATATAATGATGATCATGAAAGATTCTTTTTCCAACATTGTAGTTTATTGACGTAGTAAGAAGTTCAGGTAACTTAGCAAATCTGT
>OZ038476.1:124745145-124837645 GCA_964036315.1 Acanthosepion esculentum
GTGCCATTCTTGAAATATTTTTAATGTCTCAGGGTTTCCGTGCATATAAATTATGTAGCCTCATTAATATATATCTCTTATATGTTTGTCTTAGTTCACGTGGTAAACATAATGTATAGATACTGCGCATGCGTTCGGTAATCGAGTGAGTCACTCCATTGAGACACGAATCCGCCGCGTACTCGTCTTTGTCCACTAAGAAATGAAGGCGTTTTTCATCGCTAAATACATTCCCCGTGATTATTAAAATTTTAAACAATATGAGAGGTTGAAGCCTTCATTATAATAACCAGGGATTTTCCAACAATATGCCGTATACGTATAGTAAAATTACGAATAAACAAAAACTACTTTAAAATGCCTGGATCTATTCTTCATTTTGTTTTCGCGGAACCCCTATCAACTTCTTGCAGTTTGCGGAGAACACAAATTGAGAGACGTTGTGCTCGAGTCTTACATTCTATTGCACTGCTGGTTGTCATATCGTCGCTACATAAATGCTGCACCGTGTGTAATGGAAGAATTATCTCTGCGTGTGTCGGATTTGAGGAATTTTTAGATTTGCTCGACTGAGACCAAATAAAATTATGTGACATCGTCTTCAGGGAAATAAACATCAAAACGCTTACGAATATGTCGCTTGCGTTTTTAATGCACAATACCATTCTGTTCAAAATATCTATCATCGCGCACAGCTTTTCTAAACGATAATTGATCTAGAACTGGGACTTCCCAATCATTTTGCATGATTTGCCCTTCCATATACCTCAGTCACGACTAAACTCTATCCCTCAATCACGGCTTGTGTGCAGTCTTCATCCATTTCATCGTATAGAAACCGCTTAGGGATATTATCATCCTTTATGCTGACCAGATGTCCACTCCATCACAACCGGAGCACGAAATACCAGAGTCTACGTTCGAAGAGATTAAAATTCCTCACTAACAATCTCCACCAATATACGGCGGAGACATTTGGTGAAATCTAGTCGCTGAATTTTCTGTTAAATTGACTTTTTCATAAGGTTGGTTGATTTTGTTTAGCAGTATATCAACCTCCATGGATTATTTAATGCCTTAATGTAAATATTTTGAACGCACTTCTATGGCTTCAACTACAGATAAAATATATTTTTAGTCATTTTGCTGTAAAATTTCATAATTGAATACATAGTAGATGATACTCAACCTTTGTGTGGACATAATTACTAGAGGCGGTGATGTATATTTTATATTGTAGTTTTATTGAAGTTATGTTTTGGAATACAGTTTGATTTCTTAACAATTCGTACGATATTATATATGTCATGAAAAAGTTCTTCCATGTTGGTTGTCTGATTTTGTTTACCGGCATATCAACATCTCTATGGAATATTTAATGCCGAAATCTAAATATTTTCAACGCAGTTGTATGCCTTCAGCTATAAATAAAATGTATTGTTGATCATTTTGCGTTAAATATGTATTCATGTTCATTTTACTATAAATGGGTATTTTTGGTTGGTTGATGTTTTTTAGCGGCATATCGACCTCTATGTATTATTTAATGCCGAAATACAGCGTACACAATTTTATACATTCAACTACAGATACCTGGTATATAATTATATATTTTCAAGTTAAAAGTATGTTTTGTAGATATATAGTTTGTAGATCATAAAATGTATATTTTGTACTTTTATTAGAAAAATGTATTTTTATATTTTTTAGTGTTGCATTGATTGTTATTCTGCTATAGAAATTTACTGTTGGTCATCTATATATATAAAACAGAGAATTTCTGTGTGCTTATGTGTCTGTCTGTCTGTCTGTATGTGTGATACCTTTTCACTCGAGATCCATCCAACCGATTTTGATCAATCTTGGCATATACATTGTACAATGTTAAGCGATAGGTTCTTAGCGCAAAAATCGATAATTTAAAAAAAATCAGTAATCAATAAAGCCGATCAAAAATCGATAAATTTTTTCCTCCGATTTTGTTTAAACTCAGTATGTAGGTTACTTACATCATGACGTGCAACGATACCTCATTTTTATTTATACTCCAATGCGTTTAGCGAAAATCCGCGAAAAACGAAAAATCGATTTCAACACAAATTTAAAACTAAAAACTCCTTCAATTTTCAAGCAAACTACTACAAATTCACTTAATTGTAACCAACAATAAATTGATTGTTTAACAGTCATTTAACTTGATAATTGAGTCCATCCATATAGTGAAAACCTGCGTAAATAGCGAAAAATGTCGATTTTTACTGGTTTCTTTCTTATTTTTCGTTGATCTTTCAACCAATTTTCATAAAACTTAACAATTGCTTTATAAATGTATCCTCTTTTACAGCCCTGGTAGCACACTGACAAACTGAATTTCAAAAACTCCAAAATAATTGTGGTCTGAAGTGGATCTTCATGTTGCCTGTTTTAGCCCTTCATGTCCTCAGCTTCGATCGAATAAATATAGACTAATTAATAATAAAAGTATTTTAAAATAATTGTTACATCTAAACATGATGCTGTTTTTTTCTCCATTCTAATTGAACGCTTTTTCTGATCGACCAGCTGGGTATGGCTGCTAGTTTTATTATAAAAATGTACTTTTGTTTTTTGTTTGGGGGTTCATTATCTGCCCATAGCTGGGACTCAGACAGGGGATATCATGCTGGACTTGGAAACAACACTAGCTCAAAGGTGGTTTGACGCTCCTACGTCCCGATCTGAGGCCTTGCTGCTGGATGTAGTTTGTCGTCATACCCAGGAAGCTTTTTCTTACGGATTGTGCACCTGAAGAAGACTGTAAAACAAATCGGTGTAATTAATGTTTTAACAACAAAGAGTGCAAAAAGAACGCACTCAATAGTTTAAAGTACTTTTGGAATGATGATTCGTTTTATCAAAGTTTTTAAAAAAATCTCTTCCATACAGATTGTAGAGAGAAAGAAGGCGGTGCAATAAATCGTTTTGATTACGACCGAACCGCAGATATGAGTTGTAGCCTCATTTAGAACGGATTTTCCTTGGTTTTTACTCTTGAAGTTTTATTAGATAATAGAACGAAAGCTTATTCTTTATATCCGATCGTGGACTGTTTACTCACTGCTGTAAATTGACGGCCTGAGAAATCTTTAAAATGAAAAAAAAATAACTAAAATTATGATTAAAATAATATAGTTAATAATATTGTTAGACAAAATTTCTTGTTCGTGTCTGTTAAGAACATGGATGATCAGGTGTCTCCATAGATTTCCTTTCATTATTTTCTATGAATTACCATGTCCTTTCAGGACGTGAGTGATCATGGCTTTCCACGAGTTTCTTCCTTTTGCCGCTCGCCTTCCTGGTCTCCATTCTTTTAAATAAACACGTAAGATAGGTTATTAATTGTTTCACTGTGCTCTTCTTGTCCTCAGTATGTCCTGTGTGTGTTAAATTCTCCAAACCCTATTTCCTCCTAATGTTTTCAAGAAATGTCATCAGTCTCTTTCGGATTGTAAGGCTTACGGACGTATCATTTTGAAACACCCGTTCTCGTATGATCATTGAAGTTAAACAACGTCTAGCCAGGTCAGTACCTAGATGGGTGACCGCCTGGAAATACAGGTGCTGTAAGTTCGGGCGGGCGTTGTTGTAATGGATAACGGCTGGGAATTGTAAAGCGGAGAGCTGAGTTCCAATTTCAGTCGGGTTCGTTATATTTACTTACGCGAAAATATCTTTAGGAAAAGGTATGAATCCACCTGATCCCCTCCAGCTATGGCTTAATTGGTAAGACTTGTATCAATAAATCATGATTGTCCCACCCCACCAAATTCTAACAACCTAAGAATATTTTCCGGCTTTAAATAACCTGCAAAAGGTTGATAGGCCGTAAAAAAACAAATCGATCCGATTGTAAGTATAAATGACGTTCTCGTCACCTTTTTCTGAAAATTTCCTCATTTTATACACGCTCGGTACATGGTATTCTCAGAATCCTTCTGTAGGGCAACATTGCTGTTGTCTTCTACACATATGAGAAAATAATGTCGCACTCACTGCTTAATAGTTGGATATTTATTAAATAGAAGTTTAACAGACATCTTTGATTCTACGGAAAATTTTCTATTAGTGCTTAGCTCCTGGAAGCCATATTTTGTTATTCCAAAGCACCTTCAGATTTCTGCGTCACATTTTCCGTCGTCTGTTAGAGCGTCTACCTGTTCGATTCTGATAACTCTTAATGCATTCTGTCTTCTGTTAATTATAGTTCTTTCTTCCTGTTTTTCTTTATTACCTTACATTGAATCTGCCATCAAATAAAACAAAATTTAGAATAACAATATGCCCCACGATTGGTAGTTTAGACATTACTACAAGCCGCAATCCTTAAGACTCTAGTTAGAACGGCCCTCTAGTGGGGGTATTATTCCACTGTTTGACTTTTCGTTTTATTTGCCTGTTCTGAGTCGAAAACTCTCTTATAGAGTGAAAGTAAACAACGTAATCTCCCTGACTAATGTTTGTCTCATAAGATCGGTATTCATTGAATGTCTTACTACTACGGCCTTATGCCAGACTAATATATTTTTGTTCAATCAATGCAGCGCTCATTGTTTGTTTAGAATATTAAAGTTAACTTCCAAATTCAAAATGTCATTGTTAATTTTATTGCATTCAATCCAGAGTCGTTTTCTTATGTTGGAATTCGAAAACTTCCGGATCAAGGCGTAAGTGGAGGAAAATATTTTGATGATTATTAGCACACTAGCCGAATTACCCTCGCCTTGCTGTGGGTCACACATTTTTTGTAAGAAAATGATGATTGATTTTAGATTATTATTATAACTTGTAGAGAAAACTGATGCATTTCAATATTACTCAATGACCTTGCCGATGTGACCTTCATTTTCTCACTTTGTCCTATATTTTGGATAGGAGTCATTCCCTTGTTCAAATTTAAATTTAATTTAAATCAAAGGGAAAAAAGATTGTGGGGTATGGCCCCTGGGACCCCCTTTGATCAAAATGAAATATACTTATCCAAGTACCCTAGGAGTCATTCCCGTGTTCAAATTTAAATTTAAATTAAATCAAAGAAAAAAATTAATTGGTGGGTTTCTACCACTGGGACCTTCTTTGATCAAAATGAAATATACTTATCCAAGTACCCAGGTTAATGTAGTTTCAGAATATATATGGTTATGGGGTTCTATCTCCCAAACCCTAAGAAGAGTTCGATAACAAGCAGCTATACAGAGGCTACAACTTTATATATAGAGAGATTCACTGCAGCATTGTTTTAGCGTTATTGCCCGGCTGTGCTGGACCTTTTAGGAGAAAATACGAAATTGCTATCTAGTGAAAATAAATATGTATAAAGACATTGGCGGCGATTTCTTATGGGTTCCGCCGTTTTGGTTTTGATCAGATACTCTAAAGTAAAGACTAAGCCAAACGACACGCCCAACACACTATATAATAACGATACGTAAAAAAGGAGGGTCGCATTTATATTCTGTCATATGTCTACACGTGGCTTAGTATATGACACAAACACTAATAGCTATTGCTCACGGTGTCATAAACTTATATTTACGTCGACAGGCAAATAATTGTTTAGCAAGACGTATAATTACGTCCACAGCAGCGGAAGTGTTAAGTAATTTTAATAAAACACTTTCATACGCACCAAACATATAAAGGTGTATGGGTGTGTGTACTCGCACGCACGCACGCACGCACACGTGTGTGTGTGTGTGTGTGTGTGCGTGCGTGTGAGAGAGAGATATGAGAGAGAGATAGATAGAGAGAGAGAGAGAGAGAGAAGGAGAGAACGAGACTGTGTGCGTGTGTGTGTGAACCGTCATCAGAACGGAACTATCAGTCAGTTCGAATCCCACCTGAGGCTGCGAATGTTCCATTAACACTAATGATTTTAAAAAGGCATGAACCAACATTCTCGCACTTTTTACCGTCATATATTAGCACTGACATCGCTTAGCACTGACATCGTTTAGTTACTGACATTCCACGATGGCTGAAAGAATAAGAATGGGTAAACGAACACTTGACTAGACAATACCCCTGTATATCACTTTACAATAGAGTTTTAAATGCTTTTATAGATTATGCAAAAACATTTGATGAAATACGTCACAAAGAACTGTTAGGTAAGCTTGATTTATTTGAGGAAGATATTAGAATAATCCAGAAAATATACTAGGAACAAAGAGCCTGTGTACGGACAGAAAATGAATTCAGTAAATAAGCACAAAATATAAACAAGGATGTATCTTCTCACCGGACTCATTCGATGTATACAGTGAGGCGATTACTACTCATCAACTTAGATATATTCGGCAAAGATATTAGAATAATCAAGAACCTATACTGGCAGCAAACGGTATGCATGCGCATTGAGAATGAGTTCAGCGAATATACAAAAATAGAAAGGGGCGTAAGGCAAGGATGTGTTTTCTCACCGGACATATTCAACCTATACAACGAGGCAATTCTGAGAGAATTGGAGATTCTACCGGGATTCATCACTGGCAGCCACAATCTTACCGACATGAGATACGCAGATGGCATAGTACTGATAGCAGACACGGAAAAGAAAATACAAAACCTACAAAAGGTAGCGAGAAAGAGCGAGAAGAAGGGACTAACCATAAACTACAAGAAGACAGAATGCATGGTCATCGGTAAAAGGATGAGCCCGAAATGCGATCTGCAGATCAGGGACACTAAAATCAACCATGTGCAGAAGTTTAAATATCTGGGAAGTGTTTGGACGGAGGACGGTGGGTGCCAGGCTGAGATCCGAAGATGGAATGGGATGGCCAAAAATGCATTCCAAAAGCTGGGCAGAGTACTGCGAGACAGGAGGATTTCTTTGGTGACAAAGAAAAGAATACGGAGCAGCTACGTGACATCTGTCTTCATATACGGCAGCGAATGTTGGACGGTCTCCTCAAAGATGAAGAAGAGACTCAAGGCAGCGGAGATGTGTTTCTAAAGAAGGATGCTAAGGATATTATGTAGCGAGTGTGTGAGCAACGATGAGGTCTTGGAGAGGATGCAAACAAGTAGGAAGCTTATACTTAGCATAAGGAAGAGGCAGCTGAATGTTCTGGAACACGTAATGAGAAAGGAGGGCTAGGAGAATTTGATACTCACAGGTCGAATAGAGGGAAAAAGAGACAAGGGAAAGCAACGACTGACATACCTAGCGGGTTTAAGCAAGTGGATGACAGAACGTGGTCTGTGGGAGTTGTCAGTGGCATGAAACTTATTGAGAGCCACAAGAGATAGGGGAAGTGGAGAGCCATGATCGCCTACGCCCTGAAAGTAGAAAAACCAAGGTTCGTTACCGGCGGCCACAGTTTTAACAACGTTGCGTATGCAGATGACACAGAGTTGATAGTAGACACGGAAAGGAAACTACGAGAACTTTTACAAAAGGTAGCGAAGTAAAGTGAGAAGAAAAGATTAAACATTAATTGTAAGACAGAATGTATGGGTGTCAGCGAAAAGAAGAACCTTACATGCGGTCTACAAATTGGAGGTGACAAAATGAAGATATAAATATCTAGGTAGTGTTTTTACAAAGGACGGAAAGTGAGACTCCGAAATCCAAAGGAGCAATGGGATAGCGAAAGATGCCTTTCAAAAGCTAGGCAAAGTATTAAGAAATTGGAAAATTTCGTTAGAAACAAAAACAGTGCTTAACGGTTATGTAATATCGGTCCGCTGATATGGCAGTGAATGCTCGACACTTTCCTCAAAGATGAAAAAAAGACTCGAAGCAACATATATGTGGTTCTACAGAAGGATGATGAGGATGCCATGGTCTGAAAATGTGAGCAATGACGAAGTTTGAGAGAAAACGGAAACAAAAAGGACATATCAGAAAGAGACAGTTGAAATTTCTAGGCCACATAATGAGGAAAGAGGAAAATTTAACACTGGCAGGATATATCGAAGGCAAGAACAGAGGAAACTAGCGCATAACCCCTGCCTAACGAGCTTGTGTAAAGATCAGGGATTAACAGAGATAATAAAAAGACAAAATCTACTAAGAGTTACAGGACAGGATGTTGTGGAGAGCCATGAAGGCAGACGGCAAATATAACAACAATAAAAATATGTTACACGGTTTGTCAACCTTGACACTGTCCAATCGTTTTATATATTCGTCTGTATATGTAACTATGTCCTTACTGAAATAATGAAGGTAAAATAATCGATTATATTGATCGGGTGAACCATAGAAGAGTTATTTTTTGATCTTGTTCCCTTTATAATTCCAAAGTCGAAGTAGATATGTTCATCTTCTCTCTACATCTCTCTCTCTCTCTCTCTCTCTCTCTCTCTTTACCTTTCTTTGCTTAAACGATCACTTTTCTTTTTCTCTTCTCTCTTTCATTCTATTTAACCCTTTGACTCTTTTTTTACTTCTTAAGTGTTCTATCTCTCTCACATTTTGAAATCTCCACCCTTAGACGCTCAGTATATCCATCCATTCCCATTTCTTTCTTTCTTTCTTTCTTTCTTTCTTTCTTTCTTTCTTTCTTTTCGCTTTCTTTCTTTCTTTCTTTACCCTTCGACGAAAATATATCTATTCATGCCCCTTTCTTTCTTTCTTTCTTTCTTTCTTTCTTTTAGCTTTCTTAATTTCTTTCTTTACCCTTCGAAGAAAATATACCTATTCATGCCCCCTTTCTTTCTTTCTTTCTTTCTTTCTTTCTTTCTTTCTTTCTTTCTTTCTCTATTTCTTTCTTTCTTTCTTTCTTTCTTTTCGCTTTCCTAATTTCTTTCTTTACCAATAAACATATCAATTCATGGTCCCTTTCTTTGTTTCTTTCTTTGTTTCTTTCTTTGTTTCTTTCTTTCTTCTACCATTCTCTTTCTTTCTACTATTCAAAAAAAATAATAATAAAAAGTTGTTTTTTAAAAATCTGGCATTCTAAAATAGTGGTATATCCACTTTTCTGGCACTAGTATATTTTTATGCTTGTAAAATAGGCAGCGTGTTTAGAGGATAGGTGATGGAACGATGGCGCAGGAAAAATTGACAAATTGTATCTGAAAAATCGTTATTTATTAAAAAGATTTGCACTGAGTTTCGATATGAATTTGGAGATTCTTATCAAAATAAATATTATGAAAAGGAATTGCCCAAAAAATTCCAATGTTCAATTAAAATATAACGATGTGAAAATGTCATATATATATATATATATATATATATATATATATATATATATATATATACACGATGCGATGAGAACGAAAATAATATAGAAATTCCAACGTTCACGCGTGAGAATAGAAAATGATTATGAACACTATGAATGGTTCATAACCATTTTCGATTCTCACCCGTCGAAGTGCAGTTGAAATGCGCTGAAACAAAGTTGCATCTTTGTAGTGAGTAAAATGGTTTTGTCTATATGATATAATAATAATAATAATAATAATAATAATAATATATATATATATATATATATATATATATATATATATATATATATACATACAGAGGAATTTTCAGACGTAAACGTGTGTTTGTAAACTTATCTAGATGTCGTTGTTTACTCAGTTTAGCTGAGGCCACATGTATGTGGCACACAGTGAAAATCGAAATCACTACTCAGTAGTTATCGTCAACCAGATGATTAGTCTGGCACTAAAGATTAACTCACGCTGATGGGGCCAATCAATGGATCCTTTGTTTCTTACAATGTTTAGCATATTTTAACACAAGGCCACAAATATGTACCTGGTGAGGATCGAACGTACTACTCAGTAGTTTTTCGATTGAACAGATGTTCATTATAATTAGATGATCATTATAACTAAATGATCATTATAATTAGATGATCATAATAACGAGATCATCATTATAATTAGATGATTATAATAACTAGATGATCATTATAATTAGTTGATCATTATAACTAGATGATCATTATAATTAGATGATCATAATAACGAGATGATCATTATTATTAAATGATCATTATAACTAGATGATCATTGGAATTAGATGATCAGACTAGCGCTAGATGATCGTTATAATTAGATGGTTATTATAACTAGATGATCATTATATTTAGATGATCATTATAACTAGATGATCATTATAACTTCATGATCCTTATACCAAACCGAAGCGTTTAATCTGTGAAACACTTGTAATTTATTAAATTTCAATTTACTTTAGACGATTTCGAAAGGACTCAGATTTCTCGAATATATTTCCTTCCTGACTTAGTCGGTAGAAAAACTTCGGACCTAACGACGGTTCCCTCTGGCAAAATGGGGCGCAGGTTCAATTCCTGAGGGCGCATGTTTTTCTTTAATAAGATTTATTGAATATTCAGGTCGGTAGATGAAAATAAAGAAATATTCCGTTTAATAAATAAACGGAGCGTCTATTCAAATATGAGTATCCACTAAAAATATGATTTATATAGTAAAATCTGTCGGATTAATAGATAAAAAGTCCATTATTCTTTAGAAAATGCTTTGTTCAATTTTGGATACTAAACTGAGCAGATATGAAAATTCGAGAATCTATGACGAGAAGGATTTTGACTAAAGGCATTATTCAGCTTTGCTTGATTGACAAATTTCCTTCGTGGCTGAGACGGTAAAAGCAAGTCGGATCTAACAACGATTTTCATTGGAGAGGGTAACGCAGGTTCGAATCCTGCATATCTGTGTTTAATAAGATTGAGGGCGCAAGACAAAAATAATAAATATGCCGTTTAATAAATAAACTATATGTCTACTCAAATATGAGTATCTACTAAACTAACGTTTAAATGATAATATATATATATATATATATATATATATATATATATATATATATATATATATATACAATAAAATCCAAAATCACCTCATATGGGGAATAAGCTTATTTCGACCGACGAAAATATTCGTTAGTCTTATTCAACACCGGTATAGACTGAATTCTTGTCCGAAATAGAAATTTAGCTGTGAAAGCAAAAAACAAAAAAAACAAAAATACAGAATTTATCCATTTCAATGTTTCAGTCAGACGAAAGGCACAAGTCAGTAGTTATAGGAGGGCAGAAAGTATTTGTCTTAAATGGAAGAGGTTTTATAAAATTAAACCTGGATATTAACCTTATGACATTAATTTGGGGTTATATGGAAAATGGAATGTTAATTTAAAACTAAGACTGGAATAAAAATGGGTTTAAAAAATCTTTAAAATATATAGAAAAAGTTATATTTAATACAAAATCATACTTAGAAGCAAAAAAAATCATATTCTAAAGAGAAGTTATATTTAAAAATAAGATATAATTAAATAAGTTTTATTTTAAAATAAATATTTAAATAATTTATATTTAAAAATAAGTAAAATTAAAAAAGTTATATTTAATAAAAATAAATATAAATAAATATATTTATATATTTGTAAATATATTATTTATCTACTATCTATATTTCTCTTGTTGTGTGTCTGTGTGTCTGTCGTGGGCGTTGTTACCTCGCCCAGGCCACATTTCTCTCCCGATTTCGATGCGGTTTTCACTACAAGTTTTCAAATGGCTGCCGTAAGGACATCACGGAGCCCAATTTTTGAGTTCGGACTCAGGTTCCGAAAAAATCGATAATCGAAAAAATCTGCTTACAGAAGGAATGATCGCATTTCAACCAAATTTGACACCCTCTTAGAGTCTACCATTAGAAGTGTTGTCCAGAAGTTTCATGACCACGGAACGCCAAACAGCGTGGAAAATCGATAAAATCCAAAAACCGATACGCACAGATTGCGCCTGAACCGCATGTCGGTTTTTAGCGAAAACCGGCGGGATTTATAAGGAGGCTATTGGGAGTCACCATGTGAAATTTCAACTTGGAGCACCCCCCGCCAAACTGAGTACAAATTGACCATCGGTCAACCCGTAAAAATGTTTTTCCGTTTGGGTATTTCCTAAATGCAGATTAATTTAAGGTCACGCTATGCGCGGGAAGAAACAGGCCAGTGCGTGCAGTGGAGTGGAAGAAAACATTTGACCTCAAATTCTGGAATGGGTGCAGGGCCATTGAAATTCGGCTTATTTTTTTATCCCTGCTGCCAGGTCTGACTTTGAGCCCCAAATGACATATTCGACTTTGTCAACACTTTTGCTTTAATCGTCGCATCTTACCAAAATAAGCACTTCCTTTATCCGCGTCTTTACTGAAAAAAAAAAACCCGCATACGCGCTGAGTGAAAATGGTTCCGCCCTCAGCAGTCCATTTTCCAATTCTTTAAACCTTTTCCCCTAGCCCAGGCCGCATCCCAGACCTGTCGACGAGTTTTTGCGCTAAAACAGCAGGGCTTCCTCCCAATCTATTTCAAAGCTAATGCCGGCAAACGGTTATCGGCTTTTCGTTGTCGCACAAACCAAACGAGCAAATGCATCATTGCAGCTCCTTGCATTCTCATCGCCGGCATCACGTGCGTTAGAGCCAAGCTGCACATGCAGCAGGCAGCTTGAACCCGTTTACGGCCAAGCCTTGCGCTTACCAAATCATGCGCGCGTGCGTGAAAGCGCGCTAGCATATTCCATTTTGCGTGAGCTCATTCATTGGTCTAAGTCATGGCCATTGTCCAGGCTACACCAATCAATGACAAGTCACGCTCCTTTTAAATACCTTCAGCGCGGCTGCATCCGCACTCACGTCTTGATTTGATCGCCATTAACGCATCTGTCCTTGGATTAATTGACAGCTTACTGCTACCGCAAGTTACCTATTTGCTTAAACGCTTGCCCAACCTATTTTACCTCCACGTTACAGTTTTCCCTGTAAGTTGAAGTGTACTACCTTTACTACGCGGCCCAGTACACCTCAGTACTTCACTGCCTATTTGCTTAAACGTTTGCATTACCCATTTTATCTCCGCGTGCTGCCTTTACTGCGCAGTAAAGGCCCAGTCCAACTTAGCGTTCCATACCTATTTCTACCTTTTCGTAGTTCAGTTTTGCTATTAGACAGTTAACTGCTGTCGCAAGTTACTTCTCTTCGGCCTTTACTACGCGGCACAGTACACCTCAGTGTTTCTCTACTTTTTAACCTTCAACGCTTCAACGTTTTGGTTGCGTAACCTCTTCCTACAGCAATGTTTTTCTGCTGTCAAAAAGCACGGCCCATGGCTAGGAGAAGCTTTTTCCATACCGCTCCACTGCATTTTTAGTTTTCCTATACAACGAGGTTGAACCGCTTCAGCTTTGGCATCAACTTCTATTCGCATTCTTACACAGCATTTCTACAACCCTTCAAATGGCTCCTACACGACGAACATCCGCACGTCAGCAACTGAAGACCCCTAACACCGTTAACGTTACACATGCAGAACAGGCGACTGCGGAGGAGCACATAATAACTCCGGTTACAGATGATCCTATAGCATCTACTTCAACCTGTGCTTTTTCACTCTTCTGCGTGCCGTGGCGATGACCAACCCCGCAGCTCTGCAAAGGCTGCAAAAACACGCAGGCGAGGCAACCTTAGCAGGCGTTCTAAAAAAGCCTCACCGGCTAAGGGGAAACGGGAGCAGGATTCCATTGAGTGCGCCTCCTTGTGGGAGAAGAGGCTGGCGTCTACTTCAACCTCTGCTTTGCACTCTTCTGAGAGCCATGGCGATGATCGACCCGGCAGCTTTGCTAAGCGTGCCAAAATACCATGGCGAGGCAACCTTAGCAGGCTTTCTAAAAGAGCCTCTGCGGCAAAGAGAAAGCGGGAGGAGGAAACCGAGATAGAGGCCTCTTTGAGGCTTTCCAGTCAATCTCAACGAAGGCAGTATGTTTTGTCACATGAAACGCTTGGTGAGCGTAACTACCGTTTGTACTGCAAATCAGTTTACACATATTCATTGAAAAGTAAGAGGAAACTACCTGCTTGAATCAAGCACAGGCAACGCCGGGCCATGCTGCTAGTATATAATAAATATAAATATAAATAAATAGGTTATAATTAAAAATAAACATATTTTAAAAATTTAAATATAATAAGATAAGAAAAATATATATGTAAAAATAAAAATATAAAGAAAAATATAAAAATTTAACTTTAAAAATAGGAATATCTAAAAAAGGTTATACTTAAAAATACAAATTAATTACTGAAACATTGAAATGGATAAATTCTGTATTAGTTTTTCGACAGGTTTCTTTTTTTTTTGCTTTCAGAGTTAAATTTCTATTTCCGACACGAACTCAGTCTATACCGAGGTTGAATAAGACTGACAGATACTTTCATCGGTCGAAATTATCTTGCTAAATTCTCAATCCCATAAATATGAATCTTTTATAATTATATATACACAAAAAACGCTCTTTCGATTACAAAATAAATAGTGATAACCCAAACATAAAGAAATGCAATCCAACTTTATAAATCTTATAGAAAAAACCAAAAAAAACAACTACTCCTAATAATTATAAAAGATAACTCGAAACTCTTTTTACCTACTCAAATGTAATATTTTCCCCTATCGCTATCTTCTCTCCCCTACCTCTCAAACTTAGGACGCTTGTGAGTTAACGTACCTAAACTTTGGCCGATGTTTATCATAGAGAAAATGTCCACACACCATTCAACATTAACTACCCGGTCCACCCAACACCAAACTGCTGTCAACAACTACTATTGTTTCACTTAGATACTTTATGTATGTATATTTTGTAAGTACATTTTTCTTCTCAAAAAATGGAAAAAGGAAGTGACGTTTTACATCCGGGCTTGCCTACAAACAGGATTGTTCATAACCATTTCCAACCCTCACCCGTAGATGTGCAGTTAAAATGCACTGAAACCATGTTGCATCTTTGCTGTGAGTAAAATGGTTTTGTCTGTATGATAAAAATATAATAAATAAATATATATATATATATATATATATATATATATATGATTATTTAATAATGAACATGTAATTTTCGTTTCTGATCGATTCCATCACGATTCTTCTGTTAAGCTTGGAGAGTAACTATACATTCTTATTGATCAGATCATTATTCAAACATATTGTTAAATATAACAGACAATGAATGTCTATTATGTTTGATCATCAGACTTTCTAAGCTTCGTATAGAGGCTTTAGTTTTGGAAGAAAATAAAGACAGAAACTGTCCAACACGAGGCTTAGAACGGCTCATGATCACACAAAATAGACATTCATTGTCTGTTATATTTAACAATATATGTTTGAATATATATATATATATATATATATATATATATATATATATATATATATATATATATATATATATATATATATACACGTTTTACCAGTTTGTGACTGGAAGGGATAATTCCGAGGAGGATTTTTAAATATGGGCATCACGGATGTTTATTTTTATTTTTTATTTTTTGTCCTGCTAGGAATTTACACTCTCATGCCCAGATGTGACAACGTAGGGTGTCACTTGCAGTGGATGTTACAGCAACATTTTAGCGAACTTTCATATGACGTTTGAGTCGAGCAATTGAGAAACATTTCTTCTCCACTCGAATCGATGCAAGTTGGGTTGCCGCATAATGTGTAGAGAATGACGTCTCTCTCTCTGTCTCTCTGTATGCTGTTTCTTTGATGATGTTGACGCCAGGCCACACACACACACACACACACACACACACACACACACACACACACACACACACACACACACACACATTATTCGTGTATATTATAAATGTAAATTTTTAAAGATTCATTCATCTGTGTATATTCACTTCAGACCCAAGACATTAGCATCGGGCGACACTGAATCTTCTCTGCTTACAACTTCGTAATGCATTGATGAGGAAATTTTTTGCTCGATCTTGAAATGAAAGCCATCATTTCAGTTGTTTTTTCCGATAGACATGTGTCACATTACATAAGAAAATTCCACAATCTCTTTTAATCGACATAAAAGCAGACTACATAGAAATATCTATCTATCTATCCATCCTTCTCAGTTTGTTCATATTTATCTATCTATCTATCTATCTATCTATCTATCTATCTATCTCAGTTTGTTCATATCTATCTATCTATCTATCTCAGTTTGTTCATATCTATCTATCTATCTATCTATCTATCTATCTATCTATCTATCTATCTATCTATCTATCTATCTCAGTTTGTTCCTATCTATCTATCTGTCTATCTATCTATCTATCTATCTCAGTTTGTTCATATCTATCTATCTATCTATCTATCTATCTATCTATCTATCTATCTATCTATCAGTTTGTTCATATCTATCTATCTATCTATCTATCTATCTCAGTTTGTTCATCTCTCTCTCTCTCTCTCTCTCTCTATCTATCTATCTATCAGTTTCTTCATATCTATCTATCTATCTATCTATCTATCTATCTCATTCTGTTAATATCTGTCTGTCTATCAATCTATCTATTTCAGTCTGTACTTATCTAATATATTTCTCTCCATTTATTTATGTATCAAACTTATTCTGTTCATTTCTATTTATCTAAATCAATCAGTATGTATGTATGTATGTATGTATGTATGTATGTATCTACCTATCTATCTAGCCAGCTAGATAGATATAAGCATACATCTATCTCAAATATTATTGTAATAGTGCATATTTACATACACATATGGACCACATTATATGAACATTAATATGACGCAGAAACAAGATCAAACGATGGCTTTACGTAGATTTTGTCAAAATCTTGAAAATCAGGTTATTTTGTTATCTTCTTCCTCAAGCCAACACGAAAAAAAAAGAAAAAAGAAAAAAGAAAAACAAACAGAGAGCAAACAGAAAATAGCGTTAATATTTTAACTAACACTCTATATGGTTTGCTGGCTCTGGATTACCATAATTGAAGTAACAATGACGTCCTTCTACCGGGACTATTTAGATTAACATTCGCAGAGAACGTAACAAATGAGGTTGATTTAAAGACACTTGGAATTACAAGGAATACGTTGCTAACAATCTGCGACTAAAGACACCTGGCATTTTCAGGACACATCATAAGGAAAGAAAGCTTAGAGAATTTAGCACTCACCGGACAAACCGAAAGCAAGTTAAGCAGAGGACAGTAGCCAGTAACCTATCGAGATTTTCTCTGAATATTAATGGCCTAGTTATATCCGTCATAGTTCAGGGCATTTTCAAGATCTGGAGTTATTTATTATTCAAATACTTTTCAGTCATGTCGTCGCTGTTGGTGTAAAAATCTTAATTGGTTAAATGTACACTGTATACACGAATCTGAAATACAAGACCACGCGCCTGCCTGGGTGGCCAATATAGACTCTACCACAGACGGACGCTCAACTCACAGAGCACACCTGTGGTTTATATTGCAACTATGTTGAGTGGACCTCCGTTCTGGAGGATAACGCACGCCCTGGCGTAATAAAACTTTTGACCGAAGTCACACGCTCAAATGCTAGGTCAAGGTGACTTGTTACTTCAAGCGGATCCGTCGACACAATTTCACTTACAAAGCCTGGGTCGACCAGTAGTATTGCTTTCAGACACTTTTCAAATGTGCTACGTGATGGGATGGCCTTCTCAGGCCGATAATCTCCAGAAGATCCTGACAAATAAATCATATTGCAATGTCTTTTCATTGTAAAATCCCTTTCTAATGGCTTTTCATAGTAAATTCACCTTCCATTGCTTTTTCATAGTAAAAAGACTTTTCCAATGCCTTTTCATTGTAAAATTACTTTCCAATGCCTTTTCATAGGAAAATCATTTTCCAATGCTTTTTCATATATAAAAATCATTTTCCAATCTCTTTTCATAGGAAAATCATTTTCCAATGCTTTTTCATAGTAAAAATCATTTTCCAATGCTTTTTTATTGCAAAATCTCTTTCCAATGCTTTTTCATAGTAAAATCATTTTCCAATGCCTTTTCACAGTAAAATCCCCTTCGACTGTCTTTTCATAGTAAAATCCCTTTCCAATGTCTTTTCATAGTAAAATCATTTTCCAACGCATTTTTCGCCGTAACGTCACTTCCTAAGAGTTGTTTATCATACAGAAATAGAATGATAGAAATTGTATGCTTTCGGGATGTTGTCTTGTTCTTGTCTCCTTCAAATTCGTCTCGTTTATATTCACAATTCCTAAAAAGTATTTATTTTTCTTTCTCAATGCAGATGCGAGTTTTGTTTCAATTTCTGGGATAAAGAATTATCATTATTTACACTATTTATATTCGGACTATTGTCCTCATCTTTGTTGTTTTTATCACAACGCTTTGGTCGTTGTGCTCTTCGGCCTTCCTTACGTGTACATCGATATGGGTAACCTATAGGGAATTACGAACTGAATCCTTTATTCAATCTGCGGGGAGTTGGGGAGTAGACTGTTCTCATTCCACTGCTCATGTCTAGGGGTATCGTCTAGTTCTAAACAACAAAGATGAGGACAATTGTTTGAATATAAATAGTGCGTGATGGTTTTTCATCTTCAGATTCCACTAAGAAATCTGGTTGTCTGCTTCATAGATTAGATTGAGACGTATCCTTCCATACAAATATCGGACTCAAAATGACTAGCACAGATGAATAATTAAAACAGCGTGTACATGATAAGTCTAATAGGTTCGATAATGTCGAATTGGCAAATGATCTCGAAAATGACCTTTAAACTTTTGTTAAGTGGGCCAAGAACTGACTTGTTAATTTTAACACCTTCAAAGATAAACTGCTCACTTCTAAACATCTAAAAGATTTTTTTTATTCTTCCAGTAGATTGGCTGATACTAATTCCCAGGAGAATAATTTATAGCGGCTTCTAATACTTTCGCCTGATATGAATCGGACCGATTATACTGAGTAAATTGCTAAAACTGCGACTAGTAGATTCACTGTGTCTTGCTAGACTATTTTTCTCACCCGAATCTGCTTTATAAGACTGCCATTTGTCCGTGCATCGAATATTATTCCGATATCTTGTTTGGTGCTTCTGCTATATATCTAGAAATTCTTGACAAAATCCAAAGAAGAATCTGCAGAGTTATCGGTCCTGATCTGGCATTTCGACTTCAATCACTCCTCCCGCCACCGTAACTGACAGTGCGATACTGAAATCCGAAGGCGCAGTGGGACAGCCAAAGATGGATTCCGAAAAGCTAAGCAGGGTAGTGAGAAATATAGAAATTTCGCTAGAGACAAGGAAAACTGTTACGTGATATCTGTCCTCCTGTATGGTAGTGAGAGCTGAACAATCGCCTGATAGATGAAGAAGAGACTTGAAGCAACAAAAATACTTTTCTACAGATGGATGTTGAGGATACCATGGACCGAACATGTGAGCAACGACGAATGTTTAGAGAAAAGGGAAACAAAAGGAAACTTATACTTAATATCAGGAATAGACAGTCTAGGGCATATAATGAGGAAGGAAGGCTTGGAAAATATGATACTCACAGAACAGATTGAAGGCAAGCGAGACAGGCGAAAACAGCAGATGACTTACTTAGCCTGAGTAAATGGATGGCGGAACGGGCTTTAGGAGAAATAACAGAAAGACAAAATTTATTAAGAGTTACAAGGGACAGGAAGTTGTGGAGAGCCATGATCGCCTACGTCTTCAGGGGACACTGAACATAAAGAAGAAGAACTTAGCTTACCTGTGTTTTTTTTTCTATAAATTGTTCAGATCATCTCTCCTTTTTTGTACGTCGATTTGATAAATTTAAGCGTAGTACTAGATTGGCAGGCTCTATCTTGTAAAATCCTGTCATCTTCTATTTTGTTAAATACTGTTCTTTTTATTGTCCTTCCTCCTTAGCAGCCTTTTCTCATTTTCTCTTGCGTCTTACTGGCATTATCGCCTTGCTTGACGTGAAATGGTTAAAAAACAACTGTTTATTTAATTTGCATATACGAGTTCCGTTCTTTTCGATTTGCTGAGGGCAAGTTGATCAAATTTAAAATCTAATTTCTTTGTCTATTTAAAATTCTACATTTATTAAGAAATTATATTCACTCTAACTACAGGAGTTTTAGAAATGGTTTCAAATGATTGCACCTTTCGGTTTATACTCTTTTTCTTGTTTGCCGGGGTTGTTGCCAGACAGAAAAGTAAATTAGCTCTCTAGACGCAGATGTCTATTGCAATTTCATTCAGATAATGAGTGTCTCTAAGTATACGTGTGCGTATCTATGTTTTAATTCAATGATAGCCCCCAAAATATTTCTACGATAAACAAACTAAAACATATTTTTTGTTTACTACTGAATTATTTCCGAAACTGGAAAGTTTAATTAAAATGTTATAATTATCTGAAATTTTTGAAATATGCGCAATAATTTTTAAAGAGAAAAAAAAACTTCCTTTACCTCAGATCTCAGATAAAATACTTGTTAAATGATTGTAATAAACAGAAAATTAGGTAAATTGGTAATAATAGTAATATATTTTATTTTAATATAATAATAATATATTTTATTTTATTTTAATATAATAATAGTATATTTTATTTTATTTCATTTCAATTTTTTAATAAAACTATTATTATTATTTATTGAAATTATTACGGAGTCGCTAACTGGGTACCGTGTGATTGGATGAAGAACAACCAATCACAGGCTACCTTTTTACATTTCCTGTGTCGTTTTGGCTGGGTTGAAGAAATAGAGCCTTGACTTCTGAGCTTCAGTTGCTGTCTAATCCTAACACGTGTCATGGTGTTTAGATGACGGAGAGTGCAGGCGGGGAACGTGTTGTTTCTGAGGGTCCCAACAAGCAAAAGAGGAAGAGAGTTCGTAAAACCGCTCTCGTGGGGGTTTGGTGAAAATCTAAAAAAGTAGCCTGTGATTGGTTGTTTTTCTTCCAATCACAGGGCAGTCAGTTAGCGACTCCGTAATAATTTCGATAAATAATAATAATAATAGTAGTAGTTTTATTAAAAAATTGAAATGAAAGAAAATAAAAATAGAAATTACAACTACTTTGGGATCTACCGAAAAAATGATTAAGTATCCTGTTAATTAATTATACAAATTAAATTAAGACATAAAACATTGCAAAATGATTTCAGTGAAAGTGAAAAATATTGCTTTTATTAACATTGATTATTGATTATTTAGTTTTCTCTGTTGAGCAACTATTATTTATTTAAATGCTTAATTAAAAGGCGTTTCGCAATGGAGTATGATAGATTGAGTGAAGTTTTCAGAAAAGTCGTCTTTTTTCTCTCAGTTACCTTTGTACATTGACTCTTTCAGAATAGATTCCTCGTCAGTGTAGATTTATGTCCTTCTACCTTCTAGTCCATTGGCAGGCGATGAAACCCGAGAAGCTTTTGACAAAAGGTGCACGGAATTTTTATTCAGAAAGAATATTTTGTGCTGAAGTTAAAAATCATAACGAGTCTCCGACTATCAGATCTCTGAATTAATTGAGCTAGGATCATCATCATCATCATCATCATCATCATCATCATCATCATCATCATCGTAAAAATAATAATAAAAATAAAAAAAATAATAAAGATAGTAAGATAAAAAATAATAAAATAAAAAAAATTGACTGGAAATTCGACAAACATCTTAAGGTTCACATACTGAAAAAAAAAATAGAAAGAATCTACCGATCTTTAGACCTTTAAAACTCAAGAGGATGAGTATGCAAATTACTAACTTCCCGCCCCGGAAGAATGAACAGAATGAAAGGAGAATTCCATCAGAGTTATACTAAGCTGTTTGATTAATTTAACTTAGTAACTAATCAACTAACGGAAAATTCCAAGACGAACAAGATCACCGCCATATTACACACGTTCCCGTTGAATGCTATTCACGCTGGTGGCGTTTCATTCGTTTTGACACGTTCATTAACAGGATAGCCGTTTTTCTCAAAATGTTTGTTAAAAGACAATATTCTCTAAACCCTTGCGTCCTAGTGGTTTTATTGCCTTGCTTGAGGTGAAATGATTTATATATATATATATATATATATATATATATATATATATATATATATATATATATATATATATGTGAACATTGAAGTCAACACTCAGAGTCTACATGGTGTTTCATGCTAGACGCAATCGTCAGGTTCACGAACGTGACGATTGCGTCTGGCATGAAACAGCCTGTGGCCTCTTAGTGTTGACTTCAATGTTCACTTTTATATTTATATTTACATACGCTCTATCTCTGACATTGAGCACTTTATCCCATAAATATAGCACACCTTCAAACTATATTTCTTCTTATATATATATATATGTATATTAGGTTTGCTCTACTTTACGTAGTTACTTTACTCGTTTTGGAGGGTTTTTTCTTTGGACTCTGAGCTTGGATTCTGGTCGATTGTTTTACGCTTCAATTTCATGTTCTTAGGTCTTTCTTTTTTTATCCCTTATTTTTCCTTGGGTATTGGTTTGTTCAACAACAAGCCGAAATACCTAATAAGTTTTTTTCCAAGCGAGTACCACTATATATATATATATATATATATATATATATATATATATATATATATATATATATATGTATATATATATATATATATATATATATATATATATATATATATATATATATATATATATATATATATATATATATATATATGTATGTATTGACTAGGTCTGCTCTACGTTTGTATCGAGCTCTTTAGTTAGTTGTTTACTCGTATCGGGGTTTTTTCTTTGGGCCTTGAACCTGTATCTGTGCGATTATTTTCGACAGACTTTCATGTTCCTGGCTCTTTCTTTTTTGAAACCTTTTTTCCCTTCGTGATTGATTTGGCTATTGTTAAATCAAGAATTCGAAGGTTTTTTGACACGAGTATAGTTACCTATATATATATATATATATATATATATATATATATATATATATATATATATATGCCTTTTTTCTTTTTTTTTTCGGTATTGTCGTTTTGTCCTTTGGTTCCATCAATGATTTTCTTTCTGTAATATATATATATATATATATATATATATATATATATATATATATATATATTTACTGCCGCAGCCATCCAGGTAAATATAATATATAGGCTAAGCTGAATAAATACTATAAGGTGTCTCATCTTTTTGTGGACACTAGTTAACTGGACAATATGCTAGAATCATAACTTTGATTATCAAAAAATCAGATGTTGGCACAGTGTATAACTCATTCATCCATAGTACACAATTCAGTTGAAGATGTTACCATATGAGAGCACTTAACAACAAGAACATTATTTAGATATTTCAAAATTCATTTTTCTAAACAATTATTAAATTCGGCTTGTCCAGCAACACATTTTTTATATCTTTGAGAATTTAATCTTTTAATCTACATATTCAGCATTTGCATTAGGACTTTCAAGAAGTCGAACTTCCACACGACTTCAAATAAAAGGCTAGGATGGAAAACTCCATCAATACTGGAAAAAGCATTTACAGCTACTGGGCCGGAGAAATTTATTTTACTGAAAAATTGTTTTAAGAGAAAGATTTTTCAAAAATTCACCCATCCTTTCTTCGAATCTTGTGAATTGCATTACGGAATCATAGTCAAAGAAATGTACCAACGGGTCTGGCTGTCAACCCAGGTGTCCCGTAGGGGTCAAATCTCAGCCCAACTATCTTTCTGATTTAAACAAATGATCTGCCTAAGAATATACTCAGTTCATTTGAAAACATCTTTGTCGATGATACGACGATATACGGGTACACGTCTAAAACTCCTGACGATCAGAGATTGGCAGCTGAACTCCCTTCCGATCTAACACGATCTTCCCGGGGGGGGGGGGTTAGGGCAAAAACTGACTGGTTACATTCAATGCCGCTAAAACCAAACTAGTTACATTCCATGACCTCCAATCAGACCCCGAACTAGCGACAGTCCTGATGAACGGATGTCTCGTTGAGGAGGCACCGTGCCTTGAGAGAATATTGGGCTTGAAACTCACACCCGACCTCAAGTGGAAGTCTTATATACGATCCATCGCTAAAAATGCAGGTAAAATGATCGGCTCCCTCTACCGCTCCAGTAAGCAACTGATTCCTAATGCTATGATCTTAAAAAATAACTAGATCAGTCCGACAATAGAGTTCTCTTGTCATATTTGGGCGGGAGCTAGGCAGACCTCACTTTCCAGGCTTGATAATGTTCAAAAGCGTCTCCAAGTTCTTGGTGGAGAAGAATTATTTTCCACCCTTCTAACCTCTTCCTCCTAGGCGGGATGTGGCGAGTCTCTCGCTGCTCTGTCGCTACTTCCATGGGAAGTGCACGGACGAAGTACATTCCATAGTTCCGCCAGGTCTAGCCTTCACGGCAATGCCACTTACATTGTAGCAAATCACCCACCTCTGTATTCCATCAGCGAGATTAAGTCCCATTCAAACAGCCTCTTCCCACGAGCCACTGCTCTGTAGAACAGACTCCCAAGAGGATGTTTCCCCGATCACTACAATCTTAACCTGTTCAAGGTTAGAGTTAACCGTTATCTTCCCCTCCTATCTATATAAACTATCTTTTAACTTAAACCTATACTACGAATGGCCCTCGGACCTTGTACGGGGTGACACTTACTGTAAAAACATCAGAAATAAGTTCACTTGAATTTAAAAAGCAGAAACAACTAAAAATAGATATAACATAAGACAAAGAGAAAATAATGACATTGTAAATTCTAAACCCTTCAAATACATTGGTGTCAATTTATAGTATAGGAGATATGCGAATTGAACATAGAATAAGCTGCACTTGGGATAGCTTCATACAATACAGCAAGATGCTACAGAACCAAAACATTAATCTAAAAAAGCGAGTTATGTTCTTAAATAACCTTGCCAGATTGAGGCTTCGATATGGATGACATGCATGGCGCCAAACAAAATTCAGAAGTATCTAAACGGTCTCCTGTGTACAACAATTTTCTCAGATCAATGGTCGAAAATAGTCTTGCGCGAATGAACCCTGTAGGTGTTAGCGAGTATCGTCCTTCTTCGAACCTCGTTGACTGACGTTACAGAATCACATAAAAGAACTGTACGAAATAACCAAATTATCTTGTAGACAGCTGCAGAAAGTGGGATGGATGTCAGATGTAACTGGATGAGAAAATAATGATATAATCAAGATGTTGATATTCCACACTACTTCAAACGAAAGGTTAGGGAGGAAACCGCCATCAATACCGGAAAGAGCCATAACAGCTATTGGATTTGATAAACCTATTTTTCTGAAAAATCACGAGAAAGACTTTATAAATTTCAACGACGAATAGTACTGGTTGCTCGATCAATGAATACCAAAAGTTTCCTTATAAAGAATTGTTAATATTGCCATTGAAATCTAACAATAAGTTGAGCGTAATTTTTGCACAACGACATAGAACATTATAAACATTGCTGTATGAAATAACCAAATTATCTTGAAGACAGCTGTAGAAAATGAGATGGATGTCAGATGTAACTGGATGAGAAAATAATGATATAATCAAGATGTTGATATTCCACACTACTTCAAACAAAAGTTTAGGGAGGAAACCGCCATCAATACTGGAACGAGCCATAACAGCTATTGGATTTGATAAAACTATTTTTCTGAAAAATCACGAGAAAGATTTTATAAATTTCAACGGGAAGTAGTACTGACTGCTGGATCAATGAATACTAAACGTTTCCTTATAAAGAAACAGTTAGTATTGCCATTGCAATCTAACAATAAGTTGAGCGTAATTTTGGCACAACGACATAGAACATCATAAACATTGCTATTATACAGACAGAGCTTGTTCAGCTCAACTCACTTTTGATGTCCACTAATTTATTTTTTATTTTCTCCACACCATTCCAAAATAATGTCTTCGAAATGTTCACTCTAAATAAAGATCCAAAGATCAAAAGAATCAATTATCAATGAGAATAGATTAAAAACACCATTTGTAAAACTCTTCGGACGTTGCAAATAACGCGGCTGTTCTTAAAACTGTCTGGTCGTGTGGCGCCAAACTGAGCCTTTCTTTCCAGCCAACATCACAACATCCCAATTAACTTGTATTCACCTCAGTTCGTCAGTCTTGTACTACACTTCTCCTTTTTTTTTATCGATGACCTTTTCCCGCGCACAAAGGGCTCCTCGGCCACTTTTATTTCCGATAATTTCACCCTTTCGGTTGATAACGCCACTAAATGTCAATAGTTTTCTGTTCCAAATTTTCTCCTCCCCGATTGGTTCACCTGAGCCACTCCTTTCCTATCATTTTTCACTTACTACCCATAATTCTAGCCATCAAGCTAGACCACAAACCACGAATTCTTATTTCATTGATCGCGTCTCTTTAGGATATGGGCGATCATAGCTCTCCACAGCGTCCTAACCTTTGTAGCTCGATGCTATTTTTTACCCCTTATTATATCTCCCACTCCCTGTTCTGTCATCTATGTACACAAGTATGTTAAGTAGTTTAATCAACATATCCAATTTCCCCCGTCTTGCCAGCAATATATCCTGTAAGTGTCGAATTCTCATTTCTTAATATCTTAGCCGTGAAAGTAATATCTAACGGCCTAGAGGGTATACAGTTTCGAATCCTGTCGAGTGTCACATTTAGTTTAAAAAGACTTTCCGTATTTAGACCGGGACATATTAATTTCCCCTTAAACACACACACACACACACACACACACACACACACACACACACACACACACACCCTATATATATATATATATATATATAAATATATAAATATAAAAGTGAACATAGAATTCAACACTTAGAGTCGACAGTCTGTTTCATGCTAGATGCAATCATCAGGCAACTCTTTAGCATTGCATCTAGCATGAAACAGACTGTCGCCTCTAAGTGTTGACTTCTATGTTCACTTTTATATTTACACACGCTCTATCTCTGATATTGAGCACTTTTTCCCATAAATATAGCACACTTTAAGACTATATTTCTTCATATATATATATATATATATATATATATATATATATATATATATATGTGTGTGTGTGTGTGTGTATTTCTTCCCTTACCCGAGGAGACCTTACGGTCAAAATCCGGGTTGCGAGGTTGGTTGACATTTTAGCCTTTTAAATATCTTCGCGCTACCTACTCGATTTTGGATTTTGTATTGAGCACTTTTTTGTTGTCTACACATTTTAGGCGCAGCTGTTTTCATTCTTCCTTTTACATTTCTATCCGTATATATATATATATATATATATATATATATATATATATATATATATATATGCACCACTGACTATATATAAATAGCCGAGAAAAATAACAGCACTAGTTGCCTGACGATTGCATCTAGCATGAAACAGACTGTCGCCTCTAAGTGTTGACTTCTATGTTCACTTTTATATTTACACACGCTCTATCTCTGATATTGAGCACTTTATCCCATAAATATAGAACACTTTAAGACTATATGTCTTCATATATATATATATATATATATATATATATATATATATATGTGCGTGTGTGTGTGCGTGTGTGTGTGTGTGTGTGTGTGATGTATCTGTGTTTTTAGGATGTATAGTAGTATCTGAAACAATAATGTAGACGATGAAATAAAGTGCAAAATTCTATTAAAGACGCGTTTCGCCTAAAAGATTCGTCTTTTTTTTCATTTTAAACTGCGAAAGACAGAGAGAATACCCTTCTTCGGCAAAAACGCTTCTATAATAAACTTTTCTACCTTGTCGCATCTTTTTCGTATATACTATATATATATTTTTCTGATGCGTATGTTCTGTTTTAAATACATTTAAAATATTTTTTAGTACACATAAAAATAAGATGTGTCTATATTTCTGAGATGACGTATTGTAACTATTTACACTATTTAAATTATTCGGACGGTTTTCTTCAACTTTGTTGTCACATTCACAACATTTCGGTCATTGTTCGGTCTGGCCTTCTTCAGGTGATATTTGTTTGAATTTAGAATCGAAATAGCCAATCTGTATGTTGGCATTTCTGAAGATTGGATCGATGACGTTTGTAGCCACGTTCTCCTCCATGTTTATTTACTGATTTGGGCTGATAAAATACACATTCCTGGTTCGCTCAGTAAAGTCACTGAGAATCTGTTCCATTTCGTCCACCCACCGCTTTCAAATATCGTGAAAGATATTGACAAAGGCCCGGAATTCATATTTCATTATTTTGTACGAGTCCTTTCGACGATCGCAGTCATTTACAAGAACTAATGTAGTATCTGTGTGGTAGTTAGAATTTCTTCGTCATAATCATGGCTGAAAGTTTGTAATAGTCACCGGAGAAGACAATAACCATATCCCTACGACGACGACATGTGAAACGTTTATTGGGAACGAGGCTGCACAACATGAATGCGATTCATTCATTTAAAAAAAAATTATTTATGACTTATTTTATTTTTTATTTAATTTATTATTATTTATTTATTTGGATTTTTATTCTGTTTGTATAATTATATATATTATTAATATATAAAAAGTGCACTTCAATATACAGTCTCATTTAATAAGTGATGAAATTAAAATAAAACATATAAATAACAATAATAAAAAACAATAAATAAATAGCGCGTTCTTTTTGCGCGGCCTCGTTCCGAAGAACAATCGCACATAACGTAATCGTAAACTGTTAAAAAAATTCCAATTTTCCAAAGAATAATTAGAAATGAACTAAGACAGAAAGAGTAGACATGCAGAATCAGCCAACGAACCAATTTTATTGTAATTCTTTCATATCTATCTATCTATCTATCTATCTATCTATCTATCTATCTATCTATCTATCTATCTATCTATCTATCTATCTCAGTGTATTCATATCTATCTATCTATCTATCTATCTATCTATCTATCTATCTATCTATCTATCTATCTATCTCAGTGTGTCCATATCTATCTATCTATCTATCTATCTATCTATCTATCTATCTATCTATCTATCTCAGTGTATCCATATCTATCTATCTATCTATCTATCTATCTATCTATCTATCTATCTATCTATCTATCTATCTATCTATCTATCTCAGTGTATTCATATCTATCTATCTATCTATCTATCTATCTATCTATCTATCTATCTATCTATCTATCTATCTATCTCAGTGTATCCATATCTATCTATCTATCTATCTATCTATCTAGCTAGCTAGCTAGCTAGCTAGCTATTATTAGAAGCTGCGAATTTAACTTCAGTAAATATTCAATGCAAATACGATTTGGTGGATTCATTTAAAAATAATTAATGTTAGTATTCAAACCATTTGAACTTTGTTATCAGATTAACTTTTACTGTATGTCAAACATTACAGTAACTTCGTCTTCTTTTACCGCTAGTCCTTCTCCCTACTAACCAGATTAAAAGGCTACATCCAAGAGAATCACCATGGAACCTGTAACAGTGTACACGGGCCTGGCGTATTGCTTTGTGTAACTGTCGCTCATCGAGCTCTTGAGAATCAATCAATCTCTTAATGAGATTGCATCGTTTCCGATGACATGGAAAACGTCGATTAAGGACTAAAATGCTGGCAATTTGATTTATATGCAACCATAAAACGAAAAAGCCGGTGGCAGTTGGTAAGTTAGTAAGTAAATAAAGCAAATCTTTGTCTCCTCGTAAAACGATCTGATCCTGCCCACACCACGCAACTCCGCTGAATTCTGGCACTGATTTCAGGTAGATAATTAAATTATTAATAGATATCTGACTCGTCTTTAACTAATCCTAACCGATTTACCATTCCGTGTTTCTTATTCGCAATTTGGTCGCATTGATACCGGATAATAAATGGACGCCATTGATATCAGTTTTCGAATGATGCTGATGGACTCGGGGCATAAATTCTGGACCTTGTTATCTTATCTCTATCTTCCATGCTAAGTCCAAGGAATTAAAACCATTGATTTCATAATGTCGGAGAATTTTAGTATTTACTACTTCAAAAGTCATTATAGCCTACACTCCATATTTGAAATAGACGTCCCATTTTGATCTGTTAAACAGTGTGTAATATGTTTATCGACCGAAGCATTCGAGAAATCTTAGTGAATACGTCCCACTGTCCCTTTGTAAGGGAAACCACCGTTTGATACGGTGTGCTTTACCGCTTGGTCACGAGGAACAACACAGCAAACGAGGTTTTATTTTCGTTTTTAGGAAAAGATATCCTCTTCCCCCAGATTATATAAATACTATAAATGGTTATTTTCGTATTTTAGAGGCGGCATGTATAGCGGCTCGGATTGAGGAATCGGAGAGCCGAGTTCGAATTACAGTGTTAATACCCTTGGGAAAGGTATGAATCTTCTTCTCCCCCATATGAGGATTCATAGCAGGACAGCGCGGGTTGCCTTTCTACTGCAGAAAGAAATGGCAAACTACTGCAGGAAAAAAATATGCCTCGTCAGTCATGTATCGAAAGATACATGATCGCCTAAGCATGTCTCACGCATGGCTGACTGAATATTTTAGAATTTTAGTATAAAAGACTTGTCTGGTTGATTGAATTTCGAAAAGCTACAATTTACACGCATGTTGATTTTCACACACTGTTTTAATAAAATTAATGACGAAGTGGAAAATTTTTTTCGTGTGATGCGCATTGGTTAGACGATATAGCAAAGCACATATAAAAATAATAATTTATATTATTCGGACTATTGTCCTCATCTTTGTCGCCATATTTATCACAACGTTTCGGCCATTGTACGCTCCGGCCTTCTTCAGGTGGTTGGAATGTCCAACTGAACCCTTTATTTCGCTCACTGGGGTAGACTGTTCTAGTTCCACGTGCCATGTTTAATAGAAGTAAGTTATCAGTTATCTCCTGTTAATTTTTCCCTCTAAAAGTTCTCAACTGCCTTAACCGGGTATTGAACTTGACACTCTTTTGGGTCCTGTCACTGGATCTAACCAACGCCTTTATCCACTGTGCCATGTGTCCTTGAGAACAGTCTACCCCAGTGAGCGAAATAAAGGGGTCAGTTCGAAATTCCAACCACCTGAAGAAGGCCGGAGCGTACAACGGTCGAAACGTTGTAATAAATATGGCGACAAAGATGAGGACAATAGTCCGAATAATGTAAATAATGTACATAATACCTCATCTCAGAAATATAGACAGATATTAAAAAGAATAAATTTGAAAGTTTAAAATTTTAGCGTCTCTTTCCGTTCGTGCGCATGTGTAATTGTGTCAAAGTTAACATCTCTTTAGTCTGATGAAGATACGGGTGATACGAATTTTTTTTCTGCTTTGTCATTAATTTTCCTAAAATTGTGTTGGTATATAAGAAATTAATCTATCATTCTCTCCCATATTTTGTTTTATTATGTATCTCTATCTATAAAAGGCAGGGTGTGTGTGTGTGTGTGTGTGTGTGTGTGTGTGTGTGTGTGTGTGTGTGTGTGTAACGAATGCACGGCCGCAATTTTCGACGGATTTGCAGTAAAATTTACATGCACATGATCCAAGTTAGCAAGAAGGCCAAGACTGACTTTGCATTTCCCAACTCACATCGATAGTGGAAATAATCGATTTTTCATGCTTCTACGGCAGTTTTCATGTAGTTTGCGGCCATTTTCTACTGGCCAGAGTGAGAGCCTATAGCTGGCTGCCACGAATAGGCAGGAAGATTCTATTGGCCAGCGTGAGAGCCAACAGCTGACTGACACGAATGTTAACTAGCATGCTAGCATGCAAAAAAATCGATAGCCGCATTCGTCACAAGTGGGAAGAATTTAAATCTGCATGGCACTTTACTCCAATTGGCTCATTCGCTTGCTTAAACTCAACGTTGATTCTGATTCCGCAGAACTGGGTTGGGTGTGAAAAAGTATTTGTTGTTAACATTCTTTTTTCATTCGGTTTTTCCAGTTACGAATCCTTTTTTAAAGCTGATCGTTTTGTGTTCATTTTGTTTAGTTTTTTTCGTAACAGATTTAATGTTTAGTATAGAGCTTAGAAAAAATTCGCAGTGTGAGATAGGCAAGAAGTAAGGCATGTAGCAACATCAGAACGGCAAAGGGCACTCTTTTAAAGGCAAGGAAAGGCAAAAATATTTTAAGTCAAGTGATAGCGATTGCTGTATGAGTCGTACGATTTTTGAATCAAGCACGGGCAACGCCGGGCCATGCTGCTAGTAATTGATAATTTTCTTCAAATATAACTAATATTATTTCCGTGTTTGTTTATCAAATTTATTCTAAAAAAACAAAACAAAAAACAAGCAAACAAAAAACAAGTATTTATACAATTATATTTTATTCAGTTATATATTCCCCAATATTTGCAATGGCTTGCGACAACTCAGGGTTCTCTTTGATACTTTTTGAGTGAAAATACCGCAGTGTTTGATCTGTAAATGTTTTCAACGAACTCTGGAATTTATTTTTCAATGTCTCACGATCAAGGCGTTTTGCAGCGACCCAACAATTGCAATAATCGGTTAGAGCAAGATCAGAGGATTATTTCAGGTAGGGTAGGCCAACCGAGTTCAAAAAATGTTTCCTGCCTTATTCTTGCTGTATGTATTCTTGTGCTGTCATAGTCCAGAACAATAATTTTCCTTTAATCGGCTGTGTACGCTGTCATTGCTGAGCATAAACTAAGATATATGTGTGCACCTACAAATTCAGTTTTAATTGCCACCTATATTTAGTAGTTAGGGTAATTTATTCGTCGTGAAAATTGGTTACCAAAAATGAAAATATCTTATAGCCCAACTTAATATTTCCCTACAAAGTAAGATTAGCGATTGTTCTTATGGTTTTACCGTCATAAATGTATATATATATATATATATAGATATATAGATAGATACTAATCAATTCAACCGAAGGATGACTATTTGGGAGTGAAAGAGAATGAGAAGACTTTAGAAGGAACCGGAAATCCAATCTAAACAGGAAACAAGGGATAAACCTCTACTCCTGTTCAAAAGAGCGGAGAGGTGCGGGAACTGGACGATCGTAATATTTTATACTATGAGTTGCTCAAAAGTTATCGACCTGACCAGGAAGGGATATTTATAAGAATCTGAAATTTATTAAGATTTTGATCAGATATCCAGAAGTGGGTAAGGCCAAGAACTATCCGCTGTCCAAGGGCTCAATCTAGTACTACAATTAAATTCGGAAATCAAGATATTTGAAGAAAAAGGCACAAGGAAGCTACTTTGCGGCGGTGTGAAAGTGACTATAGTTGGGATGCCAGGTTAGGACCGATAACACTACTGAGTGCGATGGGTAAATTGTGTGTTTTTCTTTTTGCACAATATAGTAGGGTCTGTTGGGCAGTATAATTAGATCAGTTTCGAAAAAGAACACAATGACGCAATTCCCTCCGCCAGAGATTTGGAAACGGAATGTTGTATTGCTTGGCATTCGCAACGGAATCTAAAATACGAACATTTCAGAGTTTTTGGATGTCAATCTGATGACAGTGCTGAGGATTCGGAAAGAGTTGGATGAGGCAATGGGGATTATGAAGGTACAACAGCTTGAAAACTTACTCTGATCGTCCTGATAGGAAAAGAACTCACGAATTTGTTGGTGCGAGCCTTATACTCAACACGGAGACCTATGTCAAGTGCCTTGAAAGGGTAGTAATAACATGGGTCAAGAGGGTGGCTGCTGGATGACACTATGTCTGACACCATGCTACACAGCAGGAGAATCCAGTCATAATTGTCAGACAATTTTTGTGTGCAAATCACCGCTTACATCTGGCCACCTAACTCCCCAGGCTGCAAACCCCCTTGATTATTATGTGTGGTGGGGTAGAAAAACTCATTGTAACACCAAAGATGAACTGAAGGCAAGAGTTATGGAAACATTCACCAAGAAGAAACTGTCAGCATAGAACTTACCGTTGCATATAGATATTTCAACTGTACAATGATGAGACCTTTCCGCCAATCGAATACTGCGCTTAAAATTGTAAAGTCAAGGTAACATAGAGGAAGGCTCATCAAAAACAATTACCATGAAAATATTTATAAATATTAAATATTTAATTTATTATTATTTTTATTATTTTTATTTTTTTGCGTAGTAGTGATTCAAATGTCTTTCTTTACATTTGAATCACCACCTTGCGATCATCAGAGAAACAGTTTGCCTGTCGATCGTAAGGGCATGAAACCCAGAGTCACAAACTCACATCAATATATATATATATATATATATATATATATATATATATATATATATATATATATATATATATATATATATAGGCAGTGATTAGGAAGCATAAGAAAAATACTCACCGTAAACTGGGGGTATAAAAATATAACAACAAAAAAGAGCTAAATTGTCATCGCTCCTCGATCTTCCGATGTCATCCAGGACAAAAATATATTTATTTTTTCAATGATACACACTTATTTGTTTTTTTTGTTGCTATATCTTTTCGACAGACCAATTTACGGTGATTATTTTTCTTACTCCTCCTCCCCTTTGTTCCTATATAGTTTTGTATATATTTATATATACTGTTAAAATGTCCGTCTTTAAATCACTAATAAAATTGTGTTTATTTCTTCGTTCCCCTTTTGCTAAGACGTTCTTGGCTTTTTCCTTCTCTCATTATAAAATATTTTAGAAGCAATAGTTATTAAGGTCGTGTTTGCTAATCATTACTTCCGAGTAACGATTTCCTTCTTTACCAGGCAACTTTTTCGTGTCGGCTTATATCAAAACTATACTAAACTTAGTAAATAGCATTTTGCCTTGTGTTTCTTGGTTTATTCATTCTTTGTTTCAATGGATTTTTTTTCCTTTGCGAAAACACCAGTGACAATAAAAGAAATAAAATGTTTTCATGAAAAATAAAATAACGCAATTTTTTTTTTTATTAGAACATTTTTATATATTTTCTTATTTTTTCCGATAGCGTCGACAAATTCATTATGCATCTATTCAAGCGATCCAATCCTTGTTGATATCTTTTTTCTACGATCATTGGGGGAAAAGTAACCTTAGATTTCCACTAAGTAAAACGTGAGATCGACGATGATTGTGCTTTATCGGTTCAATAACAAAACACAAACTCAATAAAAATACTTTATCTTATTTGTCCGTTCATCAATTCTCGAAACGTACAGCAGAATTGAGGTTTGCAGAACTCTCAGTTCATATATCTTTACAAAATGATCTTTTCTTCTTTTTTACTAACACTCACTCTATACGAAGCTCAATATAGAGGGTTACTCAATGAGGTTTGTGATATGAATATAAGAAGAAGTACAAGGACGTGACGCTGGGTTAGATAAATTACAACTGACTAGTGATTCCGAGGAGTGCAGTAATGGATAGCGGCTCGGAATAAGGAATCGGAGAGCCGAGTTCGAATTCTAGTCAAATCCATTACATGCTAATACCCTTGAGAAAGGTATGAATCATATTCTTCTCCCTCTAGCTATGGTAAATAACAGGATAGACCGAGTTCTATAGCTTTTGATGGCAACTAGTCTACCTCACCAAGAAATGGAAAATCTGCTTCGTCAGTCATATATCGAAAGATACATGATCGCCTAAGAGTGTATCACTTATGGCACATAACTGAGTGATTTCGATCCGCACGAGGTGCTCCAATACTTTCAGCCTTTCAGACAAGAGAAGTTTCACCTGTGACAGTTCAAAGAGCAGTGAAAAAAAACTTCAAAATGAAATCGTTCGTGAAACCTGTGAGGCCACTTGTTACTCCAGTACAGAAAGTTAGATGTTTAGAGAGGACGAAGATCATCTTGAACAAGTTGGAAAATTACATATATATATATATATATATATATATATGTATTTGAACTTTATTTCAATCTTTTATTCAGCTGCCCACTTTTGAACTGTTGATAAAACTGGACCGTCATCCTATAATGTAATAACCATATTAATATGAGTGACTTTGGGAGCTAAAAACCTTTTTTCTTCAGGCACCTAAAAATACTTTATCAAAAGCAAACTAGCAATATATATATATATATATATATATATATATATATATATATATATATATATATATATATATATGTGTGTGTTTCACCAGCAACGATTTCTTTCAAATATCCTTCATTAAGTACGGCAGACAAGGAAGATCTAAATATTTTTTATGAAGGCTTACCAGCATCTTTACGTTTTTCCGTTTTGTAGGTTACGTTGTAATTTATTTGTGTGTTGTTTTGCATAAGAGCGTTCATTCCGAGCCTTCACAAGTTGTGCGTTGTTGTAATTCGCGTGAACATCTTTCTATTTTGTAAAAATCTTTTAATACTCCATTTCCTTGATAAAATAATGTGAGATAGGTGCCAAATATTTGATATACAGTACCCCTCTAATAGCGAGATGTTGTTGAGAATGCGATTTATATAGATTTTTAGTATCTTCGACCAGAATTTTTCTTAAAGCTTCTTCTAAGTAATGGGTTGATAGAAGCTTTTTATAGCACTTCGGTTTGATAAGTGATACGTGAAGCGTTTCCTTAAGGTGTTAGTACGTCCGATATAAGTAATTAATATATATAATTATGTATATATGAATATAATATAAAATCTACTTATCAATATTTGATATCTTGAGTGGCAATGTTTAAACTTCGTGCAGGAAAAAAATATAAATATAAATAAAATGGTTTGTCACCCCCACAAAAAAAACCCTGTAATTTCCTTGACACCGCTATTACTATGTATCCCTCGGCAGTGTTATTCCCTTGACACCGCTATTACTATGTATCCCTCGATAATGTTATTCCCTTGACAACGCTATTACTGTGTATCCCTCAGCAATGCTATTCCTTTCACAACGCTATTATTGTGTATCCATTGATAATGTTATTCCCTTGACACCGCTTTGACACTGTATTTCTCGTCAATGTTATTCCCTTGACACCGCTATTAATGTGTATCCCTCGGCAATGTTATTCCCTTGACACCCCTATTAATGTGTTCCCTCGTCAATGTTATTTCCTTGACACCGCTATTAATGTGTATCCCTCGGCAATGTTATTCCCTTGACACCGCTATTAAAGTGTATCCCTCGGCAATGTTATTCCCTTGACACTGCTATTAAGGATGTATTCCTCGTCAATGTTATTCCCTTGACACCGCTATTAATGTGTATCCCTCGGCAATGTTATTCCCTTGACACTGCTATTAAGGATGTATTCCTCGTCAATGTTATTCCCTTGACACCGCTATTAATGTGTATCCCTCGGCAATGTTATTCCCTTGACAACGCTATTACTATGTATCCCTTGATAATGTAATTCCTTTGACAACGCTATTACTGTGTACCCCTCAGCAATGTTATTTCCTTGACACCGCTATTACAGTATATCCCACAGCGATGTTATTCCTTTGATAATGCTATTACTGTTTATCCCTCACCAATGTTATTCCCTTGACAACGCTATTACTGTGTGCCCCTCGGCAATGTTACTCCTTTTAATAACGCCATGGTGCATATTATATATGGGCACGTGGCTGAGAGTTTAGAGCATTCACTTTCTGTGACCTGGGTTCAAATCTTACCAGATTGCATTTGTCAAGAAGGAAGAAGTTGGCTTCTTCATGTTATCGGTCTGCGGGAGGTGATCCTAGCGTGTCTGAAAAACATACAACGGGTTAATCTAAGCCTTGTGCGTGAAATTGGGTCGACGGAACTTACTGGGAACTCACTAGCATTGTTGTGCTAGTACGAAGACACATGTCAACGTGCCCGATGGGTGTGAGCGTGCTGGCCTTGTTCGGATTGTTGATTATTCCACATAACGCGCTCTCTCCTACAAACTATACCTGAGATCCGCCCATCATAGTTGCAGTACAAACCGCAGGTGGGCTCTGTGGGTGTTGAACAAACTCAGTAGGGATTAGCTAGCAGCCCTAGTAGACGGGCCTCATCTGATACGAATGGCCAGCCATCATATATATATATATATATATATATATATATATATATATATATATATATATATATATGTAAGCAAATATGTGGATGTAGATCCGATGGTATGATGAAAAATATGGAAAAGACAAAACAAAATCGGAATATGCAAGTTTACTTTTTTAATGTTGTTTTACTGTCGACGTCAGACGTTTCGGTCTAGTAGACCATCTTCAGGACATGGTTATTAGAAACATACTTAGGATTAGACGATATTTAAGTCAACATGAAAAGACGATAGACACAAGACTAATCAGAAACAGAACAACTGAAATTATATATATATATATATATATATATATATATATATATATATATATATATATATATATGTGTGTGTGAAAATGATTGTAAGAATTTTGGGAGATAATAATGATTTACTGGTACAAGTACTAGTAATTCAAACATAGCTAGGTGGGGAGTGGATATTCATATTTTTTCAAGAGTATTTGCGCGTAAAATGACTATAACGAACCTGACTGGAATTGGAACTCGGCAGCATAAACCACAGATACCAATGTGGGTGTTGAACAAACACAAATGTGACTGGGACTGGCAAATCATATATATATATATATATATATATATATATATATATATATATATATATATATATGTAAACGAAAAGATTATTTGACTTTTCAGCAGTTATCGTGAACTCACGGGAATGGCAGTTGTAACTGTAAATTTTAAATTTGAATCTTAGTTAAATATAGATTTTGTTGTAACATACCTAAGGGCGATAATGGGTATGTTCCCATTCACATAAATACAGTAGTAAATAATGTATGTTGGTCTGCAATTGGAGATTCGTCTCCAACTGTGGATCCCCAGACTAGGCTATGTCGAAGGGCAGATTTTCGTCTCGGGGAAACAGCAACTCGACCCCGTTTTATACGGTGTCTATGGCGAATTTTTGGCCGAGCTATGGGCTCGAATACTCCACATTAAATTCGGTCTTGTGCCACATCTGACCGCGTGGGTTGGTTGGTAGATATCCTGCAGTTGGAAATTCATTGTGGAATTCACTTGACTCACTTCTAGCAGCTGACTATTTCTTCTACACGCTGCTGGCGAATCTTATATGTGTTGTTCTTGTCTGACATATTATCGTTCTTTACCAACCTTTGTGTGATTACTTTACTCAGTAACCTTCCCTAGGTTACACCACATTTATAAAATAATAATATTTCTCAAATCAATATAAAAAAGTCCTGACAAGTGGTGACAGTAGAAATCATAACACCCATAATTTATATCATTATAGTTATATTATTTAATATTTAATATATTATATTATTTATTATTATATTATTTAATATTATATTATTATATTATTTATTATTTTTGATTCAACAATATGTTTTAATAATTTCACCACAGGAAATAAAGCCATTAAACGCAAGTGGTTACTGAGGGTGGGATAATATATGCAAAGAAAACATTATTAAGAAAAGAGAATTGTAAGAATAGAAATTACGGTGACATCTCGCCATTTATAAACTGTAAAATGCGGAGACCTAACTGCCAATCTAGTACTGTGCTTAAATACGTAAGATTTAGGTACCACTGAAGAAAGCAATATGTATTTAGCAAAGATATAAAAAAATGTAGCACAATTCCAAAAGTGGGATAGGGAAGCTGGTCTTCTGTTTTATAATTAAACATAGCTAGCCACAATTACTGACCTAAACATACCACAGAATTCCTTACACCAAAAGAACATATTCCTACTTACCATTCTTACTACATGGTACCACAATACCACAATACCTCAAGTCCCTATGGAAGCCCTAAATAGTCACTATATGTATAATTATTGTCTTTTGGGGAGGTAATAAAAACAACACTAAGAAAGCTCATCGGAACAAATGCCATGACAATATTTAAAGAAAAAGCTACATTACGACGACGGGAAAATGACTGAAGCCGAAGTGCCAGGACGCAGAAATATATATATATATATATATATATATATATATATATATATATATATATATATATATATATATATACACATATATATATATATATATATATATATATATACATATATATATATATATATATATATATATATATATATATATATATATATATATATATATATATATATATATAGGTAGGTATATATATATATATATATATATATATATATATATATATATATATATATATATATGGTTAATGGCATTGCGTATGTGTCTGTGTGTGTTCTTTACAGTGCAAACTAATTAATATAATTATATTCGCCATTAATTTTTGGATGTGTCTTGTAAGTTGAAGTTAACAAAATAAAGCAGGGTGTTGGCTGGCTGTTCGCATTTCCCCACCTATCGACTTTTCTGCTATTTAGAAGCGATTGTTTTAAATGAACAGATTTAAATAAAAGGAGACATTCCGTTGTTTTTTTATTTTATTTTCTCTTTATGAAATCATCGAGAGTGGAAGCCATTTCACAACAAAGCTTGTTACAATTTGCATTTACTGGTGGTTTTGGCGTAAAAATCAAACAATAAATAATTGCATTCAATTCTGAAACTGTTGCGAGCATTTAATGCAATCATTAAGTTCTTTTTTATCACGTTTGGTGTACCTTAGAAATTTTCTTCAGTTTTATTGGTTCCCGCTAAGCGTCAATTCCATGTTTGTTCGTTGCGTTTCTTGTTTTCTCCGAAATTAGCAGCATTGAATTTGTATTCGTATCTTTTTGTTTGGTTTATGTACCTATTTTTTCCGCTTCTTTCTCCTGCTTTTTATTTTAGTCAACGAAGAATTTATGGAGGAATTAATAAACAAAAGTTCAGTTGTTTTCTGGATTTCTTTATAAAGTAAAGTGTCTTGTTGATTAGCTGTTTCGGTAAGTTGCCACCACAAAGCTAAGAATGGCACAAGATCATCAATAAAAATATATAAAGAAGGGTCAGGCTGATATCATATATATATATATATATACATATATATATATATATATATATATATATATATATATATATATGTGTGTAATAAAAAAAAATTGTAGGTCTGATGAACTGGATCGTGATTATGATTCCAATGTAATAAATTATAACCCTGGAATATTAGTGTTTGAGCCTTTTATATTATATTCTTACTCTGTCCTGGACATTGAGTTCTACCTGGATTCTATCCTCTTGGGAATTTATATATATATATATATATATATATATATATATATATATATATATATATATATATATATATATATATATATATATATTTATATATTTTATATATATATATGTATATATAAATGTTTATTTAAAAATTATAACATAAATATGTTATAAAATCACTACAAAAATAGCCATTTTGTTATTCAACATCATCACTTGATAAGACACCGGAGGTGGTGAAACAAAATGTCTCATTTTTGTAGTGATTTTAGAACATATTTATGTTATAATCTTTAAATAAACAATTATATATGCTCTACTCTGTATTGAGCACTCTTTTAAGAATAGTAATTGTTGGTTATTGGAATTTATTCCGTATACACTAATCCTAGACTTGGATATGTATATATATATATATATTGACCACTAATATTCTCTCTCTCTCTCTCTCTCTCTCTCTCTCTCTCTCTATATATATATATATATATATATATATATATGATAATCGTATGGTCAACCTTTCGTTTCCGAACACTCACGTCTAAAAAATGTGGCTAACTAAAACCTGTTGCAGAAGCTTGCTCAGTCACATTTGCATTTTTGCAAAAACCTACAGAACCAAGCTGTATTTTATAATGCAACTATGCTAAGAGATCCTTCCTTACAGTTTCTGTTACAGAGCACATAACCCAGCGTGATCATGTTTGATCATGACCAGTAAGCGAATACCCTTGGTAACGATGACTTGTCACTTTGTGCTGCTATAAACATTGACAGTCTCCAAATAGTTCTCTCTACACAATTTTACTCAAACGCTTGGCTCAATCTGTGGTACTGTTTTCGGTCACTTTTTGTCTTGTTTGAATAGTCAAATATCAGTTTACCTGGAAGTAAACAATCCAGTTATTAATAAGAAGAGTTGAAACTAATGCATGCAAGATTTAACAGCTCTCGAATCACTCGTTCATAGTCAACCTGTGAACTTTTCAGCAGACAAGACGTAGTTGATTTTGAATCAGTTATTACATTAAAGGATGCACGGTGGAGTAATGGTTAGAGGCTCGGATTGAGGAATCGGAGAACCGAGTTCGAATTCCAGTCAAATACATTACATTCCCTTCCGTGCTAATACACTTGGGAAAGATATGAATCCTCTTTCCCCACTCAAACTATGGGTAAATAGCAGGACAGACCGGGTTCTATAACTGGTCTACCGCGGAAAGAAATGGCAAAATTATGCCTCGTCAGTCATGTATCGAAAGATACATGATTGCCTAAGCGTGTATCACGCATGGCATAAGTGACTGACTGATATTACGCTTCATCTTGAAATGTATACAAAATGTTTATTTTATTTGAAGCAAATATAACATTTGCTTTTATTTTCAAGTGTATGTGACATTTTGATTTTTGTTTTAGGTATTGGTGATATTTTTATTTATTTTGATTGGTTTTGTTCGGTTAATTTTAATTTAAGGCATAGCAACCTCAATGAGTTATTTAATGGCGACATGATTTGTACTAATAGAAGATGTATTCTTTGTAAGAAATCATTAGGTCAGATTTCGTTGAAGTATTTTTGTCGAAGTTTTTTTTTGTATAGCGTCAAATGTATTGCCGGTAATATTTTCCCCATAAGTGTGTTGCTGGTATTATTTTTTTTAAATGTATTGCTGGTAGTAATTTTTTTATTTTTACAAATGTATGTTGGCTAATAATTTCTATTTTTATTTTCAGAAATTTATTGGTATTTTTACTATATTTTATAGAAAAATGACCATACAATACATTTTATCTGTAGTTGAAGGCATGCAATTGAGACCAAAATATATTTAGATGCAGCCTCTATTTGTACAAAATATTCATATTTCAGCATTAAATAACTCATAGAGGTCGATATAGAGTGAAACGAAATCACCCAACCAACATGACAAATTCATGACATTAATTCATATAATGTCCGGTTATTTCTTAAATTAAACTGTATTCCAAAATATAACTTCAGCAAGACTACAACATAAAATACACATATCACCGCTGCTAGCAATTATGTCCACGTGTAAATCTGTAAATGTAGAGAAGCTGAGTATCACCTACCATATATACTAATAGGAAAGCAGAATAACATATATCATATTTTTATTACTTCAAAGAAAATTAAATTTCGGAAATTAAATGACCCATAAGTATTTGATATTCCGTTAAACAAACCAATCAATCAATTAATCGAAGTGTTTGTCACATGTTTCTATGTATTTGTGACGTCTGGATTTTATTTTAATGCATTTGTGATATTTGTATATTATCTTGAAGCTTTATTTTGATAAATAGTTGCTCCCCAAAATAAGCGCCCTATTCCTCGAATCGGCGTCCTCGCCCCATGAATAAGGTCCCGCTCCTTCAAAAAAAGCGCCCGTTCACCTCGAAAAGCACCTTTTCTAAAGGACCAAATCGTAAATAAGCGCCCGTGCCCTCATACGGGAAATATGGTATTTGACTTTAATAAAAAATTATTGAGAATTACAAGAGTTACAAACGTAACATAATTTTGCAATTGCTTCACAATGCTTTACGTTACAGAATCATTGGAATCACATATTTAAATGTGAACACTATGATTGCACTTTTATTTAGTAAGAAAAATGGGAGAAATTTATTGCGTCGTGTTAAGGTCAACTTCAGAAATGTGTTTTTTTTTAGATGTGAAACAGAAGCCAAAAGAATTCATGTTGCAAGGCGGCTAATGTTGAAATCAGACAAAGAATTATTAAATGTGGTAATTTAATCGCATGGAATATGCCGGTAAAATATCCAGACACGTCTTCTGCCATGTCATCATTCAGTAGAGAAAAAAAGCATCTGGGAAAAGAAATGTTGGTCAGAAAATTGGAGTTAGGGCTCATTAGTTATGTTCTCATTTCTGAAAAGATAATCAGTTTGTTTGCGGGGACTATCTAGTCAAAAATCTTGTTTGAACTGCCTGCATCCCACTATCAATCATGGTGGATTTTCAGTTACTGTTTTGGTTATTATGTGTGCATTCTAAATTTCTGGATTTACATGTGCAATATCAATTAATTTATTAATTAATTTATCAATTAAGATATATTGTTCAGTAAGTATTTCATTCGTTAGTTTTTGATAGTTATTTGGTGAAAAAATACGTTTATTTACACACACACACACACACACATATAGTGTATTATTATATAGGTTAGTATAATGTAATGTGTGCCTAATGCCTGATGCATTGTGTAGCATATAAAGCTTAAAGCAAGCTACCAGTATGTAACAGAATATTTGACATATAAGAACCAAATTTTTATCAATTTTTTTTCTTCTGAATAATCACATTAAGCACGTTAAATTCTCTGTTCGGTAGCACCTTGTAATATTAATCGAGATTGATGTAAGTACACACACACACACATGTACACATACATATATACACATACATACATACATATAAATTATGTTCACAGAAAACCCTCTTTCAGCCTTCGCAGAACTTACAGCAATGGTATTATATTTTTAGCGATTATATATCGGCTATTAATATATAAGATTATTTTTGGATAATCCAACAAACGATTCGCTATGCTTTTATGATTTTAAGAATCGGTTCGCGCTAACCGGTCGGCTACCACCACTGAACGCACCCCATTTCAGCAGGGCATATTAAAAAAGAAAGTTTTTTTTCAGAGTATATAAAGTACTGGGGGGGGTGAATGGATATTGGCCCGGAATGAGAAACGAGTTCGAATTCCAGTCGGGTTCATTCGCTTATCCGCCAAATAACTCTGGAAAAGCTATGAAACCGTCTCTTCTCTCACAGGTATGGGTTGAATAGTAGTAAAGACTGGGTCATATAGCCTTAACTGACAACCAGACGACTATAGAAAGTGATGGCAAATTATTAATGCGGGAAAATCTTTTTGCTTAGTCAGTTATATATCGAAAGAAACAGTATCATTCTAGCATATATCCCGTATGACAATTAACTGACTGAAGCGTGTACTGCTTAACCCTTACATAAGACATTAAAAAACAATTTAGCTATAGCAAAAAAAAAAATTCTTCTTTTATGTTCCATACACTTTCAGAACGGATGTGATCATGGCTCTCCGCAACTTCTTATTCTTTGTAGCTCCAAGCAATGATTATTTATTTACTAACACTTCCAAGCTCTGTTCAGCCACCCAGTAAGTAGGCTATTCGCTGTTTTCCTCTGTATTACTAACTGTCACTACGTCCTGTTAGTGCTACATTCTCCAAGAACTCCTTCTTCCTTATATGTCTTAGACAATTCGACTGTGTTTCTAAGAGTCCCTTTTATTTCCTAAAAATACTTCCTCGTTGTCTATTTGCCCCGTCCACAGTATTTTCAACATCCACTTGCTGAGCCGCATCTCTGTTGCCACACAACTTCTTTTCATCTGTCGGTTTACAGCCACACCGCGTTGACACGCCGGTTCCCGTACAATCACCGAAGTTAAGCAACATTGAGCTTGGAGAGTACCTAGATGGGCGAACGCTTGGGAATACCAGGTGCTCTAAGCTTGAATGTGCTGCTGTTATAATGGATAATGGCTCAGAATTGTTAATCGGAGAGCCGTGTTCTACTTTGCGCTAGACCCACCTCTTCTAACCCCAGCTATGGGTTAATTACTAAGACTCTTATCACTAAATCATTATTGTCTCATAAAAAAGAATTCTTGCAATCTAAACATATTTTCTTGCTTTAAATAACCTGCAAAGAGGTGATAACTCTTAGAAAACGAATCAATCAATAAATCAAACTCCATCGGTCAGGTGATTTCCAGCCATACAATAGTATTGATATTATTTCAATGCACCTTTGGATTCGGGTTAAAAGATTTTCGGCTGTATCTGTTAAAACGCTCCCCAGATATTTAAACTTTTGTACGTGTTTGATTTTAACGAATCTCCAACTTTTAGCTCGCATCACGAGTGTGATCTGTTGTCCTCTTCCAAAAATGGTCAATCCGTTCCATATTGTCTTCTCCCAAAAGATGGTCAATACTTTCCATATCTCTCCTTCGAAAAATGGTCAATCGTTTCCTTATTGTCTTCCAAAAATGGTCAATCGCTTACATATTATCTTCTTCCAAAGGAGGGTCAATCCCTTCCATGTTGACTTCTTCAAAAAATGGTCAATTGCTTCCATATTATCTTCTTACAAAGGAGGGTCAATCCCTTCCATGTTGACTTCTTCAAAAAATGGTCAATAGCTTCCATATTGTCTTCTTTCAAATGATGGTCAATCGGTTCCATATTGTCTTCTTCCAAATGATGGTCAATCGCTTCCCCATTGTCTTCTTCCAAAAGATGGTCAATCACTTCCATATTGTCTTCTTCCAAATGATGTTCAATCGCTTCCCCATTGTCTTCTTCCAAAAGATGGTCAATCACTTCCATATTGTCTTCTTCCAAATGATGGTCAAACGCTTCCCCATTGTCTTCTTCCAAAAGATGGTCAATCGCTTCCATATTGTCTTCTTCCAAAAGATGGTCATTCTCTTCTATATTGTCTTCTTCCAAAAGATGGTCAATCCCTTTCATATTATCTTCGACCAAAAGATGATCAATCTCTTCCACCCGTTTTCCTTTATTACAGTGTCTAAGAGTAAGGAAACTTGCAGTGCTGTTGAAAGTCATTCTTTGGCTGCTTCGAAGATGTTTATGATTATCCACGGCTTTAATGCTGTGTTTCCCAGGTTAGTATTTTACCATTAATCGTATTTTCTTTCTCTTACATTTCTTACTTTAGTCGGGATAGATTAGCCCTACAATACTCTATAAATCTAAAAACAAGCCCCTCTAACCCTGCATACAATATCACATTAGATCTAAATACAGAACCTTTTCCAACAAAAGTGAAAGCCATAAAAACATTTGGACGCCGGATGGAACCCATTATGAAAGAAACAGAAATACCTCTATCTAGATTGAATAATACAATCATACCAAATATAACACGCTGGACCATAAAAATACCCGAAATAAATCTAAAATCTTTGCAAACATCACAAAACAAGTACAAATACACTTACATTCCAGGTTGCATTAGAGAAATTTCAAATCAATTATCACAGACACTCGTACATCTTCACGTATGGATCAAAATACAAAGAATGGAACATGATTTGCAGCAGTGAATCATAAATAAAAAAGAAACATCTAACAAGAGAAATGTTCAATAATGAGATTTGTTTAATACAACTAGCACATGACTTAATCGCTAGAAGCAAACATAAAAAATATGTAAATTTCTTTGACAATTTACGGCTGATGAAATTACAATGCAGGCTGGATTCATTATCCCAAAAGTCAAGAAATAGGGCTGTGCTGGATAGCAAACCACATTGGAATTGGAGGAAATAACCAAGTAGATTCAAACTGCAAAGTCTGCCCGAAAATGAAACCCCAGGTAATTATTTCAAGATAATTTATACGGACCTGTAAAGTAAAATAAGCAACTCAATTCAACAGAAATGGCAAACACATTGAACCCAAAATGCAAAAAATAAGTTTTTCACAATAAAACAATCACATCCATACCTCTTCTTCCAAACACTGTCAATCCATTCCATATTGTCTTCTTCCAAAAGATGGTAAATCCATCCCATATCTCTTCTTCCAAAAATGGTCAATCGCTTCCACATTGTCTTCTTCCAAAAGATGGTCAATCTCTCCCGTATCTCTTCTTCCAAAAATGGTCAATCGCTTCGACATTGTCTTCTCCCAAAAGATGGTCAATTCATTATCCCAAAGTCAAGAAATAGGGCTATGCTGGATCCCAAACCACATGGGAATTGGAGGAAATTACCAAGTAGATTCAAACGGCAAAGTCTGCCCGAAAATGAAACCCCAGATAATTTCAAGATCATTTATACGGATCTGAAAAGTAAAATAAACAGCTGAATTCGACAGAAATGACAGAAGAATTAGACCAAAAAAGCAAATAATAAGCTTCTCACAATAAAACTAATCCTGGGTAAACGGAAAAAAAATGTCTAGAAAAGGAAGAAAAAAAACGAGGTAACGTTGGGCCATCTACACATAGGCCACACATACCTCACTCATTCATACTTGATGCAGAATAAAGATCAACCAGCAAGTACAACATACCAAGCTGCAGTCACGGTGAAACATACTTTAACTGAACGTACTCATTTAACCCCTGTAAGATATACATAATACAAGGAAACTAACACGAGGAAATTATTAAAAATACTGAAATTGCCGATATAATGATCTATCTTAAAGAAATAGATTTATATCAAAACATATAACACCTACAATAGATCATCTACAAACTATATATCAATAAAAGTTACATTTACATTGAAAGTATTAAATTATTTAAAAATATCAGGAATCGAAGGCATACAATTGAGTTCAAAATATTTAGATTTCGGCATTAAATAACTCATGGAGGTTGATATCATCATAATCATCATCATCGTCATCCCCTTGATTTTGGTAATCGTAGGGCGGATCCGAATGCAGGAGCCACGCTAACTCTTTTCCACAACGGTCTATCAACTGCAGCCATCAGTAATTCTGTCATACCTGTCCATTGGTTGACATTGTCCAACCAGTTTTTGCGTTGGCGTCCTCTCTTACGTCCACCTTCAACGGTGACTTGCCTGATGGTCTTGCACAGACTGTCGTGCCTTGTAATTTGGCCCAGCCACACCATTTGTCTCCGTTTGACAGTGGCGAGAAGAGGTTCCTGGTGTCCCACAACCCTTTTCCGCACAAACTCATTGGCTTTTGTTCCCAATAGAAAATGCCAACGATGTTTTCTTATGTATTTGTTCTCAAACGCTTGGATCCTTCTCTCTTTGTCTGCCAACAATGTCCGCATTTCACATCCATATAGGAGAAGAGAGACTACCAGTGATTTATAAAGTCTGTACTTTGTAAGCTGATTTTACTCCTCCATATTTTTTGTCAATTTGGCCATCGTGGTTGATATTCCGCTAAACAAAAGCAGCCACTTGATTAATAATAGTATCGTGTGGTATGGCGGATCGGGTGACTCCGCAAACAACACCGATGTTCTTTGTGCATTAATCATAACAATACCGATCATAATGAGTTTTTGGGAGTAAATGATGTCATAGAGCCGGTCTAGATAGAAGGGTTAGCATGTAGAAAAAATTATACGGTTGTGAGCGTTGAGGCTAAAATTTATCCTATTGGAGGCATAAACTTCACATATTACGCAGGGTAATGTTTCTTTTTAAAAATGTGCTTTATACAATGTTAAACAACGTATGTGGTTTTCAGATCCCTAACTGATCTTTTGATTTGAATCATATTCAACATATTCAGGTCCTTTTCGGATTCTTTAATCAGGATCTCCTAAGCAGGTGTTAGGTACCGCGCATGAATGCACTGTGGAAACGAATAGGTTGTCCAGAAGATTGTCAAGGTATTTCAATTTGATCGATTTTTGTAAATCATTTCACACTGTCAAGGGAATAAAGCCACTAAGATCCAATGGGTTACTGAGTAGGAAAATCTTCACTATTAAGGAGAGTGAACAATAAAAGAATAGGAATTACGAATACACAAAATGACGATTAGAACTGCATTAAAATCTTTGAAGTTAGAAGTTGAATGGGGCGCAAGTTGCTGGAAAGTGTGAGAGAAGAAAATGTTAACATAGAACTTGCAGCTACATCTAGCCATTTCAACTGTAAAATGATTGTCGCCAATCTAGTCGCCTATTCATAAAGTTTAGGTATCATGGCAGAAAGTTAATCAGAAAAAAATCCTCAGAATGGTAGTCATAGAAAAAGGCCCAAGTAAGCTACGTTACGGTGGTGTAAAAGTAACTGAAGCCGAGATGACAGGTCAGGATCAATAACATTGCAGATTCTTCTTTGGATTTTATCAAGAAGTTTTGAACACTATTATTAATTAAATATTCATTACTATTTAATTATTATTGAATATACATTGCTATTTATATCATTATTGTGAAAATTGTAATGGATATTTTACTAGTGACATTCTCAAGATTCCATGAAAGTTAACTTCTAAGGAACCAATTTTGGGAAGAGATTCAATGATATTCAATCATATACGTCATCAAACAACATCAGAAGATTGCATATTTATAGAATAGAAAAGTGTATACTCGTTCTGTTGATCTCACTAGCATATGACCACATTGATAGAGACTTTCTTTGTTTTTAGGAATTGTCTTCCGTGCCCTGACTCAAAGAATGCCTTGGTCCGATAGCGGAACTCTATTGATCGTATACACATCGATCGTATCAGTCTGGTGGAGAGCCAGACATCAAATCACTTTAAACCTAAACAGACCTACAACAAAGTGGACATGAGAGACATGTATTTAATTTTTCCCTAGAGTCTCAAGTTTCTCAAACCTAGGGTTCCGCAAGAGGTCGATAGGAGTTCCGCAGGAGATCGACAGACGTTTCGCAAGAGGTCTATAGGGGCTCCGCAAGAGGTCGACAGCGGTTCCGCTAGAGGTCGATAGGGTTTCCGCAAGAGATCGACAGCGGTTCCGCTAGAGGTCGATAGGGTTTCCGCTAGAGGTCGACAGCGATTCCGCTAGAGGTCGATAGGAGTTCCGCAAGAGATCGACAGACGTTTCGCAAGAGGTCGATAGGGGTTCCGCAAGAAGTCGACAGCGGTTCCGCTAGAGGTCGATAAGTGTTCTGCAAAAGGTCTACAGCGGTTCCGCTATAGGTCGATAGGGTTTCCGCTAGAGGTCTACAGCGGTTCCGCTAGAGGTCGATAGGGGTTCCGCAAGAGGCCGACAGCGGTTCTGCAAGAGTTCGTCCACGGTTCCGCAAGAGGTCGATAGGGGTTCCGCGAGAATCAGTGATGTATAAACTAATGCATTTTTAGTAACGTTTGCTTAATTTTATATTCGTAATTTTACAATACACGTACGGCATATTGTTGGAAAATCTTTGGTTATTATAGTAATGGCTTCAACCTATTTGTAATGAAAACACTCCCAAGAGTTAAAATTATAATGATTATAGGAAATGTATTTAGAGATGTCTGTATGGCATCAGTGGAAAAAAGGCCTCTTAATGGACTATACTTGTACGTTTCGGATTCGTGCCTCATTGAGTGGCTCATACGAGCACAAGGCACATGCATGGTTTCATATATTATGTTTACCACATGAACTACAACAAAAACTATAAAAGAGTTAGATGTTAATAATTGTATATAATAATTTGTATGCAGCGGTTCCCATAACATGAAAACTATTTCAAGAGTTCCGCAACGGTAAAAAAACGTCGAGAAATAATGCATACTATGAAAAAAAAGTACCATTATCTTGTAAACATTCCTTACGACATCCCAAATAAATCTGCTAATAGCAAAAATCGTCCTCGGTTTCTCCCCAGAGGCCAGTGTACCTATCATGAGAATTGGGGCGCTTCGCCGATGGCATAGGTATTCATGGTCGGGAAAAGAATGATCTTGAACGAAAATTAAACATGCTTTATCAAGTGTTCCAAGAAGTAGTACTTACGATAAACCTTTCCAAAAACAGAAACTATGTTCTAGGAATTAAATGACACCAGTGATGGTAACTACATTGAATCTCTAACTATAAAAGGCAGAATGTGTGTTTGCGTGTGTGTAACGAATGCACGGGCGCAATTTTCGACGGATTTGCACCAACATTTACATGCACATGCTCCAAGTTAGTATTGAACTTGACACTCTTTTGGGTCCTGTCACTGGATCTTACCAACGCCTTTATCCACTGTGCCATGTGTCCTTGAGAACAGTCTACCCCAGTGAGCGAAATAAAGGGGTCAGTTCGAAATTCCAACCACCCGAAGAAGGCCGGAGCGTACAACGGCCGAAACGTTGTAATAAATATGGCGACAAAGATGAGGACAATAGACCGAATAATGTAAATAATGTACATAATACCTCATCTCAGAAATATAGACAGGTATTAAAAAGAATAAATTTGAAAGTTTAAAATTTTAGCGTCTCTTTCCGTTCGTGCGCATGTGTAATTGTGTCAAAGTAAACATCTCTTTAGTCTTATGAATATACGGGTGATACGAAATTTTTTTCTGCTTTGTCATTAATTTTCCTAAAATTGTGTTGGTATATAAGAAATTAATCTATAATTCGCTCCCATATTTTGTTTTATTATGTATCTCTATCTATAAAAGGCAGTGTGTGTGTGTGTGTGTGTGTGTGTGTGTGTGTGTGTGTGTGTGTGTGTGTGTGTGTGTGTGTGTGTGTGTGTAACGAATGCACGGCCGCAATTTTCGACGGATTTGCAGTAAAATTTACATGCACATGATCCAAGTTAGCAAGAAGGCCAAGACCGACTTTGCATTTCCCAACTCACATCGATAGTGGAAATAATCGATTTTTCATGCTTCTACGGCAGTTTTCATGTAGTTTGCGGCCATTTTCTACTGGCCAGAGTGAGAGCCTATAGCTGGCTGCCACGAATAGGCAGGAAGATTCTATTGGCCAGCGTGAGAGCCAACAGCTGACTGACACGAATGCTAACTAGCATGATAGCATGCAAAAAAATCGATAGCTGCATTCGTCACAAGTGTGAAAAATTTAAATCTGCATGGCACTTTACTCCAATTGGCTCATTCGCGTGCTTAAACTCAACGTTGATTCTGATTCCGCAGAACTGCGTTGGTTGTGAAAAAGTATTTGTTGTTAACATTCTTTTCTCATTCGGTTTTTCCAGTTACGAGTCCTTTTTTTTAAAGCTGATCGTTTTGTATTCATTTTGTTTAGTTCTTTTTCGTAACAGATTTAATGTTTAGTATAGAGCTTAGAAAAAAATCGCAGTATGCAAGAAGTAAGGCATGTAGCAACATCAGCACGGCAAAGGGCACTCCTTTCAAGGCAAGGAAGGGCAAAATATTTTAAGTCAAGTGATAGCGATTGTTATATGAGTCGTACGATTTTTGAATCGCCTGGCCGTGCTGCTAGTGCAATATAAAAATTCAGAATGAGAAAATATTAAATATTAAACACTTCATATAAATGGATCTGTTCTAAGAAATTTAGTACAGGAAATAATGAAAATGATATTAGAGTTAGGGTTAGTTTTGTACAAGATAGCAACATGCTACAGAACCGTAATATAACCTCAGAACTCGTGTCATGTTCTTTATCAGCTTCATCAGATTTTGATATATGAATGTCATGCATGGCGTCCATCCTGTTTCGAAATGTCCATACTATCATCGATATAAAACCGTTTTCTCCAGATCTATGATTAAGAAACATTAAATAAGAAAATTCTTCATCGGATTTTATAGTCTAGCACTACTGAATCGGAAATAAGTTTGCCAAATAACAAAAATAAATAACATTATCATCATAATGTTGACTTCTCCACGCTGCCGTAAACAAAACGTTAGGAAGTAAACGCTTATTAATACGAGAAAAAGTGATAGCAGTTAGTTAACTATTTTCCTAAAAATGTTATAATAGAAAGATTTTATAGATTTCAACCGATAATAATTCGAAGTGTTTGGTCAATGGATGCGAAATGTTTCCTAATCACACTGTTACCATTCTAAATCCCATGCCATGAAAATGTTGAGCCTACAAGAGCCACCTTGTCGCTTCAGCTCCCACGGTCTTAACAAAGTTTAGTTTGGTTTGGTTTGGCTTATTTTGTTTTACGGCATATCAACCTCAAAGGGTTATTTATTGCCGACAAGATTTTTAACATAGGTTCGTAAGAATAGAATATGTATTTTTTTGTAAGAAATCCGTTTGTAGAGGGCGCCAGGGTAGGAGGCACAGTTTATGCAGATATGTGGAGAGAATAACGGTTAACCATCGACTTAGACTAATTAAATTTTAGTGATTTTAGTGATCAAGTCCTCTTGAGAGTCGGTTCCACAGAGCAGTAGTTCGCGGGAAGAAGCTGCTCGAGTGGAACTTACACCTCACCATTGGAATAAGAAGGAAAGGAGAGTGGTTCGCGACAATGGTGGGTCCTAGCCGTGAAGGTCAGAACTGGTGGAAATAAGAAATGTAGTTCGTCTGAAGACTTTCCATGGAAATATCAGCGAGAGGCTTGCGACGGTTCGTCTGAAATAAAGGGGTTGTAGGGTGGAAAATAATTTCCTCTCTCAAAGCCGCGGAGACTCTTTTGGACTTCATCGTATCGGGAAAGTAAGGACTGGAAAGCACCTGTCTATATATGGCAGCACTACTCCATTTTTATCCTAATCTGACTCTTGTAAAGGTAAAGGATAGCACGAGGAGTCACTGGAACGGTACAGAGAACCGACCATTTTTTAACATCTTTAGCTATGGATCGGAGTGGATATACAAACCCTACTTGAGGTCTGGATTGGTCTTAAGGCCCAATAGATGATCAAGACACGGGGCCTTCCTGAGGGAACATCAATTCATCGTGATTGATGATAGTTCAGAGTCCGATCTCGTAGTTTGGTTTTTCGAGTCATTGAATGTAACCAGCCAGTTTCCCCCACCACTGAGATGTTAGAGCTCGGTCAGAGGAGAGATCAGCTGACAATCTCTGGTCATCTAGAGTTTTAGAAGTGCACCCATATACTGAGGTATTATCAGCATAGATGTTCATAAATGATTGGAATATGCTCTTAGGCAGATCATTTATGCAAAGTAGAAAAAGGGTTAGACCGAGAAGTTACCCTGGGGGTCACCTGAGTCGATTGTTAGGGCCCCATTAGCAACTAACTTTACGGACCTATACGTTAGGAATAACTTTTTATCTTGAACAGTGCTCTGTTATAAGTGTTGCCTAATTCTTTAAAGTATTACGGCAATGATTTTAATTGTTTGTCAATAATAATAATAATAATAATAATAATAATAATAATAATAATAATAATAATTCCTTGATACTACTGCGGGCATGTCACTCCTGACTTCTGATCTTAATTTCTTTTAGTGGTGTCACTATGTCTATGCTTTGTCCTGGCGAATTAAGATGGCCTCCAGGAAATATACCGTTTAGTACCACAAAGTTGCATCTCAGTTGACTAACCTTAATCATTTGGGCATGTCCTCTAGAGGAGGATGCATTATACATCTCTATCCATCGAGTAAGATGGGAGCATCAAGCTTAGGTATGGAGAAGCTTGTTTTTTTCATGTTTAAAGGAAGAGGCAGCCAAGGCAACTTGGGAGCCACACTTAGCTATTTGGGAGTCCGGCTGAGCGAACTGCTTTAAATGAAATGAAACTATTTATAACTAGGCTCTAGTTACAAAGTTATATGTAGCTTTTTTTCAAAACCTGTCACCATATCGCGCACATTTGGCTGTGATGCATGTGCCTGATATAACCTTTTTAAACTGGGTATCATGGTGGGTTTCGTATATTTGTACACCAGCGTCAATTCCAGTTGGATTTGTTATATTCATTTACGTGCAAATACCTTTGGGAAAGTCATGAAGCTACCCCTTCTCCTGACTCAGCTATAGGTAGATTAGTATGATTATTAGTATCAATACATCATTATTATGCACCCCCCAGTTATTCTTAAATCTAAAAGTGTGTTCTGGCTTTAAACCGGCAAAGGGTTAATGAGCCGAAGAAAATGATTGGACCAATCAATGAATCAATTTTCTTGCAGCTGGTCACATGATCAGTATTTTGAGAACTGATCGCCAGGTTCAGCAGGTTTTCTTTTTGCTACGCCATCAGTTTATCGCTATCTATTTTCTTTTAAACACGCATGGGATGTCAAGTTTTCCCATACAAAACAAAAAGCAAAACAATCTTTTACTCCACTTTATTGTGTTTGATTTTTGCACATCCTTTATTTAAGACTTTTCGAAATTATTTGCACAGTACAAACTGATTTCAACTGTGATCTCTCCAAACAACTTATCGCGCTTATTAAGTAAAATACGTCGTTATTGTTATAAAATTATTTTTTTCTTTTTCAGAAAAGCGTTACGCAAAAAGGCCGTCGAATAGCGTTGATGTCACAAATGCCTGCAGACAAGAAACGGGTTTATCTAGATGCCGCGTCAGTAATTGTCTTCGTCTAATCACGTTAGCAGATAAACTGTTTTGTCTGGTCAGACATGTCCTAGAACCGATAGTTGTTTTGAAATAAAGGGATATTATTTGACGCAGAAGGAAAATTAAAGCTAGGGTTTTATTTTAATCATTTTAACCAAAGCAATGGGACAATGCTACTAAGACGCAAAAGGTTACTGGTAGTGGAAGAGAATGAGAAAATTGAGTGAAAGGAAAGGACAGAGATCAGGAAGACAGAGGATTGCTATTGACTTTTCATTTAAATTTGGGAAGAAAGAAACCGGAAGAGAGTTCCACAGGTGAGAAATGCGTGAGAAGAAACTATCGGAATAGAACTTTCGGCCACATCTGGTTATTTTAACAGTAAAACGATGGGACCTAGTTGCCAATCTAGTCGTGCGCTTAAATTCCCGCGACCGACATACTGTGGTGACTAAAAGAACAAGTTATTGTACTCACCGAGAGTAGGTCGAGAGGGGGAAGTATGTGCTCTGGTGGCGTCGTCGTCTTAGATAGTAATATCTCCCCGGCGAACCAGGGCCAAAGGATTGACGATTTTTATAGACGCTCTGGCCTCGTCGTATGACGTTGAACGAGACCTAGAATCACGTTGAACGAGAGTTTAAAAGGTGCTACTTTCAGTCGCAAATTCAGTTTGTTTTTCTCTACAGATCCTTTGTAGAGCTCGCTTTGCGCAGAGGAGAACACCGAGTGTTACTAGTCATTTGACTTTTGTTACCGTTACAAGGAAGACTTCGCTTGTAAGCAACGTCAGACTTTTCGTTGCAAGCCTTGACATCGTCTTTCCTTCCCCCCCCCTGCCTTACTCGTCGGTGAGATAATAAGGAGGATATCTCAGTCGAACCACTGCCATGAAAATATTTATAAAAAATGACCGAGGGGAAACCACATCACGACGGTGGGAAAATGACTAAAGTAGAGATACCATTACAGGCGCTTCTTTGGAATTTGTCAAGAATCTCGAGATCAGCATGGTTGATGCTGAACTCCATGAGAACGCCTCGCTGCTCTTATGAGTCTCACGTTTTCCATTGACCTGAGGTGGAACAACTACATTGAATCAATAGCTGCATCTACCACAAGGAAAGTTGGTTCTCTGTGTCGCGTCAGAAGGTTTTACACGTCGGAATCCATCCTTCACATCTACAGATCTGCCATTCGTCTATGCATGGAATACCGTTGCCATATATGGTATTGTGCCTCCGTTGATTATCTCGAGTTTTTCGACAAAATCCAAAGACGGATATGAAATGTGATAAGTCCTGACATGGCATCTCGACTCTAGCCACATTCTCACAGACGCGATGTGAATTCCCTTTGTCTTTTCTACAAATATTTTCGTGGCGACTGCTCTGACGAGCTATTTTCACTGGTGCCCCATTTGCATGAATTTAAGCGGGCTACTAGGTTGGCATCTCGGTCCCACCCTTTTACTGTCGAAACAGTTAAATGTACCCGCATCCTCTACTTCAACAGCTTCTTCTCTTGCACTTCCCGACAGTGAAACTCCCTTCCTCTTACTTGCTTCCCTGATAACTATAATCTTCAAAATTTTAAATGTAATGTCAATCGATATTTTCTGATGACTTGATCCCCGCACTTTTTAACTGATTCTCACCCCCCCATATAACCAGTCTTTTCCTTTACTTTCACTCTCTGTAGCCTCTTGCATACTAGTGGCACTCCTCCCTTGCTTGAGGTGAAAAGCTTTAAAAAAAAAGACATAGTCGGAGTACCAGACAAGATATTATAACAACATTAAATGCACGAACGAATGATAGATTTATAAATTTGCAAGATGGATTCTGATGAGAAAAATTGTCTGGTACAACATAGTGAACCGACCATCTCAGTAGCAGACCGAAGAATTGATTCAATACCACCCCACTTAGTGTCAGTAGAAAACATGAAACCGAGCAGTCATAATGAGTTGCTCTCCTGGTGTTTATCACGAGCCATGTTGATGGAGGTCAAAAATGATTTTTATGATGATTAAAGGACAGCAGTTTCGTTTTAGGGGCGCTAAAACTTACAAACCATTTCCTGCTCCAGTTAAAACCTAAATGGAAATTATTTTCGAAAGCAGCTGCCAGATTTACATTGTCAGACCTATTGGAATTACTGTTAACCCATTAACTGCCAATTTTTTTTTATGCGCATTTTTGGCCCAGACAGGTGTCTTAGGAGTTTATTTATTCCTTATGTTTAATTTCAGTAGTTACCATTGTCGTTTTTATAGAAACCCGAACATCAAATATATATGTGTATAAAACATCAAAAAATAATATTGATTAGAAATAATAAGAAAAATACTTTTCAAAATAGTCATTATTTTCTACTCCTAAAATGTAAAATTACGACAAAAAGTGTCTTCTTACGGTTAATAATAACAGCTTTAAAGGCTAAGTGTTGTAAAATATACCTCTGCAAATGCAATGTATGTAAGCAAAGTCAATGTAAATACAAGGAATAACATGTACTGATTTTAATTTTAACAGATCCCGAAATGGAGTTCATGGCAGGTAATGGGTTAAGCAACCTAGTTGGGGATTGATGACATCGGGAAGGTCGTTGCTGAAGATATGAAAAAACGTTCAACGCAACCATCCTTGCCAGATATGTTGAGAACGATTAGATTAAGTCAAATACACGACCAGAGACACTATAGCCCTTGAGTTTGCGGAGTAAGCCAGCACGACAAAGGCTGTCAAACGTTTCCGAGATATCTAAAACCACAGCCCGAGCTGTTTTTTCTAAAGCCTGATAGACAAATTTAGTAATAATATTGAACATATCAACGTTTGAACTCGAGAAACGTCATATTTTTACCTGAAAGAAGACCGTGTGAAGTGAGATGCTTAATCAAATTTAGGGTTGATTAGAATCTCTTGTACGTTTCTAAAAAGAAGTAAAAAACAATTCGAGGGATGAAAAAGAAAAGTTGGAATAGTTTCAACAAAGATTCGGACATTAATCCTATTATTTACTTTCTTTAAATTATTCGGACTGTTATCATCATCTTCATTTTCATATTCACAACGATTCAGCCGTTGTACGCTCCCGCCTTCTTCAGTAATTTCAAGCCTAACCCTTTCCAGATGTCTCAATTATTTTCCTTTAGCTCAACTTTCCAAGTTTTTTGGTTCACTACTGCTGTAGCCTGGAATTGAACTCACAACACTTTAGGTATAGTCACTGGATATAACCAATATTGGCACGTGGAACTAGAACAATCTACCCCGGTTGATGAAAAAAAGAAAAGGTTCAGTTCGAAATTGCAATCGCCTGAAGAAGTCCCGAGCGTACAACGGCCGAAACGTTGTGAATATGACAATGAAAATGAGGATAACAGTCCAAATAATGTAAATGATCTAAATACCTCATCTCAGAGATATAGACAGATATTAATCCGACTGTAAACAATGTAAATTATGTTAACACCTAACACCAGAAATTCAGAAAGAAAGCAGGAATTATTTAAAAAAAAATTCAAATTACTTTCAGTCGCAATGGAGGCGCTTCTGGCCAAGTGCGTGGGCTTCTTCGCCGCGCAGAGTTGTCCACCAAAATCAAACTCACGTCAATGGTCTCGTCAAATTCTCTTTGATTCACAACCATTTTCGCTATTGCCGCTAATTGAGAGAAAGGGAATGGGAAAAGAGGAAGACGATCCCGATGCTCGGACGCTAGCCGGTGCCGATAATAAGATTGTTGATGTCATTTTTATTTGTGCATTTTGTTAAAGTATTAACGTGCTTATGTGTTGATTCCTTGTCATGGTAGAAGGTTTACTTGTCCCAAAGATCCCAAGAGGGAAGCTGTCTGGAGTCCCAATTCCTATAGGGCCATGCATGGCTGTAATGTCGAAGAGGAAGGACCAGACTGAACGTGACCAATCCCCGAAGACCCCAACGGCGTATTAAGCAAAGATCTACACGTTCTCAAAGACCAAACCGGCGGAAGCGGGTAGCGCTAGTCAGGCTGGTGTAACCAAGGCGGACTTTGACAGGCTAAACATCCGACAACACGATGCAACCAGGTTTGCGAGATCCCGTCTGTCTCAATTTCCTTTGAGTCGCGAGGGAGGCGCTTATGGCCAAATGTGTGGGCTTCTGCGTTGCGTAGACTTGTACACCAAAATCAAATTCACGCGAATTGCCTTGTCAAATTCTCTTTGATTCACAACCATTTTCGCTACCTCCGCTAATTGAGAGAAAGGGAATGGGAAAAGAGGTAGACGATCCCGATGCTCGCACGCTAGCGGGTGCCGACAACAATATGTGATGATTGTTGGAGTCATTTTTATTTGTGCATTTTGTTAAAGTATTAATGTGCTTATTAACGTGCTTATGTGTTGATTCCTTGTCATGGTAGAAGGTTTACTTGTCCCAATGATCCCAAGAGGGAAGCTGTCTGGAGTTCCAATTCCTATAGGGCCATACATTGCGGTAATATCGAAGAACCAGACTGAACGCGACCAATCCCCGAAGACCCCAACGGCGGATTAGGCAAAGATCTACACGATCTCATAGAGCAAACCGGCGGAAGCGGGTGGCGCTAGTCGGACTGGCGTAACCAAGACGGACTTTGACAGGCTAAGCATCCGACAAAACGATGCAACCAGGTTTGCGAGATCTCGCCTGTCTCATTTCCCTTTGAGTCGCAAGGGAGGCGCTTATGGCCAAATGTGTGGGCTTCTCCGTTGCGTAGAGTTGTCTACCAAAATCAAATTCACGCGAATGGCCTCGTCAAACTCTCTTTGAACCACAGACCATCTCTGCCACCGCCACCAGGGAATAGAAAGGGAACAGGGAACAGAGGATGACAGTCCCGATGATCGGATGTGAGCGTGAGCCGACAACAACTACAACAATAACAATTATGCAAAATATCTTTCTAAAGAGGAAAGTCAACGAAAAGACGCTGGAATACGTTTTTAATCATTTTGAAGGCACCAGCCATATGACATTGAAGCGTCGCTTCTCTTCCGATCACCGAATTTAAGAAACGTTGAGCTTGGTCAGTACCTAGATGGATAAAGACACGGAATATGAACTGAGTTCGAATTCCAATCGAGTTCGTTATATTTAGTTATGTGAAAGTGCTCATGGCTATTAAACTCACAATTGTTTGGGTCAAATCACATTTGGATCACTCAACCTAGGCTTTTATCCACTGGGCCAGGGTTCGGTTCGAAATTCGAACTAATATCCCCTGACGAATACCAAAGCGTGCAATAGCCGAAACGTCTATGTAAAATGAGTGCGATCTTAAGATATTTTCTTTCTTTTTAAATGTGGAAGATGTCATTAAGCCATTTCTGACCTTAGGTTTCTGGTTGGGACGTGGAAGGAAATGTGTATACAGCAGAAATCAAAGAAAATAATACAGTGTAACCCGGATATAAGAGACCCGTATATAATATAAACCCGGATATAAGAGAGATTTTATCTGGACCCAAATTAGAGCCATACTTACCTAAACAAAATAGACCAAACCCGGATATAAGAGAAACCGGGATATAAGAGACTTCTCCGGTCCCGACAACTCTCTTATATTCGAGTTACACTGTAATAATAATAATAATAATAATAATAATAATAATAATAACATTTTATTAGGTTTTACTTTATCACCAAGACTCTCAAGTCAATATCTTGCAAAAAATTGACCGATATTGACTAAGCAAGATGGCCAAGCTATCACTGCAAACACCATTACCAATACCACAGTTCTACATCATCTAGAAAATGCTGCTAACGATCCTGCACTCCATATCAATGCCCTTAAAACTGAATTCATTAGCCTCAGCCAGCAAGGCTCAATACAAATAGTCCCGGGAAAATCAATAAAATCTATCGAATCTTTTGCAAACGTAGGAAGCAAAATAAATTCCACTGAAAAAGCCTGGACCGCCTTGAATAAAATGGATGTATTCTGGAAATCTTACCTACAATTCAACCTCAAATAGAGATTCTTTCGCTCCACTGTAAAGGTGATTTTAATTTATGGCCCCACTGCACTAACTAAAATCATACAGTCTAAGCTTGATAGGACGTACACGCGGATGCTGAGAGCTATACTTAATATCTTTTGGAGACAATGTACAACTAATTCAGAGATCTATGAATGCATCCCTGGTATTTCTACAATCTCACGCGAACGTAGAATTCGCTTTGCAGGACACTGCTGGCGAGCAAAACAAGAACTCGCGAGTGATCTACTGCTCTGGACATATAGACATGTATCAAGTCGGCTTGGTCGCTCAGCAACCATCTACATTGACCAGCTATGTCATGACACAGAATATTTCCCGAATGACCTTCCGACCTTGATGCAGGACCATGATGATTGGCATTATAGACTCATGAATGTCAGAGCTAACTCGACCGAATAAAATGTGTATTATCTATAGTAATTAATTACCTAAATATTCTTCTCAACTAGCAGTACCTTTTCACGGTTTCCCCATTTGAATTATTTTCTGACTAACGAAATATACACTGTCGACCTCTATTTTATAGAAAGATCAAATCACTTGTAGGCATAAAGGAAGCAGTTACTTCCCTTTTGGTAGGAAGAATTTACATAAATTCCAAGGGGGCCCTTGAAATTTACGTTACAGCCCGTCAGTCAGTTGTTGTATCGTCTATATATTCATTCTTTTTACATTCTGCTTTCTTCTTTAGGTATATCTCTATTGCGCTCCGTGGGCGAATTTGATATAACGCAGAAGGAATGACTTTGTGAAATATAAAACATCTCCCTCTCTAGCGGCTTCGTTGGAAAGATAATGTATGGGGTATCTCTGTGTTGTGTACACGGCGTTGAATTCAAAGTTGTTCTATCTTGGGCTATTTAAACAGCAGCTGATGAAGCTGAGAAGAGATGAGTTCCACCCTTTTCCAAGGGCATTAATGAAAAATGAAAACCGTCTTAGACAGTATTAGAACGCCGCTCTCCGTTTTCGCATTTTCCGCCTGGATAACCGAACCTCTTTCAGAGGAGGAAGGGGTAAGTAACTTTAGGATCACTGCGTTAAGATATGAGAACAAATTTTGAATGCAGTGAAATGCAGTCTTTGTTAACGAATCAGAAAATAAACAAAACGAGAAAAATATGCGATGTATTATTATTATTATTATTATTATTATTATTAATACAATATTTACGATAAACACGGAATTAAATTAAAAAAGAATTTGAGAATTTAGCTAAATTAAATGTAAAGATTTGCAAAAAGAAAAGATGGAGAGCAGCCAGGCACGTGATAGAATTACTTCTGTCAGTGGTTACTTATTTATACAATAGTGGGAAATTTCGTGAAATTCCGGCGAAGGACGGTTCATATATATATATATATATATATATATATATATATATATATATATATATATATATATATATATATTTGTATGTATATATATATATAATCGTAATTAGAATGACTGAAGGCCGAAATATTCGTCTGAATTTCCTGGGAAAACCGATGGCATTCTGAAAATTTATTTCCAGCGAGGTTTGAAAAGTTCTCATCCTGACTAAGAAACTACTCGCAAAAAGAAAATATCCGGTTTCATCAATTGTTCAGATTTGGGCAAGTCAGACGGGTTGAGATCTTTTCAGAATACAACTCGTAAGCGCGCGCGCGCACACACACACACACACACGCACACGCACACATATATATATATAAATATAAAAGTCAACATTGAAGTCAACACTCAGAGGCGACAGGCTGTTTCCTGCTCGACGCAATCGTCAGGCTGCCTGACGATTGCGTGTCTTCTCTGAGTGTTGACTTCAATGTTCACTTTTATATTTATATTTACATACGTTCTATATGAGAGCTCAATGTATGATACAGAACAAATTACAAGAATAATTGGGACAATAACTTAAAATCCATAATCATTGATAAATTGATTTCGATGAATATGAGCATATTCATCTCATCAGACCGATTAGATTTTATGAAAATTTTCATAAAATGTAGTCGGTCTGATGAGAGGAATATGATTATATTCAATGAAATAAATTTACTACTCATTATAGATTTTAAGTTTTTTTCCTAATTATTCATACATATATATATATATATATATATATATATATATATATATATATATATATATATATATATATATATTGTTATATACCGTACCTATGAACACTAATGGCTCTGTCTTAGTTCTCATAAATACGTTGGACACTAATATGCTGTCTTAGTAGTTCACAACTAGCTGTGGTTTATCTACTTCACGCCGCTGTATTGTATTTTGTTGATGTTATAAAGATTATATATGTTATATATATATATATGAGATAATGATATATATTTTATATATCATGAACAATGTTGGGGAAAATGTATGACAAATTCGAAAAACTTTTCTTCTGACGCGTTTCTTACTTTTGTCAGTGGGCCATTTGGTACCGGGCAACACAGAAAGAATAAAAACTTTTTTCCACATTTTATTGACTATCGCGGTCTTGTTTATTGTGTTTTGTAATACGCGTGAACGATACCGACACCCTCCCTCCTGGGTCCATGGGAAAATGGTCTTACATGACACCAGACCGTGGTGCAAAAAGGTTGGGGACCGCTGCTCCAAAACAAGCATATAGTTTACATATGGTAGCTTCGAATGAGATCACTCAACTTGTTTAAAGAGCAATTCTTGGTCCGTGGAAAAATGGGCTTACATTACACTAGACCGTGGTGCAAAGAGGTTGGGGACCGCTGGTCCAAAACACGCTTACAGTTTACATATGGTAGCTGCGAATGAGGTTACTCAACTTGTTTAAAGAGAAATTCTGACCCTCGAGGGAAATATGCCATACACACATCGACGCTCAAGTTACATTACTTCTCGGATCAGAACAAGGCATCTGTTCTCATTTTAGACGGAAAGATTTGCCAGTTTCCTGCTATTCCAAATTTGCAGCAGTTCCTTCTTCATTGCACTAAGAGAGGTGCGCTCGGTGTAATATCAGAACCCTAACACATTGAAAAGGACCTAAAAAAATCAACGCCCTGGTTACTTGAACGCGAGAACAGTACCAAATTGTTGTTATGCGCTGAAACTTTCGCTGGCCACGTCTCGATCATGTGTTGATTTGCAGAATAAGTGCGCAACAAAGCCTGAGCTGTTCCAATGCAGCGACACCCAATTGTTATAGTTTTCAGCTCCAATCACTTAGGAAAAATGATCGAATATCAGACTTTGGTGGGGAACACCTTGTTGGTCGGATCAGAACTTTTTTGCTACTTTTTGAATTTTTTTTTACTTCTCTCTCGTTTGCTGATTATCAATATAATTACTTTGTTGTCGGACATTGACGTAGTCACTGTAAATGCTGTCCTTGAGGGATACTGTCAACAAAACTCCTCACAACTTAAGAACTTCTCAGAGAATCTTCACACAGTAAATGGTGGAACTTCTCTGGAGGTCTACAATTTTGTTATCGACTTCAGCTTTCTCTAAACGCTTTTTCAGTGTTCTAGTTAGTGTGCCAAGTGCATCCATTGCTACAAGAATTACTTCAACAGTAATCTTTCATAACTTCTTCAAATCCCTGACCAGATCCTGGTATTTAAAAAAATATTTTCAGTTTCTTTGGAGTCCTCTAATTGTATTCTAGGGAGCAGCAAAATCAATAATTTTACATTTGCTACTTTTCATAAGTATAACAATTAGGTCTGGCTTTTCATCTTTGATGATATGACGTTTCTGCCCATTGAAATCCCATCATCATCATCATCATCATCATCATCATCATCATCATCATTATCATCATCATCATCATCATTATTATCATCATCATCAATATTATTATTATCATTATGATCATTATTATTATTAGCATCATCATCGTCATCATTAGCATCATCATCATCATTATTATTATTATCATCATTATTATTATTATCATTATTATCATCATCATCATTATTTACAGTATTTACATTAGTCGGACTATTGTCCTCATCTTTGTCGCCATATTTGTCACAACATTTCGGCCGTTGTACGCTCCGGCCTTCTTCAGGAGGTTGGAATTTCGAACTGAACCCTTTATTTCGATCACTGGGGTAGACTGTTCTAGTTCCACGTGCCATGTTTGATGGATGTCAGTTATCAGCTATCTCCTGCTAATTTTCCTCAAGGACACATAGCACAGTGGATAAAGGCGTTGGTTAGATCCAGTGACAGACCCAAATAGTGTGAGTTCAATACCCGGTTAAGGCAGTGGAGAACTTTCAGAGGGAAAATTAGCAGGAGTTAACTGATAACTGACATCCATCAAACATGGCACGTGGAACTAGAACAGTCTACCCCAGTGATCGAAATAAAGGGTTCAGTTCGAAATTCCAACCACCTGAAGAAGGCCGGAGCGTACAACGGCCGAAACGTTGTGACAAATATGGCGACAAAGATGAGGACAATAGTCCGACTAATGTAAATACTGTACATAATACCTTATCTCAGAAATAGACAGAATCATCATTATTATTATTATCATTATCATTATTATTATTATTATTATTATTATTATTATTATTATTATTATTATAATTTGATGTCTTTATTATTATTATTATTATTTGATGTACTAAATCTCGGATTCTAACGACAGACCTAAGGTCAGAAATGGTATCATCCCCAGGGCATTTGTGCAAAAAACATAAACAAAGAAACAAAATTTGCAAATCCTTACACATTTTACATTGATATAGCCCTTCGTAAAGGTGTGACTTGTGCTTTTAAGAACAATCTTTTGTTTTTCCTTAAGACATGGGCTGCCAGGTAGCACTTAAATGAGTCTATAATAAATTTTTCAATCAAAACCAACCCACAATTACAAATGGAATTATCGATGCATTCATGGGCTACATTCTTGATTTTTTAACTTCATATTCTTGTATTTGATAATTTAATAAAGCCACATTACAGTCTGCAGGAACTGCCATGACAATAAGAAAGCACATTCAGTTTTTGGGGTTTTTGATCATTATGTTTTATTATTAATAATATTATTATTGATGCAAATTGTTTGTGTAGTCAGGATCACAACGAAACTGTTTTCTGGAACCCCATAAAAAGTATTTCCCTGGAGAGATTAATGAATCGTAGTTTTAAAAAAAGCTTGTAGATCATTAACGACAATTTTAAAAGCCGGACACACTTGATGTGGTAATGGAGGTTATTTTGTAACAGGGATTGGTCAGTAGCCATAATCAAGAACCTGGTTAAGTGTGGTGAGAGTAAACGGGGAAGGAAAATATGGGAGGAGAGAGTGAGTCAGTGAGTGAGAGAGAGACAGAGAATATATAATCAAGAAGTGGTGAGGGTAAACGGGAAAGACAGATGTGAGAGAGAGAGAGAGAGAGAGAGAGAGAGAGAGAGAGAGAGAGAACCTGATGATGACATTGTGCTAATGTCGAGAGTACTCGGAATAAAATGAATATGCATCAATATGGTAATCTTCTTTCTTCCTTTGATAAGGATAGTAAGAAATTTGTCCGTAATTACGAGAGGATCCTATTAAAAATAAGTAAACAAAACTTATCTAAATTATTTAATGAGACAACTCTTTATATATATATATATATATATATATATATATATATGTATCAATTATGTGGTGCGTGTTCAATTTATATAACGTAAATCATTCATACGAAAAACAAATAATGAAGTTAATTATATGGCAAGAATCACTCTCGCAAACAATATTTAATAATAAAATACAATCAACCTCGAATCCGTTAATGAATGGTATGATCCTTGTTTATAAATTCCGGTTTTATCAGGTCTTATTTTTGCTACTGGCGCGGCTTTCAGTCGTTTCATCCGACCATCATCAGGTAGAAAATTATGTAAGTTTTTTAAGTCCAGGTAATAACGAGACATCAAAAGATAGTGCAGACCGAAAGAGGTGTTTTTAGAAATGTGATATTGTTAACTGTAAGAATAATTTTGGAGCGTGCAGTCACGACGCTAAGGTTGAATTTTTTAAAATTTTAAAATTGTGTGTTCAAACGGATTCGAGGTTGATTGTATTTTATTATCAAATATTGTTTGCGAGAGTGATTCTTGTCATATAATTAACTTCGTTATTTGTTTTTCGTATGAATGATTTACGTTATATATATATATATATATATATATATATATATATATATATATATATATATATATATATGCACCACTGACCCTTAATATAAATATGTGTGTATATATATATATATATATATATATATATATATATATATATATATATATATATATATATATAGGGAGAGAAAGAGAAAGTGAGAGAGGGAGTGAGTGAGAGAGAAGAGAGAAATACACGTGTCAGATGAGACCCAAAATGAAGCATTGTCGCTGTACCTAGACGCAATCATCACTATACAAACTTGACAGTCTTCAGAAGCTTCTTCTCGGCCTTGTGGGTGATTGTTTATTTTCAACGCTACAACCACTTCCCCACAGTCGAATGCTTGGGAACCTCTTGCTGCTCCATCGTTATTTCCATGGCATGTGTTCTGGCGAGCTACATTCCTTAGTCTCACTGACCTTTAAAACTGGGACACGTCACGCCACCTACACAAGAGTGAATCATCCACCATTTCCTTCGTATTTCGTTTGTAAGAAGTTCCGTTAGAACAACTTCTTCCCAAGAGAAGCGATGCTTTGTGGAATCGACTCCCGCTTCGTTGTTTTTCAATCACTTGAACTGTTCAAGTCTAGGGTTAACCGTTATCACCCCTGTAACCCGTGTACGTCACTTCTTACCATCTCTTACGTTCATACACAGTAACCCTCTACTCTGAGTGGATCTTGGGTATTATTTGAAAGTAAAAAAAAAAAAGACATAGTTGATTGTCTGGTTTAAATATTGCGAGAATACGCAGGAAATAAAAAAGTATAATTAGGGAGAGAAAGAGATAGAAAGAGAGGAGGAGAATAAGGGAGTGGGAATAAGAGAGTGAGAATAAGAAAGCGTATCTGATCAAATGCGTTCAAATGGGAAAAAAATCGAAGGAGAAAGAGAGAAAAAGAAGTGTGCGTGTGTGTGAGAAAAGTGTGTGTGTGTGTGCGTTTGTGTGAGAAAAGTGTGTGTGTGAGAGAGAGAGAGAGAGAGAAAGAAAGAAAGAGAAAGAGATAGAGAGTACATGGTTAAAAGTTTGATTTAAATGTGGCAAGGATAAACGGGAAAGAACTTAGATAATTAGGAGGTTAAAAAGAAAGAGATAGACACGGTGAGAGAATAAGAAAGAAAGAGAGAGAGAGAGAGAGAGAGATAAATATTCTCTCTATCTCTCTCTCTTATGCTCAGATAGAGAATAAGAGAGAGAGTTTCCTGATCAAAAGCGTTGAATCAGGAAATGAATATTGAAGGAAAAGAGGGTGAGAGAGAAAGAGAAAAGTGTGTGAAGGAGAGAGAGAAGTGTGTGTGTGTGCGTGAAAGAGAGATAGAGTGAAAGAAGCGTGTGAGAGAAAAAGAGAAAGAGATAAGGGAGTACATGGTTAAGGTTTGGTTTAGATGTGGCAAGTATAAACGGGGAAAAAACGAAGAATTAGGAGGATAGAGAGAAAGGGATAGAGAGAGACCATAAACGAGAGTGGACGACCAAGAGCATTGAGGTGGTGAGGGCAAACGGGAAATGAAAACTGAAGGAAAATAAGTGTGTGTGTGTGTGTGTGTGTGAGAGAGAGAGAGAGAGAGGGGGGGGGTTTACATAGTTAAGTGTATGTTTTAAATTTGGAAACGATAAACAGCAAAGATAAAGGAAGGATAATGAGAGAGAGAGAGAGAGAAAGAGAGAGAGAGAGAGAATACATGATCAGGAGCCTGAAGGCAAACGGAAAGAAAAAGAAAAAATGAGAATAAACAAATAAAACATTTGATTTCCAGCTGCCATACAGCTAAATTTATTTCCCAATATAACCAGATCTTGGTGTTTAAGTCCCAGTAGAATAGAATATGTGGAATGCTGATTTTGTGAACAATTAGAATGTAAGAGAAGTCGGGTGAAAGCTAAGAGAACGATACAGCACAATTTTTCAATAAAAAAAGGCTAGCTCCCATTAAAAAAAAAACTAGCTTTTATATGGGATCGAACGCCGCCAGCAGTGGAACCACGCAACGCCCTGCGTCACCAAATAAGGCCAGAGTTTGGAATCTGTTGTCGAGTGCAAAGCAAACGAGAGATATCATGCATAAACTATTCCGTTTACCCTTAATGAAAACTGAAAGTAATGCTTACATTTTAAATAAACAAACCTAATGGATATTTAAACAATTTACTGCATAGCAAACTTCATTAAATGAGACGAGAAGGAACATACATGAAGACTGCCCCGAACGCTTCGCAATGACTCATGCATTTTACTTAAAATCAACAGGAAGTGGCTTTAATTTATTCTCATCTTAGAGTTATAGGGCCGTTGGGTAAAATTTTTTTTCTTCTCCCAAATAGTTCGGTGAGGAGACGGGGTGTAAAAAGTTTTAAATTGGCCAAATAAATGTTCTTGTTTTTATTTTAGAGAAGAATCGATAATAATTAAATGAAAAAGGAGGAGTTATACGTAGACACGATCAGCAGCACGGAGGTTTGGCTGGAGAAAACGTTTAAAATTATTCCAATAGCTTTCAGATAATGAAAAAAAGAACCGTGTTAAGGAAAACAGTAAATTTGTTACCGAAAAGAACGTATAATAATAATAATAATAATAATAATAATAATAATAATAATAATAATAATAATAATAATAATAATGTATCTTTGAAGATATTCGAAAAAATGTCAAAATACAAGGACCTTGAAATAGAAATAAAAAATGTGGCACATGGGAACATCAACAATCCGTGTTGTAGTTGGAGCCCTTGGACTGGTTGGAAAAGATTCCAGTAGGCTAATTGAAGGGATCCCTGGAAGTCCATGCCTCAAAGAGATACAAATATTTTTCTGACAAGTACAGCCCACACTTTACGAAGGGCTTTATCTATGTAATTATTTTTTTATTTTTATTTTTTTTCTTTCTTTGCAGTGGAAAGTGTCATGATGCCATTTCTAAACTTAGGTCCCTGGGCGGGACCCGGAAAGAAATGTGTAAACGCCAGATATCAAAGAAAATAATAATAATAATAATAATAATAATAATAACAACAACAACAACAACAACAAAATAACAATAATAATAATAATAATAGTAATCTGCACTGGGAAATCTGCAACTTCTACGGGAAGGAAATTGAAAGAAATTGGTATAAACACCACTGTGACCCGGTTATGGAGATAAGACCTGTTACAATTTTATGGGACTACACAAGGTACACAAACAAAACAATCAAAGCTAATCGCACAGATATTGTTATTAGAGACCGCAAACAAAAACAAAAAAAACAGTCTCCTTATTGATATGGCAGTCCCTGCAGACTGCAATGTATCTTTGAAGATCTTCAAAAAGCTATCAAAATACAAGGACCTTGAAATCGAAATCTCAAAAATGCGGCACATGGGAACATCAACAATCTCTGTTGTAGTTGGAGCCCTCAGATTGTTTGCAAAAGATTCCAGTAAAATCATTGAAGGGATTCCTGGTAGTCCATGCCTTAAAGAAATGCAAAAAATTATTCTCCCGAGTACAGTCCACACCTTACGAAGGGTTTTATCTATGTAAAATAGGTTTTTTAATTGCTCAGTGGAAAATATCATAGAGTTTATGGCAGAAACATCTGGCGAGACCAACAATTCTGTATAAGGACAGTACATTCAAAATCTCAGTCACGATGACTTGTGACTTCGTGCTAGGACAACCATCGACGAACAGTTCCGTCTATCCAATTTCACTGGCAGGGCCTGTGACAACCTGTAGCATGGTTTTCAAACCATTTTCAACTATGCCGCAGTGTGTGTGTGTATGTGCGTGTGTGTGTCTATGTGTGTGTGCGTGAGCGCACATGCGGGTGTATTTGTGTGGTTGGTTGGTTCTTGATTGATTTGTTTAATGGAATATCAACTCTTTATGGGTCATTTAATGCCAAAATTTAATTTTCTTGGAATCTTTGAAGTACTAAAAATATGATATATGTTATTCTGCTTTCACAATTGAATACATGGTAGCTGATACTCAGCTTTTGTGCATATACAAGTTTGTGTTGATATAATTACTAGAGGCGATGATATGTTGGAATACAGTTTAATTTATTTAATAAATTGTAGGATGTTATATGGTTTAATGTGGTGAAAGTTCTTTGATGTTGGTTATTTGCTTTTGTTACGCGGCATATCAACATCTCTATGGGTTATTTAATTCCGAAATCTAAATAATCTGAGCAGAATTTTATGGCTTCAATTAAATATATTTTCAACGCAATTGTGTACTTTAAATACAGATAAAATATATTGCTGGTTATTTTGCTTTAAAAAGTATTGTTAGTTATTTTACTATAAATATGTATTGTTGGTACTTTTTTATATAAAAATGTATTGCTGGTATTTTTACTATAAAAAATATTTTTATACTTTCATAGATTGGAGTGGGGGTCATTATTTGTCCATAGCTGGGATCCTAACAGGTGCTAGCACCTCGAGTTAGGGTGGATCTGGGAACAACAGCAATTAATAGGCGGTCCCACGCTTCTCAAAACCTCCATTTTCCCTAATCAGAGGACTTGCTGCCGGATGTAGTTTATCGTTATACCCAGGACTTTCTTCGTGTGTGTATTGTTTGTATATTTATTTTCTTACTTGTGTAAGAATGGTCTATTTTTTAAATGTTTTTAAAAGAGATTTTTAATACACATAAGAAATAACATTTTCCCTATAGATCCCTTTCTGTCTTCCATCATCATTACTGATGCTAACCCCCCTGGAGAGTGACACACTTCTCGTGCTAATGTTTTTCCGCTGACATGGATTGGACTGATTATATTGAATCAATTACTAGGTCTGCTGCTAGGAAAGTTGGTTCCCTCTCTCATGTTAGACAATTTTTCTCGCCCGAATCTATCTTACATATTTTAAGTCTACCATTTTTTTCATGCTATGAATATTTCCGCCACATATGGTCTGGTGCTCCTGATATATATTTAGAGATCATCGATAAAATCGAAAGGAGAATATGCAAGGTTATTGTTGCTGACCTGACATCTCGACTTGAGACACTTTCCAACCGCCGTAATGTAGTTTCCCTGTGTCTTTTCTGTAAATGATTTCATGGAAATTGTTCTGATGAAGTTTCACTATGGTAACTCGACTGAAGTTAGCGCAATACTAGGTTGGCGGCAGGTGTCATCAGGGTCTCGCTAGATGTAACAGTGATGTCTATGTTAACAGTTTTTTCTCACACTCCTCGCTTGTGCAACTCTCTTCAGGCTTCTATAAACATTTTCATGGTAGTCGTTCTGATGAGCTTTACCTTTTATTATATAGACTTTATAAACTTACCCGCAGTAATAGATTGACGGTTAGGTCTTATAATTTTACAGTTGGAATTACTGGATGTAACTGTAAGTTCTATGCTAACGTTTTCTTCTCTCATGCTTCTTGCTTGTGGAACTCCACTTCCAACTTCTTGCGTTGTATTCAAATTCGATCATCAAAAATTTAAATGCAATGTCAATCATTAACTTTCTGTCTTCTTATTTCCTGTTCTTTTAGTGCTCTCCCTTCTTAGTATTTTCTTCTGTTTCTTATATTTTTCACACTCAGTACCCCCTGCGTCTTAGTGGTTTCATTGCCTTCCATGTGGTGAAATGATTAATATATATATATATATATATATATATATATATATATATGTGTGTGTGTGTGTGTGTGTGTGCGTGTGTGTGTGTGTGTGTGTGTGTGTGTGTGTGTAAAAGGCTCAAACACTAATGTTCCATGGTTATAATTTATTGCACTGGAAACATAATCACGATCCAAATAATCAGACCTACAAATTCAAAAAGAAAAAGGATTTCTTTTTGAAATTATACGTCTGATGATTTGGATCGTGAATACGATTCCAATGTAATAAATTATAATCAATGGATATTAGTGTTTAAGCAGTTTATATTACTTTCTTACTCTGTCATGGACATTGAGTTATATATATATATATATATATATATATATATATGTATATATATACACGCTCTATCTCTGATATTGAGCACTTTATCCCATAAATATAGCACCCATTAAGACTATATTTCTTCATATATATATATATATATATATATATATTGACCACTAATATTATCAATATCTATCTATCTATCTATCTATCTATCTCTGTCTCTCTCTGTCTCTCTCTCTCTCTCTCTATATATATATACATATATATATATATATATATATATATATATATATATATATATATATATATATATATATATATATATATATATAACGGATGTAACGGCAAAATTGTCCAATTGTTAGATTAAGCTCTGAACCGTTGTATCTTAGAAATGATTAAAGTTAACTTACTGGAATTCTCCGAAGTTTTTATAACAGTATTGGACTTTACTTGGAGCAATAAAAAAGTGTATAATTACTCTCCAAGCTTAACAGAATAATCGTGAGGAAATCGATCATAAATGAGAATGACATATTCTTCATTAATTAATTATAGCTAAGGATCTGATGCTCATAAAGGATTGAAATAAAATGCAAATAATATATATATTCTTTTGGGATCATTTTCTAACTTATTCAAGATGATCGTCGCCCTCTCTAACCTTCTAACCTCTTGTTCTGGAGTAACAATCTGCTCCAGAGGTTTCAAATACGATTTCATTTTCAAGTCTGATTCACTGCTCTTTGGACTGTCATAGCTGAAACTCCTCTCTCACGTACCAAACGTCTTATGGATTGAGTTGGATCTTTTCTAATTGATCTCTTTATCTCTAAGTTGAAAGGTTCATCCCTCTTCCTCTTGTGATCTTTTGATCGAGTTTTCCTGTCTACCGTTCGCTCTTTTTTAAACTTATTCGCCGTCCTCTTGATGGTTTTGAAGATGGAAGCCAGAGTATGACTATTGGTACCACTACTGAAGGCATGAATGATCTTTTCCCGCTCACCATTGCTCAGTTGAGACGATATAGTGCGGTTGACATAAAACAATTTTAACATCCTCTCTTTTTAGCTGAATAATTCAAAGAGATTTTCAGTGATTCTTCCAAACATGGTGTCAAAATAGCCAAAAGTCTTATCTGAAAAATGGAAAAAAGAAATTCAATTAGTTTAGTGATTTTTTTAGATATTAAACATTTTGTGGGATGGATAATTTTTTGATGTCAACGAATATTCGTTGCCACCTTTGTGATGTCAACGAATGCTGGTTGTCACTTTTGTAATGCACGTTGTAGTAGAGACTTTGCAATCGCAGATACCACTATAATACGCCGTTGAACAATACTGGTGACAGACGCCTTCAAATATCACTCGCAATAATATTACTCGCTCGACAAGTAACCCGTATCGTGATCTGAATAGAGAAATAGTATAGTGAATAGAGTAGAGAATGGCGGTCTGTATAGTAAAATAGATAGAATAGAAATGGTGGTTCAAAGAGTAATAGAGGATAGAATAGAAATCGCGATCAATTAGACGTCGCTCGACTTCCTACATATGCGTTTCCTCTAAGGTCTACTTATTCAATAATGGGATCACTGGCGATCTATGTTCAAACTCAAGTGTCGGCAGCGACACTTTATTCCAATACAACAGATAACTATGCTGTTGCATATTTGGACAGTTTTGCTGTTACATCCAGTATGTACGGAGATAATTATACGTGTATATGTCTGTGTAAGATACACCCCTCCCCCAAAAAAAATTACGATCTTTTTACAGTGATTCAAAATTACTATTTTATGTTTTAGTAGATTGTTTATATAGTTTCCGAAAAGTTTTAACATCTTTATTGCGCTCTAGATTTGTTGTATTTTGTATTTCACGATTGATAAAAGCTGCCGAAGAAAAACGACGTTTCTTTTTTTTTTTTTACCGAGTATTCAACCGCTGGTTTTTGAAATTAAGAATCAACTGTGAACGTTTGCATAAACATATATATTTATATTTAACGTTTCAAAATTGAAAGGCACAAACAATTACTGTTCTGGAAGAAGAATTCTTTCTATGCTTGATTTAGGTTGGAAAAACAAAACAAAAACAAGAAAAAAAAAAAAAAAACTTAGCTAGAAAGACTTCCGGGAAAATAGTTATTTTTTCGTCCTAACACAAGAACAGATTCGAATCTCACGAACTTTCTCGGTCATATCAAGATTCCTTAGAGACTAACCCAAGCTCATCATTCTTTTTGCTTCGAGGATAGAAAGCAGGATATCTATTTCAAATGGACCATTTAACAAGGAAAGTTGAAAGAAGTTCCGGAATGCGTGTTTGTAATCTCGAAAGGACATCTCGGAGTAACTGAAATCTCGAGAGATTCTCGCGGACAAGGTAAGAAAAACACAAGATCAAAATAAAATATCTTTTTATCTATTCCACATTCAGACTGCTTCTCTCTTCAGTTGGTTGCTGTCGTCTTCACGAGTCCCTGAGAAATTACATTTGTTTTAAAGACACATGGAAAAAGGAAATAAATAAATAAGGTTACATTTATGACTGTAAGAAACGAAAGTTTCACTGGAGACATTATTTATCATAGTAAAAACGATTTCTGAGCCAGGAAAATATAAGTCAATGTCTTATCGTCCGACCTCTTCTATTCTCGATTAAAATGATTCAAGTTATAAACATCTCTCATATTTAAACTATTTGCATTGTTCCAACTTTTATCTTCATCTTTATTGTCATATTCACGACGTTTCGACCGTTGTATGATCCAGTCTTCTTCAGGATCTGTATAGATTTATGTGATGAGGCATTGTAAATATTCACACTATTAACATTTTTCGAATTGTTGTCTTCATATTTATTATCATATTCACGACGTTTCGGTCGTTGTATACTCTGGACTTTTTCAGGATCTGTCTAAATTTCTGAGATGAATTATTGTAAGTATTTAAACTATTTACATTATTCAAACTGTTGACCTCATCTTTATTTTCATATTCACGACTTTTCGGCTGTTGTACGTTACGGCCTTCTTCAGGATCTGTGTAGATTTCTGAGATGAATTATTGTAAGTATTTAAACTATTTACATTATTCAAACTGTTGACCTCATCTTTATTTTCATATTCACGACTTTTCGGTTGTTGTACGTTCCGGCCTTCTTCAGGATCTGTCTAGATTTGTGAGATGAAGTATTGTAAGTATACAGACTATTTACATTATTCGGACTCTTGTCCTCATCTTTATTGCCATATTCACGATGTTTCAGCCGTTGTATGCTCCGGCCTTCTTCGGGTGATATACTTTAGAATTTTGAATCGAACCCTTTATTTAGTCCACGGGGGATGATTGAAATTTGAGAGTTGATTTACTAAAGTGAATTAACTGAAATTGAGATCAGGCATACGACATGGAACTAGAACAATCTACCGAAAGGCCGGAAGCGTACAACAGCCGAAATGTCGTGTATATGACAGATCTCTCATATGTTTAAGCAGTAAAATTGATTATCCCATCACGGGGATAGAGTGTGAGACATGGTGAATTAAACGTAAGCGCACAAATACTTTTCCTTTTTCAGGCGCCGTTTCTCTTCAGGACGCATGCAGGTATGGCTCTCCACAAATCTCCGTCCTTTGTATCTCTTAATAACTTTTGTCTTTCTGTCATTTATCCTAAACCCTGTCCCAAGATTAATTTACTCAAGCTCACTAAGTAACTTATGCGTTGTTTTCCAATGTCCCTCATGCCTTCAATCGGTCCTGTGAGTATCAGATTTTCCTAGCCCTCTTTCCTCCTTATATGACCTAAAAATTTCAACTGTTTCTTCCTGGTGGTAAGTATAAGTTTCCTTTATGTTTCTCTTTTCTCTAAAACTTCGTTGCTGCTCACATGTTTGGTTCATGGTATTAAAAGCATCCATCAGCAGACTTATATTTCTGTTGCCTCATCTCTGAGGGTATTGTTCAGGATATCACGTAACAGTTCAGTAGTCTTTTCTTTGTATCTGACGAATTTTTTTTTCTTTCTTAATACCCTGCTAAGCTTTTGGAAAGCATCTTATCTATCCCAATGCACCTTGGGATTTCAGTGTCGCAAACATTAAAACATTTCCCAGATTTTCAAATTTTTGTACTTGTTTGATTTTGGTATCTCCGATTTGGAATTTGCTTTTTGGGTTCATCCTTTAGCTAGCGACCATGCATTCTGTTTTTCTGCAGATGAAGTTTGAGGGCAGAATTGTCCAGTCACCTCGATCACCGTCAAAAAAGTAGACGACTATTCCAACCCTCTTCTATAGAGCAATCGGAAGAGAAAGATCCCTAGATGTAAACTATAAATTGGTGGTGTCAAAATGAAACAAATAATTTAAATTTTTATGAAGTGTCTTAACAGAGGACACAATATGCCACAAAGCTAAATTAAATTAAAATAGCCACAGGTGCATTAGCGACAGATGCATTAGCGATAGATGCATTAGCGATAGATGCATTAGCGATAGATGCACCCTAAAAGCTAAACAAAGTACGAAGAAACCTGAAATGTTGGTTTAAAACAATGAAAAAATGCTGAAATGCTATGGAATATTAATCCCCCAATATGGCAGTGAATGCTAAGAAATTTCCTTCCAGATTAAGAGAAGACTGTAGGCAAAAAAATGTGGTTCTACAGAAGGATATTGAGAATATAAAGTATAGAGACCGAAAGTAACGAAGATGTTTTAATGAAAATGGGAAAATCGCTTATAATTAGTATCAGAAAATGACAGCAAAAATCTCTTGGACGCATAATAAGGATGGTAGGTTTAGAGAATGTGGCACTCACATGAGATGTGAGAATGCATGAGGGACATTTCAAGGCAGCGGACCACCTACCTAACCAGGTTGTATAAACGGATTGTGGAAAGGGTGTCAAAACGTCAAAATGTTCCTAAGAGCTATATGGGATAGGTAGTTGTGGAGAGCTAATATCACCAACTTTATGAAGTGACGCGGCATATAGAAAAATAAATGTTCCAGACACTTTTTACTTTTGTCTCGCTCTGCCAGAAGGCAAGAACAAGAGGAACAGATACTACACTTAGATGCCAGCTAGAAGGATGAGTTGCTGTCCGCTGCTTTTATGCAAAATATATTAATTCAAACACATAGAATAAATACGATTGAAGCCATTGTCTAAACTTTTGGTCGGATTAAAAGATGCGCAGTTGGTGTAAAGGTTATCTGAGCGAAAAATGGAATCGGCTAACCGAGTTCAAATTCCGGTTTAGTCTGTGGCGTTACTTTCGTCACCATACCCCTTCGGAAAGGCATGAAAACTAAAGCTTAAATAACAGTGTATACTGGACGTTTGATGAAAACCAGTCTCAGAAAAGAACCCCAGAATTCAAAACAGTGAATAAGGCAACGCTAAAGTACCCCATTATCTTTCCCAAGAGAGAATGTCAATTCAGAGATAATAAAGAAAAAGAAACTTTGGAGAGGCATGATCATAGGATTTAAAAATATTCTGATGTTACTATTTGTCCCTGTGGCGAAATTGTCACAACTTTAACTTCTTCATTGTAACCTATGATAGTACCTGTGATACATGTAACAGACTTACACTATCTTTACAAGTGTCAGATGAGACCAAACAATGTAGTTCTGCTCTGCCATATCCATTCCGAATCTGCCCACTCCTCACTTTCCAGCCTTGAAAAAATGTTTATGCGTCTTTGCGAGTGATTCATTATTTTCCACCCTACAACCACTTTCCCACAGTCAAAACGACGCTAGCCTTTCGGTAATCCATTGCTATTTCAATGGCAAATGTTCAAACGAGTTCAACCAGCCTAGACCAGCCTTCATAACTGACTCGCCATGCAACGTCTACAGGATCGAATCATCTCCATTCTTTCGGTATTCAACTTCCCCAGAACTGTCATTTTATGGAACAGACTCCCGAGAGGATGCTTCCCAGATTACCCCAATCTTAACTTAAAGTCTTGTGTCAACCGTTATCTATCCTACATATTCTAGTAATGTCCACTTCTTTCTCTCTTTCCGCCCTTACAACAAACTCATTCCGTAACGCTCTAGTTTGAGTGGCTCTTGAATTATTTTCCACCCTACAACCTCTTTCCCCAGAGACGGATCATTGTTAACTTCTCACTAATCTATCGCTATGGCCATGGTTGCATAGTTCCATCAGTTCAGGCGTTCATTCTTAAGATCCGCCTTTCGTCGTACACAGGAATGAATCATCCTTATTTCCCATTCTATTCGTGTTCGAGTTACAGGGAGTTTTACTTTGTGGATAAGACGCCCGAGGGGATGCTTCCCAGATCACTACGATCTTAAGCTCTTCAAGTCGACAGTCAACCGTTATCTATCCTGCCTGTTCTCATAATATACGCGTACTTTCCATGATAGTAGCGATTTTCATCTCGAGGTTCTTCACAAAATCCAAAGAATGCTCTTCACATGGCGTCTCGACTTCAGTCACTTTCACACCAAGGTGATGTGTCTTCCCTTTGTCTTTTCTACACATATTTTTATGACAACTGCTCTGACGAGCCTTTTCTCTCTGGTGCCCCGACTGCATGAATTTAAGCGTGCCACTAGATTGGCACCTAGGTCTCACTCGCTTACGGTTGAAATAGCTAACTGCAACCGTCACTTCTACTCTAACAGTTTCTTTTCACGAACTCCTTGCCTGTGGAACTTCCATTCGTTTACATGCTTCTCTGATAAATACAACCTTCAAAAATTTAAATGGTACGTCAATCTCTATCTTCTTGAGTACCATTCATTTTTTATCCTCTCGGCAATCCTTCCTATACTAATTTTTTTCTCCCACTATGACTCCCTGTAAAGCCTGCGTACTAGTGGCATTTTCGACTTTCTTGTGGGGGGGGGGGATAATTCAATAAAAAGTTCAATCAGCGAAATTGGGTCATAATTTTTAAATTGAGAAATCAACAGTAAAGCATAGACGTGGAAAATCCTTTAAATCTATTAAAAAATATGACTAAATAAGACTAAATATGACTAAATAAGAAATAACAGCTTTTCTTTAGTGTTAGTTTAATTTAAATTAACTGAAAATTGAGATCAGGTTTACGACAATTTCGCCACAGGGACAAATAGTAACATTAGAATATTTTTAAATCCTATGATCATGACTCTCTAAAGTTTATTTTTCTTTATTATATCTGAATTGACATTCTCTCTTGGGAAATATAATGGAGTACTTTAGCGTTGCCTTATTCACTGTTTTGAATTCTGAGGTCCTTTTCTGAGACTGGTTTTCATCCAACGTCCAGTATATACTGTTATTTAAGCTTTAGCTGCTTTATTATCTCTGAATTGACATGCTCTCTTGGGAAAGATAACGGAGTACTTTAGCGTTGCCGTATTCACTGTTTTAAAATGATTTTGTTTTGTAGTAATATGTAAGTGAAGTACTGTATAAAAGACAGTATCGCTATACCTATGGGAGTGTTATCTTCCTTGGAGAGTTACCTTGCTTCAGTCAACGTCCCGCTGTGAAGTCAAATTTCTTTCCGAACGAGTTGGGTCGTATTTATTATAAATTAATTTTTTTTTTCGCAAGTAGAATTTTAGTTTAATTTGCTTTACATTTTCATTTACTTGGATATCTTTTTGAATTTTCTTTTTCCGTTTTGTTTTCTTTTCGTATTGTTTTTGTAAAGCCCGTCTCGCTTGAAGGTAGTTTTCATTTGATTTTGGCTGATCTTATATTTTCTCTTTCTTTTAATTTGCTGTAATTGGTTTTGGTTTTAAACATGTTCCTCTATCTTATGTTTTAATGTTTATTGTTGTTATTTTGTGTGTCGGCGAGAGTAAAAAAATATTAAAGGACATCAAAGTTCGTTGAGGAGAAAATGAAGTGTTGGAAGATTTATTGCGGCCACCATAAAAGCAAATGTGCGACAAAAAAATATTAGTCATAGTAGTAAGAACTAAATTTATCAAAATTAGGCAGAGACCAGAGGAAACTATTATGCAATATTTACAACGATTTTAAGAAGCGTCGAGATATTATGAGTTTGAGAGAAAGGGTTCACAAAAAATGTCTATCGAAGACGAGCTAATTTTGCTAAGACTGATTGAAGGAATATTTGGCGTCTCGTATAAGCGTAAACTTCTAGAGCGACTTCAAGCTCATAATATGAATCTGGAAGCATGTGTGAAGTTCTTACAACAATTGGAATTGATTCAAAAATTTAATGCCTCCAAAGGCAGCGTGGAGACATACAGTGTTACTAAAAATTTTCATGTCTGCAGATACTGTAATAAGGAACATAAAAAGAGTATAAATATGTGTCCGGTCTTTGGGAAATGGCGTTTTAAGTGTAAAAAAGAGGCATCATTTTCATACAGTGTGCACATAGGAAAAGTGAGTGAAAAAAGTAGGAAAATAGAGATCTTCCGATTGAAAGTATAGTAGTATTTGAGATAAAAGCACAGGATAAAAAAGTAGGGAAATGCTGAAGTCGAACGGAGTGACTTTACTCATTGGAAGTAATGTTACGTTGATACCGAGGTTGTTTTGGGAAACAATGGGTAGACCAAGGTTAAAGAAAAGTAATCTCCAGTTGAAACAGTTCAATGGGTCAATCATCAAATGTCTAGGATGCTTTGAGGGCACGTTTGAAACAAAGACAGTTTCGAGATAATGCCCATCATGGTGGTAGCAGACATTAAATGCCACAGTGTTTTAGGAATTGACGTGTTAAGAAGCCGAAGATACATGGACCCTGTAGAACCGGATGTTGGATTATTAAGGGGATACGAGGCGAGTATTCAGCTTTAAAAAGCAGTCAACTCAGTATTTTCACGCTCGAAACGTTCTTGTTTACATCCTACCCGTCGTGATTCCTAATCTGAACAAAATGGTCGGACAAGGAATATTAGAAAAAGTCAGCCAGTGGGGTAGCAATTAGACTTCACCCATTATGGCGATACGCAAGTCCAATGGAGATTTAAGAATTTGTGGCGATTACAAGGTGGGCTTGAATCACCAGATCTGTTGGGATAAATTCTCGTTGCATTACATTGAACCAGCTTGCCAAGTGTTTGCTTGTATTAAATACGAGAATCATTCAATAAATAAGGTGAATGTTTCGGTATAAGGACTCCTAATACAGATAGAAGGTTACTTTAAAAAAATATTTTTCAACGTAGTCTCCCAGAACTGTCACACACTTTTCCCATCTGTGCACAAGCTTCCGTATTCCCTCAGCGTAAAAATCTTTGGACTGATGTCTCAGCCAGTCGCTCACAACACTTCTGACTTCATCGTCACTTTTAAACTTCGTGCCTCTCGTTAACGCTTTCAAGGGAGCAAACAGGTGAAAGTCTGAAGGGGCAAGGTCTGGGCTGTAAGGGGGATGAGGGAGCAGTTCCCAGCCCAGCTCGTTGATAGTCTGCACCGTTTGGGCTGCTGTGTGAGGCCTTGCGTTGTCATGATGCAAGATGACTCCTTCTGACTGATGACCCCTGCGTTTGTCCCAACAGATAAACTCAAAGTCCTTGCAATGTCATCCACTGTCACTCTTCTGTCAGACTGAATAAGGTCATTGACTGATTCGATCACCTCAGGAGACCTCACTTCTGTAGGCCTCCCAGTCCTGTCTTCATCATCAACACTGCTCTGTCCTTCTTTAAACAATTTAGCCCACTTGTAGACATTTTTTGGCTGAAACATGTGGCACCATACACAGTTGACATTCTGCTATGAATTTCAACTGGTTTGCACCCTTCAGCAACCAAAAACTTGATAACTGACCGCTGTTCAATCCTGGAGCAGGCTTCTTGGTCGGCCATCTTTGTTAGTCGCCAAAACTCTCAAAGTTTTTTTTTAATCTGCAAAAGAAATTAAATCCATGTGAAAAAGAAGTAAAACAAAAAAAATAAAAAATAAAAAAGAGTAAGCTTCTATCTGTATTAGAAGTCCTTATACCGAAAAATTCACCTTATTTATTGAATGACCCTCGTACTTTGCCAAATTTGACCTTAAGTCAGAATATCAGGTAAAAATGTTTAGCAACTTTGAAGAATGACAAAAATGAACACACCTATTGGTTTAATAAGATAGAACGTCTGCCGTTTGGGGTAAAAACATTAAGTCACAGTTTCCAAAAAGCCATCGAAAAAGTTTTAGAGGGTTTTAAAAATATAATTAAATATAAGAGCTCAAAAGTAAAACGGAGCAAGTTTTGAGAATATTAAATAGCGAGGTTTTGATAATGGATTGCAATAAATGCAAGTTTAATTGTGGAAGAAAATTCAATATCCAAAGTCGGTATATCGACGGATGATAAACTTATTAATAAGATATCAGAGATAGCTGCACCCAGAAATAAAAAAAAGAGTTAGAATCTTTTTAGGAGTAACCAATTTCTATAACAGATAAATACTGCGAAACTTGACCTTGTGAAACCATTTGACGAAACAGACAAGATGAATACCGATTGTCAATGGACAAAAAGACAGGAGGTTGCTTTCGAGAAATTAAAAAAAAGGTACTCATAAACAAACCAGTTGTTAAAATTTTCGACGCAGCAAAAGAAATGACGTTAACTACTGATGCAAGTGAGTGTGCTATAGCCGCTTTATTGTCGCAGGAGGATCACCCTGTAATGCACTTATCCATAAAACTAACATCGGCGGAGGCGAATTAGTTTAATATTAAGCCGGCATTGGCGAGTGTGTGTGTTATGGTCCAGGTTCCTTGTACCGCGGTGATGGTCCAAGGTAGAACCAATGAAGAAGAACTCGAACACATGTATGGAATAACACAGATATATTACAAACTGAATATGTACAAAAGAAGTAGAAGTGTTAGTAATAACAATCAGGTTAGGTTAGAGAGAAAGATGTTGTCTCGACCAGTATCACTATTCCAATGTCTTACAGTAATCGGCTGACGCGACTCTGTCTCTGACTGACACACATTGTGACGATGTTTAACAACACTCCCACATGTGTCGAATGTGGCACAAGGCCGGTTTAATGTGGGCTTACCGAGCCTGTAGGCTCGGCCAAAATTATGCCCATTAGAACCCGTATACACGGGTTCAGGGACTGTCTACCTCCCCAGACGAAACTTTGCCCTGCGGCAAAGCCTCGTCCGAGTTCCTCTCCGCCGAGGCAGAGAGTTCGACCGCAACGAACAGTCTAAACGACTGTTCCAGTCACTGGGTTACTCACTCGGTGACGATGTTTAACAACACGCCCACGTGTGTCGAATGTGGCACAAGGCCGGTTTAATGAGGGCTTACCGATCCCGTAGGCTCGGCCAAAAATATGCCCATTAGAACCCGTATACACGGTTTCAGGGACTGTCTACCTCCCCGGACGGCACTTTGCCCTGCGGCAACGCCCCGTCCGAGTTCCTCCCCGCCGAGACGGAGAGTTCGACACCAAAGAACAGTCTTAACAACTATTCCAGTCACTGGGTGACTCACTCGGTGACTGCTGCTTCCTCTTGAGGAGCAGTATTTATGGTGTACGGAATAGTTCATTACTATTATGGGTAAGTTCCCATAACAGTGTGAAACACGGAAAGAGCTAGAAATCTTTTGCTGGGAAGGTAATTTCTGTTTAAATCTTATAAGCCTTTGAAAATTATATACAACCCCAGAAAAGGGGTTGTATATAATTTAGGGGTTGCTAAGGGTCACAGCTGACAGTATATTAAGATGAGCGATTAAGCTTATAGCGTTCGACTTTGGCATCGTATATATTAAAGGAAATACTATTCCGCATGCGGACGCATTATCTCGGTTAAATTTTGAGAGTAAAAATGTTGAAGCAAGTGAAAATTGTGAGAATAGGATTTTGCTCTGGATAATTCGGCTATGGTTAGGAACTAGGCAGGATCCAGTGTTGAATAGAATTATGGATAGAATAAAGAGAAATCCATGGAGTAAGGGTTCTATGGTTGAGAGGCCTTATAAAGAGTCAATAAACAAATTAACATTCACCCTTGCATGGAGTATTGCTGCCATATATGGTATGGTGTTCCTTATGTTTGTCTCAAGGTTCATGATTAGATCCAGAGACGGATATGCAACGTAATTGGCCCTGATCTGGCATCTCGTCTGCGGTCGCTCTCTCACAGACGTGCCGTCGCCACCCTCTGTCTTGTTAACAAATACTTTCATGGTAACTGCTCCGAGGAGCTGCTTTCGCTGGTTCCCAAACTTCATGAATTTAAGCGTTCTACTAGGCTGGCACCTCGCTCTCACCCTCTCACTGTCGAATCTGTTAAATGTAACCGTCTCTTCTACTCCAATAGCTTCATGTCTCGCATCTCTCGCCTGTGGAACTCCCTCCCCTGTTCCTGTTTCCCTGATAGCTATAATCTCCAACTATTCAAATGTAATGTCAATCGACGTCTCCAGACGCCCTGATCTATCCCCTATCCTTCTCTTCATCCTTTCCGCTATCACTCCTATTTGCTCTCGCTCCAACTCTCTGTAAGCCCTTGCGTGCTAGTGGCTTCCCGCCTTGCTTGGAGGTGAAACGCTTAAAAAAAAAAAGAAAAAAGAAAAAGGAATTATACGTAATGGAGATATCAAATTATCTTCACAGTCTCTGAGAAACGAAATAATTAAAGCCGTGCACGATGATATACGTGGATGTATATTGGCTATGTAAATGATGTTAAAGTTGCAAGCATGGTGCTAAGGCTATTCCAGAGACGTGGAAGAGTATGTTAAAAATGCCTAACTTGTGCAGAAACAAAGAAATTCAGTCAAACTAAAATTCACTCGCTTAGAACCACAAGAGAGCAGGAAGTTATGGAAAAGGAAGTAGAAGTATAGACGGCGTAAGAAAGACTGAATGAATCCAGTATTGAGAGTGATCAGGAAGACCACCAGAGATATGAACGTGAAGAACAGAAGAGGGAGGAAAGAATGAGTGTATCCAGTAGCAGTGATGCACAATCTGGGGATGAGAGTGAGAGGAGATATCATGATGGTTCAAATGAGGAAAATCAGTTCAGACCTAGTCTAAAAAAAAAAAAAAAAATAAAGAGGCTCACTCTGAGAGACATGATGATGTCTCCCAGGGTTCTTCGTAAAAGTCAAAGATCAGCTAATGTTATAAAGTCTCTTAGGTTCAGGGAGGTTTAAATATGTAAATGAGGTACTGTATGAAAGGCAGTATCGCTATACCTACAACAGAGTTATTTTCTCTTGACGAGACTACATCTATCCGAGAGAATACCTATCACAACAGTTTTAATACTATATACTTTTAAATAGTCTTTTTTATATAATATTATTATTATTTTTAAAAAAAATGACAATTTAAAAAAAATTATATAAAGTAATTGTATTCAAAAATACACTATTTTAGAAAAAATAAACCTCGAAATAACATTATTCTTGATATTTATAGGTTTGTGGCTGAGTGGCTAGAACGTTTGTAATAAAACTATTGTTTAACCTTTGAACGTCTTGATAATCGATGACAATATCCTGCTAGCGACAAATTTATTTTCCTCATATTTTAAGCAAAAAGTCAGAATATTTTACGGGATGTAGTTAATCAATCCTTAAATTTGCTTTAACTTTGAAACCAATGTCTAGGAGAGACATTAGATGTTTAAGATGTTATTATAATGTGTTAATGTCTCTTTTGTCGGCATCCATCAAATTATCTAATCGAACAGGGTGGAAGTGAGTTTTTTTTTTGTTTGTTTTAAAAACGTCTAAAACCTCTATTTAAGGAGGCAAAAATATTTTTCTTTTTTACAGATTAGCTTTAGTATTTTATTATAAAAAGAAATATGCCCATTTTATTTCATTTGGCACCACTGTGAGACTGTGAAATGCTCCTCAGCCCCTTCCTGAAATCAATCATTCTTGCGAAACGGCGACTACAAACACTGGCTATAGATGTTTCCACTATTAGTGGCATAACACGACAGGAGAGCTTCAATCAATCAATAATAATAATATGAACAAATAACATCATTTATTATTAATAACTATTACGTGAGCAGAATTGTTTTTATAGTAAATTATAGATATTTTTTCTCGTTCTCTGGCAATGTTTGTGTTAGATTTTCAGGACGGTAGCGTTACGTGATAAATCTTTTCTTCGCTCCCGATGTCTGGCACTGGAGCTGGCGGCCTGGAACAAAAACGGCGGAAATCACAAGCAAAGTTAAGAACTTTGCTCGACGTGTCAAAGTTCATTCCATAGAATCGCTTTCTCATTGCTTGCTTTTGATTCGCGGCCTCCTCGTCTCCGTCAGTGCTCATCTGAAGGCAAGCCGCGAAACAAGAGGAGAGTAAGCCCCCCGACCTTGCAAGCTTGGCTATCGCTTTCACCGCTAATAATCTCGGATAACTCATTCTATATGCACAAAGGAAAACCAGGAAACTGAAATAGCGAACAAAAGCAACGCAATCTCTTTTAATATACGTTAATTATAAGAATTGCCTTATCTTCAGATTTGCGAACACAAAGAATTTGTAAATAGAGTTATATTACAAAGTTGAAAATAAAAGCAGTGCGGATAAAATTTGTGCCGGTCAATACCTCTGTTTTAGTTATGTACAAAGCTACAGTATATATATGAACACCCAGTGAGAATCAAATTCGTTAACAACAGACTACGTGGGATGGAGTGTTGAAGCTAAGACCAGACACCAGTTTCATTCTCAGGGTGCAGCTTTTTCCAGTCGAACGCTTGTGGCTTAAGAAATAGCTCTTTGGCCAGTTCGTTACACACGAAATAAGACCACGAGACAAGAGTGTAGGAATTATTCGGTTGTAACCTTCTGCATTAGACGAGCGAGGTGAAGCGTGTTGAGAGGGCAAACAGTCTAACGGGAGGGTTTTTCTGTTCGCACCGCGATGAGCGGTCATTTATCCCTCTCTACTTTTCTCTGGTTTTTGCTGTTAGGAACCACTGTCTTGTAGAGAACAAAGTTCTTTGCCCTATCAGCTCTGCCAAAAAAGATTTTCATGAAGAACTCAGTGTCCTTCTTTATTAGGTTCATTTGACCTGGTTCTTGGGAGGTCTATTCCATTAAGCTAATCTTCTTTGTCAAGACAATTACGATCGAAATAATTTTTGCAACACCTTTCAGTTATTTTCCTTTAACAAGATATAGGCCGACACTAATATCGCTACATAGATTATATTAGAATCTTGAACGTTTATTTTTCAAGGATATTATTCATTAAAAATATAAATTTTTAATTTATTCGATACCACCGAAAAATTGAGAAGTGACCCTAAGCCACTTCCCGAAACCTATTGTTCTTTGATAATACGTGCGATAACAAATTATTAAGCAATGATATTCAGAGACGTTTTTTGTTGTTGTCTCTATCACATTGATTCGCCCGCTGCGCTTTCTGACCTTCCTCGACGAGTTATAAAGCTAAAATAGTTGGGACTTAGTGAGGATAGACATCGTCACAGAAAAGTGAGAACCTTAATGTCAATCGAAAGTAAGCGTTCATTGTCAGTATGTTCACACACACACACACACACACACACACACACACACACACTTACACAAACATATAAACACAAGCAGATAAATAGATGAAAAGGAAGAAGAGGGGATGGATAGAGAAAGAGAGAGAGTGAGAGAAAGAGAGAAAGAGAATAAACAATACCCAACACTAAGGTGCCTTGATATATATATATATATATATATATATATATATATATATATATATATATATATATATAGGATTGGTGTATACGGAATAAATTCTAATAATCAAAAAATACTATTCTTAAAAGAGTGCTCAATACAGAGTAGAGCAAATATATTCATTTATTCGAAAATTATAACATAAAAGTTTATAATATCTCTACAAAAATAGCCATTTTGTTTCAACACTTCTGGTGTCTTCTCAACACCATCACTTGAGAAGACACCAGAAGTGTTGAAAGAAAATGGCTATTTTTGTAGTGATTTTATAACATTTATATGTTATAATCTTCGAATAAATGAATATATTTGCTCTACTCTGTATTGAGCACTCTTTTAAGAATATTATTTTTTGATTATTAGAATTTATTCCGTATACACCAATCCTATATATATATATATATATATATATATATATATATATATATATATATATATATATATATTATATGCTGAATAGTGCCTTATAAACACAAATCTTTCCCAGACTCTCGAATTATTCAAATAAGTACCTTATTTGAATAATTCGATAATTCTCTGAAAAAACAGCATAGCATGAAGAAAAAAGGCCAAAAACTTAATAAAAATAATGTTTTGTCGTCACTTATGTTATTATTAAGAGGAATGACCAAAATATTTTTTATTAAATTTTTTAATCTTTTCCATGACGTTCGAAATTTCGGTTAAATATCTTGTTTTTTGACTCATTGGTCGATGCAATTACTATTAGGGTTTTAGTGCTTTTGTTTCCGGTGAAAACACATTGAAATGAAAATCCTTACAAAAATTAAATAACTGTCGGATTTTAAGGGGATTTTCGGAACTTATTCAAAAATAAATGAAAATATTTTGGAAATTATTTCTTTAGAAGATCTTGATAAAAAAATTTTCTCTTTACATATATTAACCGCCACATACTTAATTTCATGAAATTTTTGAGAAATTAAATTTTAATTCCAAAATTCGTTTTGTTAAAAGCAGGACTTGGAGAATATAAATAATTTTTTTTTTTCAAACTGCTACTCATTTCCCGAAAATCTCATCCGAATCGTAAAATAAAAAAATGCAATAAGACTGACATTATTTAATTAGAAAAGCATTTAATTGCCTTTATAAATAAGATTTATTAAGGACACTATTGTCTTAAGAAACCTTTTTTTCGATGAATAATGCATTTTTACAAGAACTGTCTACATTTTTTAAAAAGTTTTAATTATAATATTTTATTATAAGAGTATTTTTTAAAAAATCTTTTAAAATTCTATATTACTTTAATCCCGTTAGGTGACATTTTTATCAAGTGAAAACTATATTTACTAATCAAAAATTTAAAAGCTTAATACAAATAATTTTGCGCTAAGTTTTTAAAATAATTTTAATTTTTTTTATGTATATAAAATATTATGTAACGAGTCCATTTTTGAAAGTATGGGCGACCATACACAACATTTTCAGAAAATAAGAGCACTGACTATAGTAAATTAAAAGTTAACATTCCTATATTTAAAATACGGAGAATATTTCCAACACTCAAGATTAATGAGTACTAAAAATTATATAAAAATAAGTGCTCAGGTCATTTTCTTAAATTATGTTTTACAAATAAAGTCTCCGTAGAACAACAACCAACCTGTCATCACCACATCAATCACGTAAAACACGGCGATGTCGGTTAAAAACACAGCTAGTTTTTTTTTTTTTTAAATCTGTGTTATTTTAAACTTAAAGTAAATAATATTTCTTTCAAATCAGTTTAATTATATATACTTTAAATCAGCTAATAGTTCTCAAATAAAGTTTCAGAAAAGTATCTTTTTGGACGATTTTTTTTTAATATAGGGAATAACATTGCGATGAAAGACGACTGAAAAAGGGCGTTAATCAGCTATTTTAAAAATAGATTCAATTCAATATAATTTCTGTTTGAAATACACCAGAGTATTTTGCTTTTTGGAAATAGTAAATATTATTCTGTGTCAGACAGTCTGTTTGTGTGATACCTTTCCACTCGAGATCCATCCAACTGATTTTTCCCAAACTTGGAGCATAAATTGTACAATGTAAGAGATAGTTTCTTAGCGTAAAAAATCAATAATTAAAAAAAAACAATAATCGATAAAGCCGAGCAAAATCGATAAATTCAACTTTATTCCTCTAATTTCGTCCAAAGTCGATATGTAGGTTACTTACATCATGGCGAGCTCAACGACACCTCATTTTTATTTCTACGCCACTGCGTTTAGTGAAAAACCGCGAAAAAAAGAAAAATCGATTTCAACCAAAATTTTAAACTAAAAACTCCATCAATTTTCAAGCAATCTAATGCAAGCTTCACTCAATTGTAGCCATCAATAAGTTGATCGTTTAAGAGTCATTTAACTTGATAATTGAGTCCACCCATATAGTAAAAAATTCGCGTAAATAACAAAAATGTCAGTTTTTACTAGTTTCTTTCTTATTTTTCGTTGTTCTTTCAACCAACTTTCATCAAGTGTGTGTGTGTGTGTGTGTGTGTGTGTCTATATATATATATATATATATATATATATATATATATA
>OZ038476.1:124842645-124870145 GCA_964036315.1 Acanthosepion esculentum
CACTAAAAAATTAATAATAAAAAAAATATAGCATAACTGATAATTGCCCTATTTTCGATGTGTAATACTAACATTAATATATAGAGTTATTTCCAGAGAGAATATCAGATCGGCTTACTGTCCATGATCGCAAACCCTGCTGCACAAAACGCGAAATAGTGAGAAATTGTAGCAGACGAGAACTACTTTGTAACGGAAGGAGATTCAGAACATTCAAAAGAATTAAATTCACCATGTAGAGAATATTTGTACATATTAATTGATTAAATTACCACGATCAGGATAATACAATGATTATAAACTCGAGCTGTGGCTCTAGATATATCGATGACGCTTGACAGGGTTTTGGACGCTGGTCTTTTGCGTAAGCTGCAGGGCAATTGTTTTATTTAATCCAATCGTTCCTATCAAATCGTGTTTTGAACGGGCTCGCTTCCAGATCCTTTCACACGAACGTTGGTGTCCCTCAAGGCTCTATCCTGGGTGCTACGCGGTTTCTGATCTTCATCAATGCTCTTCTTGATGTCTTCAATTCCCAAGTAGGCATTTATGTAAATGACACTACTATTTACTCTTGTCTCAATAGCAAATGCGTCAGAACTGACAAAGTAAACCTGACCGCTGCTCTTGAAAAAAAAAACCTCCAGTTAGTAGATAACTATGGCAGAAATTGACTTGTAAATTTGAACAACCACCATAGAGTAACTTTTCTACTTGCCATCGACACTGATGATGTCAGACTCCTGGCGAACAACACACTGCGCCTTCTTGGTCTCCACTTTTCAACTGATTCGAAGGGGAGCGATTACATCGAATTAATTGCTGCATCTATCGCAAGGAAATTTGGTTCAATGTGTCATGCCAGAAAAAAAATTCTCGTCAGAGTCCATCTTGTACATTTACAAATCTACCATTCGTCCGTGCATTGAATACTGCTGCCATATTTGGTCTGGTGCTCCTGCTATTCATCTCGAGGTTCTTAACAAAATCCAAAGAAGGATCTGCAATGTAATCGATCCTGGCTTGGCATCTCGACTTCAGTCACTTTCTCACCGACCTCAGGAAGAGAAATAGGTGATACTGTTGATGGGGATGAAGATGTGACGCTAATGATAATGGGATGGAGATAAGGAGCAGAGGAGAAGATTCGGAAGGATGGTGATGAGGATGATGATAATTTGTATTAACATGATGTTAACGAAACAGGTGTAACCTTTGTTTTTAAATGTCACATCCTACTGTGCAGAGGTCGGAAGTTTTAATTAATTTATTCCACTTTTCAATTAATCCATTGAATATTAATCAAGTTCAAGACCATTCTGTTTACATAAATAATTTAAAAAAAAATGTAGCAAAACAGAAATATTAATATTTTAATTAACCTTCCTGGAGAGATGTAAACTTTAATGTCAATTCTCATTTCAATATTTTGATATAGTCATTAGAAATCCGTGTTGATATCAGATCGATCCCGAACTAGGATCATCTAGAAGATCCCATATCTGATACCAGTCATGTGTGAGATTTGGGTGATTATTCAGGAATAGGCTTCATGGATGAATTCATTAATTTTCTACGCATTCTCCGGAGTTTTTCAGGGGAATGATGATATATTTTTTGGAATTCTAAGCCACTGGAAAGTTGCAGAGCGGTTACCACAAAAAGTTACAAAAGGCTTGCGTAAGGATTGATTCATTTTTATGGTTTATCAACCCTTTTTAGGGTTATTTAAAACCGAAGCATATATTTTGGATTGTAATAAAAATTATGCTTGTTTTTGCACGGGTGAATATGAAATTAACAATTGTTGTTTTTTTTTTTTAGATAAAATGCTTATCCAGTATCTGTCTATATTTCTGAGATGAGTTATTATGTACATTATTTACATTATTCGGACTATTGTCCTCAAGGACACATGGTACAATGGATAAAGGCGTTAGTTAGATCCAGTGACAGGACCCAAAGAGTATGAGTTCAATACCCGGCTAAGCCAGTGGAGAACTTTCAGAGGGAAATTAACAGGAGATAACTGATAACTGACATCCATTAAATATGGCACGTGGAAATAGAACAGTCTACCCCAGTGAGCGAAATAAAGGGTTCAGTTCAACATTCCAATCGCCTGAAGAAGGCCGGAGCGTACAACGGCCGAAACGTTGTAATAAATATGGCGTCAAAGATGAGGACAATAGTCGGAATAATGTAAATAATGCTTATCCAAGCTACGTGTCCTACTATTTAACCTGAAGATGGGGAGATGGCATTTCCTCCTGAGTGAAATGAAACGAAGTCAACATGAATTCGAGCTCAATTTTCCGATTTTGCATTATCCCTTATAGCGCTATTCCATCCACCATCCACCCGCCAGTGTAAGAGTGAAGAATGGACACAAGGCATGAATGCAATTGGGAGAATAAAACAATCTTGCAGCGGTATATGCCGGCAATAATGTAATTTCTAAAAAAAATATTTAATTCAAATTTATATTAACATTTATAAAAATTCATTTAATTTATACCACCCAATTTATATCAAATAAGATTTGATGATAAAAATTTACGGTATTATTAGTACAAAGACCACATGATGAAAAGTAAGTGAAATTAAATTGAAAGGAAATGAAATTGAAAGGAATACTATCCAAAAACTAATACAAAGACTCATCTGACAAAATTCAACATAATATTAGTACTAATACTATAAAAGCGAATAAAGTAAATTAAATTGAAATAACAGACATGTTGTAGCGGACACTGTGTTTGTACGCGTTATGCATGAACACGTGTATCTCCTGAAATAGGGCCCACTACAAATATGGCGGGCTCAAGATGAGTCCACCCAAAAGAAAACAACAAAAGACCGATATATATATATAGAGATTTTCAAAACGTAGCTTAGATGTGGCAGAAGGCCAAAAGTATGGGGAACCCAGGGAGGATCGAACTCACTCCTCATTCGTAATTGTACGCGCGAGACAAGCTTGCTAACTATTACACTCTATCTATCTATATCTATCTATCTATATCTATATATATATATATATATACACATTAAATATATATATATATATAACATATTTATATATATATATTAAATATATATATATATTAAATATATATATATATTAAATATATATATATATATTAAATATATATATATATATTAAATATATATATATATATTAAATATATATATATATATATTAAATATATATATATATATATTAAATATATATATATATATTAAATATATATATATATATTTAAAATATATACATATATATATATATTAAATATATATATATATGTATATATATATATATATATATATATATATATATATATATGTATATATATATATATATATATATATATATATATATATATATATATATATATATATATTTAAATATATTTGCAACGGTACAGAAGCGTATCAAGGCATAAAAAACAATTTTTTTATTAAAGGCCATGATAGATTTAAAATAAAAACACCAGTTGACCGGTTTCGTCCGCTCTCATCAGAACTGTTAACGGGGAAAAGAAATTATGAAGAAAATATCTGTTATGGATGACATGAATGAATGGGCAGGGAAGAAAGAGATAAATTTTAAAAAAAGAAAAAAGTGTTTATAATCAAAGTAATACCACAAAAGATGCTAGAGACAGCCCAGCATATATATATATATATATATATATATATATATATATATATATATATATATATATATATATATATATATATATATATAATATGCTGGGCTGTCTCTAGCATCTTTTGTGGTATTACTTTGATATATATATATATATATATATATATATATATATATATATATATATATATATATATATATATAATTATATATATATATATATAATTATATATATATATATATATATATATATATATATATATATATATATATATATATATATTTATATCGGGTGACCCCAAAATACGGGAATTTTTGAAGTTCGTATTGCCAGATATGAGCAAGTGGCAACACTGCGAGACAGGGACCTTGAGCAAGTAAACATTTCGCCATTTTAGTAACAAGAATGAAATTCACAGTATCCCAGCTGAAATGTTGCAGCAATCAATGAGGAATCTCAATAGCAGATTTCAAGAATGCATTCGTACAGGAGGACGCCATCTACAGGACGTAATTTTAAAAAAATTAAAATTCCATCATTGTTTCTTAAAAGGCATGTTTTAAGGTTTCAATTACTATGAATTAAATATTTTTCTTTCATCACTCTTGTTTTTATTGGATTGTTAAAAAGTCACCATTTTTTTGGGGGGTCACCCTGTATATAAGATAAATCAATTGCTAATTATTTTACTATAGAAATGAATTAAAAATCAAATACTGGGAATTTCTGTGGTCAGGAGTAAATGCAAGTATCACAGACAGAAGAGGGTTATTGTAATATAAATACATATCTTGTAACTTCACTAGAAAATGCACCTCGAATTGTTTCGCATACAGAAATTCGTTGTACAGGAATTGAATATAAGAATGCATTGGGCATCAAACAATGGGTTTTAATTGTTTAAGAATTAATAGAAGTACTGGCTGACTGAGGCCTGATATATATATATATATATAATATACATTATTTCTAATTGTAGAAAACGCAGAAATTCTACCAGGAATATTTGAATTTTAGGAATGGGACAAATATTCACTACACAAACTGCATAGCGCTCCCCGCAAAGGGAAAAACGCAATGTTCACGAGAGATTACATTGTTGTAATGTCCACTGAAAATGAAAAGTGAAAGAGAGGACAAGGCAGGGTCTCGTGAAGTATATATAGTGTTGGGAGAGCGACCCCTAGGAACAATTTAGACAATTAGGAAATTAAGTAGGAGTTAATTCCAATAATACCCCCTCTCAATAGACAAGAAATATTTTCTCCGACGAGCTACTTTCGCTAGTTTCCATACTTCATGAATTTAAGCGTGCTACTAGGCTGGAATCACGGTTCCACCCTTTCACTGTCGAAACGGTTAAATGTGACCCTCCCTTCCAATAGCTTCATGTATCGCACATCCCGTCTGTGGAATTCCCTATCTCACACTTGTTTCCCTGATAGCTATAATCTCCAACTATTTAAATGTAATGTCAATCGACATCTCCAGATGGCCTGACCTATTGCCTGTGCTTTGCTTCATCCTTTCCACCATTACGTTTCTTTACTCTCGCTCCCACTCCGTAAACCCTTGCGTGCTAGTAGCATCCCACCTTGCTTGGAGTGAAATGCTAAAAAAAAAAAATGAAAATTTCATGTAATTTTGTTTCTGCCCTTGTGAGATGGGAAAGAAAGGTATCGGTTCCGATGCGTGATTCGACGAAATGTACTTGTGCTGTCATCAGGGTGCGGTTTTATTTTCTAGTTGAATGTAGCACGCTCTTCAAAATGCATCAGTAGTGTACATTGATCAGCCTTTGCTATTAAAAATATGATTTACAAAGCTTCAAATAATACGCATGTAAGATATTACTACTAATACTACAAGATGAAAAAGTATTTAGTATGATAAAAGTAGGAGTTAAAACTTATATTAGTCAAAAATGAATAATGGCTGACAATGCTTCATGTAATAAAAATTCAACGTAATATTATTACTAATACTACTAGATGCAATACAATAGCAATTAAGATAAAAGAAATACTAGTCAAAAATGTATAATGGTTGAGAATGCTTCCTTTAATAGAAAATAAAAAAATAATATTACTACTAATACTACTAGATGAAAAACAATAGAAATGAAGATGAAAGAAATACTAGACAAAACTGAATAATAGTTAAATAACTCAAAATATAGATATTATGATGAAGAATTTTCACTTTGGTCGCCTTGTAGTTGGAACAGTAATGCACATATTTAACATTTCAAGACTAATTTGTATTATTGGAAATCCTTTCCCACTTGACATATTGGCGCAACATTGTCATCCTGTTCTTATTCAGGACGTTTTACCTAGTGCTGTAGTTAAAATAAACCATAAAATATATTGTGTACTATCTGACGTTGGAAATTTCTCGCTCCTATCTGAAATCAGGCTGAGAACAAAATAGTGGATTTTTTTTTCATTTGTAATCTCTTCGTGGTTGGGCCGAGAACTTTTCAACATCTCCCTCTTACTAAGATAGCAGTATGTTGTTCTGACAAATTGAATTTGTGATGTTGTAATCACACAATTTTGATCGATACAGTCTTCAGCATTCGTACGGTTTGTAATCCCTAAGAAAAGGAAAAAAAAAAAAAAAGAAGAAAAGACTTATTTGGTTAATAGAAAATTTAATATCGAAATTTTATCAGAAAGCCACATCGACCTAAATTTCAAGTGGCATGTCAGGCGTTTATTATAAAACACAGACATGAAGAAATATCACCCTGCAATACAATTAATAGAAAATTATGTTTTTTTTTTTCATTCGTGTTGAATAAAAATATAATCGTATACATTTCATTTTTTTGTTGTTGTTAATAAATGACTTCCAGACATTACTGCGTCGCCTTTTCAATTAATTATTTCACTTTTTAGAGGGTTTAATTTCTGACTTCACGGAAAGAAGTCGTTTTGAATCACATGTCCTAATCAAAAAATTTAATTAAAACTTGCAAGCATTAATCACACAAAGCGCTTCAACTTAAAATCACTAATCATTATCTCTTGAATGAAAAGAAAAAGCTGAAGAATCTAATGGAACGTTTTAGACCATTTTTATATTACACTTTCGAAAATGAATATTAATAAGAGAATTTAAATGTCATATGAAGAAATCGTTCTGATAATCATAATAATAATAATAATGATAATAATTGTGATCCTAATAATAGATATTTTTATTACAACTTCGAATGTGAATATTAATAAGAGAATTTAAATGTCATATAAAGAAATCGTTCTGATAATAATAATAATAATAATAATAATAATAATAATAATAATGATAATAATTGTGATCATAATAATAGATATTTTTATTACAACTTCGAAAATGAATATTAATAAGAAAATTAAAATAGAGAAATCGTTCATTTTCCTTTAATAATAATAATAATAATAATAATAATAATAATAATAAGAAGAAGAAGAAGAAGAAGAAGAAAGGATGGAACTAACCCGAAATGCAGGATCTGCGGAAATATGATGAAACTGTCGACCATATCACAGGATGTCTGGAACTAGCAAAAGATGAATATACCCAGAGGAATAACAAGGCAGCGACATATGCGCACTGGGAGATAACAAAATCGAAACCACTGAGAGATGGTATGAGCACCAACCAGACACAGTTACCCAAAATAACGATGTAACTATCCTCTGGGACATGCCAATTCAAACTGACAGGGAAATTAAAGCCAACAGATATGATATTATCATAAAAGACAAAACGTTCAGGAAGTAGATGCATATTGACATCTGAGAGAAACACCTCCATAAAAACTATCGAGAAATTGTCCAAATACAATGACTTGGAGATGAAGATTAATAGGATGTGGGGAATGAAGACTGAGACTGTAGCAATAGTAATCAGATCTCTGGGCTTTCTGAGAAAAGGAATATACAAATTTACTAACAGTACCCCAGGTAAGATCAATATACAAGTTGCCCAGAAAGTCACGCTACTATGAACATGCCATATACTAAGAACAGTGTTATCAATTAAATGTCAATTCTATAGAGCTTAAGGGCCATAGTTTGGACCCGGCTCCAAAGGATACAAAGCAGGAAATATAACTCACAATTATTATTATTATTATTATTAATAATAATAATAATAATAATAATAATTAGTTAACTAGGAATTATCAAGCACATATACTAAAATACTGTGTTAGCCCAAGATGCAGATTCTGTGACAAATATCCAGAAACCATTGATCATCTTATATCAGGTTCCACGATATTGGCACTCACTGAATATAAAACCCGGCATGACAGAGTGGGCCAATATCTGCACTGGAAAATTTGCAACTCCTATGGGAAGGAAACTGAAATAAACTGGTACGAACACCACCTAGACCCGGTTACGGAGATATGACCTGTTACAATTCTATGAGACTACACAATACACACTGACAGAACAATCAAAGCCAACCGCCCAGACATTGTTATTAAAGACCACAAACAAAATAAGCGCCTCTTTATTGATATGACAGTTTCTGCAGACTGCAATGTATCTTTGAAGATATTCGAAAAACTGTCAAAATACAAGGACCTTGAAATAGAAATCTCAAAAATGTGGCACATGGGAACATCAACAATTCCTGTTGTAGTTGGAGCCTTAGGATTGGTTGGAAAAGATTCCAATAGGCCGATTGAAGGGATCCCTGGAAGTCCATGCCTCAAAGAGATACAAAAAATTATTCTGACAAGTACAGCCCACACTTTACGAAGGGCTTTATCTATGTAATATTTTTTTTTCAGTGGAAAGTTTCATGATGCCATTTCTAACCTTAGGTCCCTGGGCGGGACCCGGAAAGAAATGTGTAAACGCCAGATATCAAAGAAAATAAAAATAATAATAATAAATCCAAAAAGTGTCAAATTATAAGGATCTTCAAATCGAAGCAACAAAAATGTAGAAACGTAAAACAACGATTATCCCGGTTGTGATAGGGGCATTGGGTAGGGCAATAAAAAAAATCTTTCACAAGCACAGCTCACATATTACGAAGGGTTTTATTTATGTAAAATATCTGTGATCTTAGGTTATTTATTTTTATAAAAATGATCAGTGGAAAATATCATGGGGCCATTTCTGACCTTAGGTTCCTTGTTGGGATCCGGAAGGAAATGTTTATACAACAAAAATCAAAGGAAATAATAATAATAATAATAATAATAATAATAATAATAATAATAATAATAATAATCTAAATATTGGAGATAATGAATAATAATAATAATAATAATAATAATAATAATAATAATAATAATAATAATAATAATAATAAATATGATTGACGTACCTCTTGTAATATTTTTCAACGGGTTGGTGGTACTTCCAAGCGCACTCATTACAACGGGAATAAAAATTATTATTATTACTGTTATGAGAAGAGCGCGATTTAAGAAAAAGCAAAGAAAAACAATGTTTGATAATGTTAAACAATACTTCAACAGAATGTCTATTTTCAAGTTATATTAAAAAAAAATGAAAAAAATAAATATAGCTTGAAGAAAAGAGACATTTTGTTAAAATATTGCTTAACATTATCAAAAACTGTGTTTTTTCGTTTCTTAAACTGCTCTCTTAACTGTAATATTACAACTGTTACTACTACTACTACTACTACTACTACTACTACTACTCGTGCTGTGCTAGCACGATGTCACAAGTCATCGTGGCCGAGGGCTTGAACGTGCTGGCCTTGTTCAAATTGTTGATCACGCTAGATCACACGCTCTTTTCCAAAAGCTGTAACTAAGATCTTCTAAACATAGTTGCAGTATAAAAGTGGGCGATGTTGCTCTTGAATAAACACAAATTCGCCTGAGCAAGCGCCTGCAATAAGGATTGGCTAGTCGCTCTAGTAGACGGGTATCCTCGAATACGAGTGGCCAGCGATACTATACTACTACTACTACTACTAATAATAATAATCATAATAATTCTTGTCGTAATGGCGTGCTTGGGACAGTACCTAGAAAACTGAAAAAGATCTTAGGAAGAATTAGAATTGAGACCAACATTGTAGATCTCCAGAAAAGTGTTATCATTTACATTTAGTTCTTGAATTGTGAGGAGTCTGGTTAACACCAAGATACAAAAGTAGAATTTCCATTGACTGCGTGAATGTGCGATACCAATAATAATAATAATAATAATAATGATAATAATAATAATAACCGCCCAGACATTGTTATTAAAGACCACAAACAAAATAAGTGCCTCCTTATTGATATGGCAGTCCCTGCAGACTGCAATGTGTCTTTGAAGATATTCGAAAAACTGTCAAAATACAAGGACCTTGAAATAGAAATCTCAAAAATGTGGCACATGGGAACATCAACAATTCCTGTTGTAGTTGGAGCCTTAGGACTGGTTGGAAAAGATTCCAGTAGGCTGATTGAAGGGATCCCTGGAAGTTCATGCCTCAAAGAGATACAAATAATTGTTCTGACAAGTACAGCCCACACTTTACGAAGGGCTTTATCTATGTAATTATTATTTTTTTTTTTGCAGTGGAAAGTGTCATGATGCCATTTCTAACCTTAGGTCCCTGGGCGGGACCCGGAAAGAAATGTGTAGACGCCAGATATCAAAGGAAATAAAAATAATAATAATAATAATAATAATAATAACAATAATAATAATAATAATAATAATAAATCCCTTAATCCAGCCAAGGTGTTCGTATATTTACATGTTTTTTACCGCCCGGGATACCATTTTTTTTTTTTTTTTTTACTAAAGTCTAAGAGTGAAATACCTTCATTTGTGGGGGACACGACCAACACTAAATGAAGTCCAATGAGAAGTGATCTAATCTTATTTCTGTTGAATTTTTGGGATGAGGATTTTCAATTGTTTACATTGTTTACAGTCGGACTAATATTCTAATCTGGACCAGGTAGTTCAGATTTGAGAGAAACAACATTATCGTAATAAAAAGAGAGAAATAAAGCAAGAGATATCGCTAGACATTGACAACGAAACGAGAACAGTTTTTCTCCCAATTTTAAGACTAAATAAAATGTTCAATTCAAATTTTCCTGGAATTTACCTGAATCTATAGAATCCTGAAGGAGGCTGCAGAGCAAAATGAGCGAAACATTGTTATTATAACAAAAAAGATGCGGGCATTGATGATGAGGGATGCTTTCTCCTTCTTCGGCAGAATGCACAACTCACACGACTGAAGAATATCAGTCACTGTTCGGTTTTTGTGGGCGGGGGCATTTCCTCGAGCCGTCCAGGCTGTTGAAAGATAGGTATTTTTATCGAATACCCATCACTAAAATGATTGCCAACCATGACTATAAAGCCTAGTCTGTGCTGGTATTTAACCCATAACTTGGGGAGAAGAGATAGATTCAAACTCTTTCCAAGTGTATTTCTGCATAAATGAACGTAACAAATTCGACTGTAATTCGAACTCGTCTCTCTAATTTCTCATTCAGAGACGCTTTTCATTACACCACCAGCACAGGAGTAACAAATATGTATTTTTAGGGCACTACCGACTGATTGGTGATTTCTTGCTCAACTTGACGTCCATATTGTCTCATTTTGATCTTGCCGATATGACCGCCATCTTCTGGCTTTCTCTTTTTATATTTTGGATAGGAGACATTCTCTTCTTTAACTTTAAATTTAATATAAATCAAAGGGGAAAATTCAGTGTTCGGTTGGTAGGGGTAATTGCACCCCTCGAAGACCCCTTTTGATTAAAATGAAATATACTTATCCAAATACTCTGGATAATGTAGTTTCAGAATATATTTAGTTATGGAGTTCTATCTCCAAAACCCCAGGAGGATTTCGATAACAAACGGACAGACAGCGGCTATAACTTAAAATATATATAGATGAATGGTTATAACTTCTATGTGCAGTGTCCGTTCAGGACTAGTGCGATCATGGCTCTGAACAACATCTTCATCCCTTGTAGCTGTAACATTTGTCTCTTTCCTATCACCCCGTTCCGCCATATATTTACATTTAAGGAGAGCTTTAATACTCATGGATCGTATCGAAGCAACAGGGACAGGAGAAAAAACAATGGGTCACCTATATATTTTAGGTGGTCTCCTGTCTTTCCATGTTCGTCTTACCTACGATATACCATGTGAGTTTCAAATTTTCCAATCTCCCCTTCCTCATCGTGTGTCCTAGACATTTCAGCATTGGAAAGGATTGCTTCCCTACATGTTTAAATTCAGAGTTAAGCCTTCTCGGAGAATTAATAAAGACTAGTCTATCATACTATTTAACCTATAGTTGGTGGGTGGGGATTTGAGAAGAGATAGTGTCATATCTGTGAACGGAACAGTCGAAGCTGGGATCTGAACATTGCTCGCCGATTCTATATTCCCTAACGACAGTATTTTACATTAACAGCATAAGTAAAATTTTATACACATTAGCTAAATTATATTTGCATATTTTATATCTTAATATTTGATGGGCGTGTAGCTGAATGTTTAAAACGTTAATGTTCCAACCGGGAGATCCAGGTTCGAATTTCGCCATGGTCGATTTTCCAATGAGCTGAAGTCTTGATAGTATCGGCCTAGGGAGACGATGATAGCATTCGACACTATTATGAATTTCCCGAAAACCATGCACCCCCCTGAAAATTGGGTAGTAAGTAAAATTCAACGTTGATTATAAAAATCCACACGTCATCGTATCCGAGGATTTATGCGTATTGGCGTTGTTGAAATTGTTAATCATCTCTTCCAAAAGCCATAACTAAGGTCCTCTCGATATAGTTACAATAAACGCTAATGTTCTTCAGCAGCCGTCTGCAATAGTCATTATCTAACAACTTTTGTAGACTCCGAGACTAATATTTTTAAAAATAGATATTTTTTGTAATTTATTAACACAAGGCTCATACAAAATCTATAACTCTACGAGGATCATAGCGATTTATAAAGGGGGAATAATTTTGAATGCTCCGTATAATAAACCCGTATAATAAACTTAAGCTTATGTCTTCATGATATTTTGAAATTGCGACAGACTTCTTGCAAAAGAGAAAGTCTTTATTTTAATAACGAATTCGTCCAGTTTTGATTAAATGTGGAGACTCGTACAGATATACTATCTTCTATCTGAAACCCTTGGGAACAGTCACCGGAATGTGGAATTGCGATATCGTAAAACAGTTAATAACAGATGACAGAAAGTTTCGCATAGACATTCCAAGGAATAAGAAAGAGACTTTTCAGAAAATTTGTTAGGTGATAAAGAATAAATTTATTATCAACTTACCCGAATAAAATAGAAGGCTTCTTCTTCTTTTTTTTCTTCTTTTTTCTTCTTCTTTTTTTCTTCTTTTTTTTCTTTTTTTTTCTTCTTTTTCTTCTTCTTTTTTTCTTTTTTTCTTCTTCTTTTTTATTTTTTCTTCTTCTTTTTCTTCCTCTTTTTTTTTCTTTTTTTCTTCTTCTTTTTTTCTTCTTTTTTCTTCTTTTTTCCTCTTCTTTTTTTCTTTTTTTTCTTCTTTTTTTCTTCTTCTTTCATGTATTCGTATATTAACATCAATTGTCTGCTGGTCTTCGTTAAAGGCTGACAAAAAGTCTGAAAAAATCTCCAGTATCATTCATTAGATGTTCTCATGCCTGGAATGTAACCCCGGCGAATATTATTATTATAATTTGTGTATGTTACGTTTCTTGCTTTGTATCCTGTAGAGCCTGCTTCCAAACTATGGTCCTTAGGCCCTATAGGAGGATTGTCATTTAATCGATAGCACTTTTCTTAGTATATGGGATCTTCCTGGTAGGACAATCTTCTGGGCAACTTGTATGTTGATGTTACCTAGGACATTGTTATTAAAACTGTCAATTCCTTTTCTCACGAGGCCCAGTGCTCCGATTACTATTGGTAGTCTTAGTCTTTATTTTCCATATCCTGTTAATTTTCCTCTCCAGATCTTTGTATTTGGAGAATTTCTCGATAATTTACATGGAGGTGTTTCTCTTAGATTGTATTGCTATGTCAATAAGCATACACTTCCTGAATTTCTTGTCTTTTATGATAATATCACTTCTGTTGGCATTTATTTCCTTGTCAGTTTGAATTGGCATGTCCTAGTGGATAGTTACATCGTTATTTTGGGTAAGTGTGCCTGGTTGGTGCTCATACCATCTCTCAGTGGTTTCGATTTTGTGCTTCTTGCATGTCTTTCAGTGCGCATATACCGCTACGTTGTTATGTCTGAGGGTATATTCATTTTTTTCTAGTTTATCATATTTTCCGCAGATCCTGCATTTCGGGTTAGACCCCACCCCCGCTGATGATTATGTGACAGTGATAGGATCTGATTGTGAGGTTTTGGCCCTGAGCTGCAGTGATTAGGCCTTCTGTCACATCTTTCATCCCAGTTGATGTTGTTGTTATTATTATTATTATTATTATTATTATTATTATTATTATTATTATTATAATAACTATTATTATTAATTTTATATATTTTTGTTGTATACTCATTTATTTCTGGATCTCAACCAGAGACCTAAGCTTAGAAATAGCAATGACATTTTCGACTGAACATTTAAAAAATAAGAAGAAGAAAGGATTTCGTAAGATATGAGCTGTACTTAAAAGAACATCTTTTTATTTAAGACAGGAATCCCTTCAATCAGAACCTTTACAAACAAACCTAGGACTCGAAACACAACTGGAATTATTGATGTTCTCATATGACACATATTTGATGTGCCACATATTTTATTGATATCATCATGTGTAAAATTTATTATTATTATTATTATTATTATTATTATTATTATTAGGCACATTTCCTTCAGGGTCCCAACCAGAGACCCAAGGTTAGAAATGGTTTCAGGACTTGTTCCACTGATCATTTTTTGTAAAAAAAGCTAAGATCACACATTTTACACAGATAAAGCACTTCGTAATATATGAACTGTACTTGTGAGTACAATTCTTTGTATTTCTTTAAGGCATGGGCTACCAGGAATACCTTCAAAGATACATTACAGTCTGCAGGGCCTGTTTTTTTTTTAAATAAGGATGCCCATTTTATCTTTGGGGTCTCTAATCACGATGTCAGGGCGATGAGTTTTGATTGTTCTGTCTGTATGTATTGTAAACTCCAATAAAATTGTTAGAGATCCTCTCTCTGTAACCGGGTCTGGGTGGTGTTCATGTCAATTCATTGCAATTATTATTATTATTATTATTATTATTATTATTATTATTATTATTATTATTATTATTCAGGGAGTCTTCAAAATGTACTTGGTTTCCTGGGTTTTGGCTGCAGGCGACAGAACGCAGTATTATTGATTTTAACATTTTTTGAGGGATACACACCATCTTCTGACCCAGCCTTCGAATATGCCACCTGATCAACATATAAATATGACTCGTCAGTAATTTTACAAATTCCAGCTCGCTAACTAGTTGAAAATATTTTTAAAAAAACAAACTCTATTCTTACTGACGAGATGCAGTATATTCAGACAGCGAAAATTTATTTTTCATGTTCTTACAATAGAGATGTCGGAATTAAGAACATAGTGTAGCATTTCTGATGACTTTCAAGAAATGTTCTTTGTTTTACAAAGCAATTCAGGGATGGCAGTAATGAAGAACATATTAGCAATTTTAAAAAAATAGGCCCTAATATGTTAACAATCACCTTTGCATTTCCCATCGGAAATGGAAACGCATTCAGCCAACCAATTAATTGACGCGCATGCGCATGCACTCAATACAGTGATATAACTCCAAGTACAGATAATACAGTTACTGTCCATTGATACAAACGACAGATTTGATATTACAAGCAGAAACATATGTTATTAGATATATAAAAATCGTTATTCAGTTGAGACTGGGGCTTTAATAAAAAGAGAATATGACACGAAAATATAAACTCACAGAATTAATATCTATCTATCTATCTATCTATCTATCTATCTATCTATCTATCATGAATTCTTTCTTTCTGTGTTTTACATACTGTTCATTTTTATTAATCTATCACAAAATATTTGTTTCTTTCTATCGCAAATTGTTTTTTATTCTATCTATCTCAAATTGTTTCTGTCTTTCCTTCTGTCTGTCTTAGTCTATTCACATGTATGTACGTATGTATGTATGTATGTATCTATCTATCTATCTATCTATCTATCAAGTTAAATCAATCTATAATAGATATATTTTTGGTGCGGTTTCGCTTTCATTAGACATGACGTTGACGTAGACTATCTTAAACTTTCACTTAATAAAGAATACAAGGGTGTAGACAACGGTGTCTTACCTACCCAAAAAACGCCACAGTGATTCTTGAAAACACACATACACACACACACACACATATATATAAATATATATATATATATATATATATATATATATATATATATATATATAAAGAAATATAGTCTTAAGGTGTGCTATATTTATGGGATAAAGTGCTCAATATCAGAGATAGAGTGTATGTAAATATAAAAGTGAACATAAAAGTCAACACTTAGAGGCGACAGTCTTTGCATGCGAGATGCAATCGTCAGGTCACGAGTGCAGTTATTTTTCTCGGCTATTTATATATACGGGTCAGTGGTGCATTGTGGGTAGTCTATTTTGGCGGTTATTTTACCGGAAGTCGTTTATTTGTTTATTTATTTGGGTAAAATTATTATGCTTATTATTTATTTTTATTTTTATTTTTTATTTCTTATCTTATATATTTATTTATTTTTTTATTTTGATCGGTGTTTTTATTTATAAATTTGTTTATATAGCTTATATAATAGTTTTGTTTTTGTTTGGGAAGATAATTAAAGCTATTTGTTCAATTTTGGAGTTGATTGTAGTAGTTTGTTCTAACCGATCAAAATCAAAAAATCAATAAATATATAAGATAAGAAATAAAAAAAATGAATAAAAACAAGCAAAATCATTTAACCCAAATAAATAAACAAATAAACGACTTCCGGTAAAATAACCGCCAAAATAGACAAACCTCAATGCACCACTGACCCGTATATATAAATAGCCGAGAAAAATAACAGCACTCATGGTATGACGATTGCATTTCGCATGAAACAGACTGTCGCCTCTAATTGTTGACTTCTATGTTCACTTATATATATATATATATAGTGGAAAAACCTTGGTTAATTCGATTTGTAGTAGAATGAATCGGTACCCAAGTAAAAATGAGGAGTAAAAAAATAATGAACCAAGAACAATAAACTAAGGCGAAAACAATCGTCCAGTGTTTAAGCTGAAAGTCCAAAGAAAAAAAACTTCCAAAACGAGTAAAAAGCAAGTGCTCAATACACGAAGTAGAGCAAAACCTAAGATAATCCTAAGCAGCCAGGCAAACCTACCTGTGTTTCATCGAAAGGGATCGTCAGGGCGATGACGGAGCCAGGCAAACCAACGTAGGTTTCACCTAAACGGATCGTCAGGGCAATGCCGGCAATCGCCATGCCGATCTGTTTAAGTGAAACCTACGTAAGTATTCTATTCTGGCTCCTTAGTATTACCACACACACGCACACACACACACACACACACACACACACACATATATATATATATATATATATATATATATATATATGTTATTTAATTAATTGCTAACGAGTTAATAGATATCATTTTTCATCTGACATTCTTCATTACTCCAAACGCTATTTTAGTGGATACGCATTTTTGTGTAGACGAACTGTTTTTATATTTACTTTTTGAATTCTTTTCAACAGTGTGAATTACGTCTACTGATATACACATTCGAGAGATTTACGACTGCAGGTAGACGTAATTTACTGTTATATAAAATAGAAACTATTTCCCCAGCCCCACAAAAAAACCTAAGTAAAGAAAAAAAACCTTGCGTTTACTCAAACATGGGTATCCGATAAAATAATATTTGGAGTAGCGAAACACACACACACAGCCAAACACACACACACACACACACACACACACACACATACACACACACACATATATATATATATGCATACTTCATACGAAAATTGTTGTGAGACAATTTATCACCTTACGAAAATAGTATAAATATTTGATAAAAAAGAAGGTTGTATATATTCTGTGCATGACTATAAATTACTAAATAGTTTTTGAATCAAATGCATTTGAGAAAGGAATAGAAAAACAGAGGGAAAATGCGAATGAAAAAAATATACGAGGAAGAGAAGAGAAAAGAAAGTGAGTGAGAAAGAATGAGTGGAGAGAAAAAAGGGAGAGAAGTAAAGAAAAAGGAGACTAAGTAAAGGAAGAGAAAGGGAAACAATTCGGAAGAAAAGAAAAAGAAGCCAAATATGAAAGAGAGGGTGAAAAAGAGGATAAAAGAAACGACAAAATGCATGAAAGAAATTTGTAAGCATATGAATGGAGAGAAAGAGAGATTGATAGAGTAAGATATGAAGAGAGAGTAAAAGAGGTAGATGAAGAGAGAAAAACGAAAGCGAGATGAAGAGAAAAAGTATTCAACAAGATAGATGTTATAGCCATTATATATATATGTGTGTGTGTGTGTGTGTGTCAAAGAGAGAGAAACAGAGCGACAGAGAGTGTGTGTGTGTGTCTGTCTGTGCGTTGAACTAAATAAGTTTTCCTAAATTCCAGCGAAAATTACTGTTTTATTTCTTATTGTATTTTTCCAATTTTCGACTGAGATATTGTACATTCCATATCAAAATCTGTCCAAATTTCTTGTATAAATTTCTGGGATGACCAATGTCATTAATTACATTATTTCTACTCGAACCAATGTCCTGATCTTTTTTGTTATTATGTGGCCGTTGTGCACTCTTCCATGTGTCTGTCGATACGGGAAACCTGAAATTTTCGAATTGGTAAGTTCTTCTGGTTCGGATATTCATGACTAGGGTCATCGCATCTAAACTTTTTAATTTCATTTATTGCTAATCTCATTTCGACTTAGTCTAAGTCTGTAGTACTCTGGCGAGAGATTGAGCTCTCAAGCGATGTATCACTAAATATTACTAAACCAAAGACCAATGTTTAATACTCTATTTGAGTGGAGGTGCCCAGACGTTACTCTCCAGTTTTGATAGAGTCAAATCGGTCTCCGAACCATTGTCGTTGACGAATTATTCTCCAGCTCTCTCCCACAGGCCTGATGTGGCAAGTCTTTAGCTGCACTTTCCCTACTTCCACGGAAAGTGCACGGACGAACTACATTCACTGGTCCCGTCAATTCAAACCTTCCCGATAAGGACACACCATGCCACTTATATAGTAGCAAACCACCTAAATACATTCTGTATTCCATCGGTGAGAAGTGAGTTTCTTCCCGGGAATCACTGCCCTGTTACTTCGAAGAGGATATTTTCGCGATCACTACAATCTTAACGAGTTCAAGTCTAGGGTTAACCATTATCTTCCACTCCTATACACACAAATTGCCCCCAAACGTACACCTCGACCACGAGTGGCCACCGGACCCTGTAAAGGCTGAACCGCGCTGAAAAAAAGGTCAAAGTACAACAGCTAAAACGTTATGACAAGAACGAATATGAAGACATTAGTCCGACAGTAAATAATCTATCTATCTATCTATCTATCTATCTATCTATCTATCTATCTATCTATCTATCTATCTATCTATCTAAGTCTGTTCATATCTATGTATCTCAGTTTGTTCATATCTATATATATCAGTCAGTTCATATCAGTCAGTTCATATCTATCTATCTATCTATCTATCTATCTATCTATCTATCTAAGTCTGTTCATATCTATGTATCTCAGTCTGTTCAAATATCTATCTATATCAGTCAGTTCATATCAGTCAGTTCATATCTATCTATCTATCTATCTATCTATCTATCTATCTATCTATCTATCTATCTATCTATCTATGTCAGTCTGTTCATATCTATCTATATCAGTCTGTTCATATCAGTCAGGTCATATCTATCTATCTATCTATCTATCTATCTATCTATCAACTTCCGAAGTTCATGATTCCTGCATTTCGTTGATTAATTTCTTCTGAAATGAAATTCTTTTTATGCTGACGCCCCTCCAACGACCAAACGCATCAAAATCGAAGAATTCTAACTTGCATCGTCTTCATGCGGCCGAATAGTCTAAAGCGCTCCGGATCAAACGTTGATTATTTTTGACAAAGGGCAACGTAGGTTCGAACCCTGCGGGAGAGCTCTTTCTCCTTATTAAGCGTCTCGATTGCGTAGGCCGGTAGATAATAATTTATTAAGACAAAAATATGCACTCTTTTCGGAATACCCATTAATTTAGGTTCAGTATCATACAACGAATCTCCAATCATTACTCAACTATCGACTAATTCAATATGGGATAAGCAAAATCTGTATGTATATATAAAAAAAAAAAAGAACAAAAAAGATGATTAAGTTATACATCAAGTTACAGTCAGTCCGTTATGTGACATGTGTGATACAAGCTTAGGCGATCATGTATCTTTCGATACATGTGTGACGAGGCAGATTTTTTTCCCGCAGTAGGTTGACATTTTTCCATCATACAACCCGGTCTGTCCTGCTATTTACCGGACAGGAGTAAGGGAGAAAAGAAGAGAATTCATACCTTTCCCAAGAGTATTAGCACCTAAGTAAATGTAATGGATTCGGCTGGAATTCGAGCTCGGCTCTCCGATTCCTCAATCCGAGCCATTATCCATTACTCCACCGTGCCTCCCACCTAGAGGCAGTGGCCATTTTAATTCCAAAATCTGAAAGTCCCTGTGACGTTAACATTTTTAATATGTAGACTGTAACTACCACATATACCCTTAAGAGGCGTGTCTGAAAAGTAACGGGACTGCGTGTGCTGTGTCAGCCAATGGACGAATGATATCTTGGGAGAATATAACTGTGATCTTAGCCTTTTGAAACTATTTCATGTTTTCAAATGCGAGAGTTGTGGCTGGCACGTCTTGGCTGCTTCACCACGGCAAGGCACATGCTCAAAACGCCCTGAGCATCCGACAGTTCCTGTCCAGGAAGAACATTTGTCGCGCTGGAACAACCTCCCGATTCACTTGATCTAGCTCCCTGTGACTTTCTCCGCCCCCCCCCCCAAGGAGACCATCAAGGGAAGCCGTTTTGAAGGCTTTAAATAAGATTTGTCGTCAGAAACGGTATAAACCGTTTTAGAAATATTTCGAACAAACAAATCCCTTTTTCATAGTGATACAAATAACAGGAACAGTGGAGTTTATTAAAATATGGAGGTGTGGGAACATTATTTGCATCCATCACTTCAAAAGCCATTTTTTGTTTTATATGAGAAAAATCTGATTTCCTTTTTGTCGTTGATCGCTTTCTTTTCCTGTTAGTCTTCATGGCGATCAAAGTCGTTTAAATATAGGAAAATTAAGAGCAATAAAATTTTTTATATTGTAGTAAAGATGTTTTTTTCAATAGCTTTGATGTATCAACTTCATTGTCACATTCATTTTGTCGTTTTACAAAGTTTGTCTGAAAAGTATCGGGATTGGCTGTGCTGTGTGAGCCAATGTGCAAAAGAGAGAGAGAGAGAAGCGGATTGTGTTATCGCCTGACATGATATCTTGGGAGAATATAACTGTCATCTTAGCTTTCTTCAACCATTGCATTCTTTTTCATATGCTTTTGTGGCAGAACAAATCGTGGCTGCTTCATCACGACAATGCAAATGCTCACAACACCCTTACTCTTTGGCCGAGAAGAACTTCCCCGTACAGGATCAACCTCACTATCTTGCTCCGTGTCACTTTTTTCTTTTCCTTAAGTTCAAGATGATGATCAAGGGGACACGTTTTCAATGCCTGTAAGCCATCAACAGGGCCGTAACGCCAAAGCTGAGGGGCATCCAAAAAGAATCCTTCCAACTGAGCATAGAAACGTGACAGAGAAGGATGAAAAAGGGCATTAGGCACGAGGGGGGCTTATATATATATATATATATAATTGTTTATTTAAAAATTATAACATAAATATGTTATAAAATCACTACAAATTTTGTTTCAACATCTCCAGTGTCTTATCAAGTGATGATGTAAGACATCGGAGGTGTTGAAAGAAAATGGCTATTTTTGTAGTGATTTTATATTTATGTTGTAATTTTTAAATAAACAATTATATATGCTCTACTCTGTATTGAGCATTCTTTTAAGAATAATAATTGTTGGTTATTAGAATTTATTCCGTATACACCAATCCTAGACTTGTATATATATATATATATATATATATATATATATATATATATATATATATATATATATATATACAGATTGTTGTTGTCCTACCAGGATAAAACGATCTTAAGTAAAAGGATCATAATTTATTATCAAAATAGGATCACGGGGAGAACTTTTGTAGACGTGTAAGCCATCAAGAGGAACGTAACGCTAAAGCTGAGGGCCGTCCAAAAAGAATCCTTACAGCAGTGCATAGAAACGTGGCAGAGAAGGATGAAAAGGGCATTAGACACGAGGGGAGGGGTCTTACTTTGAAGGGGAAACCATGTAGTCTGATGTTTGGAATTGAAATAAATTACTTGTGGCACCAACTTTCAGACTGACCTCGTATATATATATATATATATATATATATATATATATATATATATATATATATATATATATATATATAACAGATTATTATTGCCGCACCAGGATAAAATGATATTAAGTAAAGGGATCATAATTTATTATTAAAATATGATACAAAAGTGTCACAACTTTAAAATTTTAGGTACCTTTCGGTCGACACTGTTGGAGTTTTTGGGTACCTTATATACAAGTGAGCCAACCAAAATGAGCTGACTCATTTTATAGTTCACCAATAGGAGGTTAACCAATCAGAAAACCCAAAATATTCAATCGGATGTGTATAAAGGCGGACATGTTTTTTCCCGAATATCCACTGCCAACATCTGATATCGAAGACTGAAGAATTACGGAACAGCTGCTGCTAGTCGTCTTGGCGATATAGTCAGATTCAGTAGAGTGTCTGACTCGTGAGTGTTTATCTTTAACGTTGTTTCATTGAACAGATTACGTACTGCGCTGGATTCTATATTCATAGACTTGGTGAATATGGTCAACATACACTTCTTCAGAATATATATAATCGTCGGCAAAATAAAACAAAGTAGTTTACAAGAAAAATTATCATCAATGACTGATGTTATAAAATATAAATTACCAAGACTATGGGACGGAAAAGAAAAACAAAACAAATTCCTTGTTAGGACAACTTATACTTTAACTCTCTTTGTCTGCACGAGACAGGGCGTTGCATATTAATAATAACACACTCCAAGATGTCTAAATGGGCGATTTATCATCCGAAAAGAAAAACATTATTAGATCGCATGAGAAATTGTATAAAAAACTAAATAAAAGCACCTTGTCAGTCGTTTTTAATAATATATATATATATGGTCATCCACAGACAGACTGTTTCGCAGCTCATCAGTGTGACTAGACATCCAATTGCCTCAAGCCGGGCTCGAAACCCGACTGATCTGGTATTAGTCGCAGACACTACCCCTAAGCCACTGGCGCACGACAGGGACGAAGGTGAACTTAGACGTATTTATTTATTTTATTTTATTTTTTAGATATATACGGCAGGGACCATCGAACTCGATTCGTCTTAACGAAGAGTCTTGCATCAGCAGCAGTAATAGTCACTGTGTACAAATTCACTTTTCTTTCCGAGAGCTCAACCGAAATAATTTTTTTCAGGAGCATGTATATATTGTCATCCACAGACAGAGTGTTTTTCTGTTTCACAGCTCATCGTAACCTCTAACCTCTGGATAGTCTTGCCCACATAGTGGATCTCACATCGACATTTATATTGATATAAAACTAAACTTTGTTGATGAACAGGCAAGACATTACGGCACGAGGGAAAAGCCCTTCTAGTTGAAAAAATGCTCCTGAACAATACGGCATTAAAACACCGTTTGATGGTAAAGGAAAGTTTATCGGTATATGTTTGATTCCCGAGACAATCAACGGTAGTCTTACATATACAGGACATTTAGAGGGACCACCTACCTTAACTTCACTGAACTTAACAAATTTTGCGCTCAATGGTAGCTGTGACAACACATTTGGCGTAACAATTCATCAAAAACAGTTGTTTAATTTTCTTTAAATCAACTCAAGCCTGCATCCAGAACACAACATCAAAGCACGGTGAGTAAGGGTATTGATAAGATTAATTTTCCTGGTTCTGGGGAGCAAATGAGTCCCATGTAAAGCCCAGAAAAAGTGGGTTTAGGATAGACACTGGTAAGTAATCCCGAAGGTGTTCTTTCTACCAAAAGGTCCAGGAAAGGTAACATATTGCTCTCTTCTGCTTCACTACGGGAAGAAAACGGCGTAAGCGTATCGTCGACAGAGCGTAAGTAACAGTAAGGCTTAGCAATCCTATCAAAAAGCTGTTTCTCATGAAAGCCAACGAAAATGTTAGCCATCAGAGGTGCCAGTGGACTACCCATCGCCAGTCCATCTATCTGTTGATACAGACAATTGTCGAAGCTGAAGGAGACAGACTTAGTAGCCATCTCCATCAACTCAACAAAGACCTCAGGAAAAGATGAATGCTTTGTTGGGCCACGATACAAGAAGTCAGCACAAATGTCAATTGTTTCATCAAGCGGGACATCTGTGAACAAACTAGATATATCAAACGACACAAAATACTCAGGTTTCAATTTACGATCAAAACGACCGATTTTGACATCAGTCGGAGACACTCTCTCTCAAACACACACACACACACACACACAGACACACACACACACACACACACACACACACACACACACACACACATATATATATGTGTTTTAGGGGTTGAGTCTCCGATTGATACGAAATCAGTCAGGTTTCGATCCCGGCTTGAGGCAATCGGATGTCTAGCTACACTGATGAGCTGTGAAACAGAAAAACAGTCTGTCTGTAGATGACAATATATACATGCTCCTGAAAAAAATTATTTCGGAAAGAAAAGTGAATTTGTACACACTGACTATTACTGCTGCTGATGCAAGACTCTTACTTAAGACGAATCGAGTTTGATGGTCCCTGCCGTATATATCTAAAAAAAAAACAACAAATAAATAAATACATCTAAGTTCACCTTCATCCCTGTCGTGCGCCAATGGCTTAGGGTAGTGTCTGCGACTAATATCAGATCAGTCGGGTTTCGAGGCCGTCTTGAGGCAATTGGACGTCTAGTTACACTGATTAGCTGCTAAACAGTCTGTCTGTGGATGACTATATATATATATATATATATATATATATATATATATATATATATATATGATACTTCAAACGTTATTATAGTGGATACTTTGTATTTGAAATCGATGCCTCATTTTTTTTTTATTAAGCAATGTCTATTACGTCCATCGATCTTTACATTACAGAAATCTTAGTAAAGAAAATGCGTCTCTCAAAAGTTTTCCCGGTGTGCTTACCAAGTAAGTTTCTATTTTACCTTTTTAAGGAAAACACATTCTCTTCACTTAAATTATTTTCTGTAAAGCTTCATCTCTGCTCAGTTTCTTACCCGAAACATAATCATATATATCACGTAATATATATATATATATATATATATATATATATATATATATATATATATATATATATATATATATATACCTATTTAGGCCTCATATCGTCATTCAAAGCCAGTTTAATTGAATAATATAGATATATATTATGGCTATTTAGTTTTATAACAATCCTTTCTAGTTCTCAAATTAGCTTCTTGATGTTAAGTTGAAATTCATCAACGAAGGCGGCGTAGTTTTTGTTAACCCAAGTACTTTCGATCTCCCCCGATATCATCCAGCTCCTGCTGTAGCATACCTTGCGTAACATTCCCCAGCACCTAAGTGATTTTTTACTTGTTCCTTTAGGCTTGTAGGAAGAGCGGGATGCTAACCTCTCCTTATAGCTTCATTGAAAAATATCACAAGTTCTGGTGAACGTAGCGGCCATTTCAACAGCACATTGTCATTATCCGTAGCTCGCCCGATCCATCTTTCTCGTAGATTCTCATTAAGATAATCCGCACTGAGGCGCTGTAAAATGTTACGCAAGGCATGCTACATCCTGTTTAACAAGAGCTGAACTACCGTCTTTCTGAAGCTTTGCGAAATCGATTATCAAATCTACATCTATTTGAATATCTTGTTCGGATTTTGATAAATTATTCACATTTTAAATGATGTCAATTTTTGGGGACAACCAGTATATATATATATATATATATATATATATATATATATATATATATATATATATATATGTATTATATGCACGGTACTTATTGGAAATCGCTCAATATCAGTGATAGAGCTAACATATTCAGGGGTATGGATATGAGTTTGTAACCCTGTGTTTCGCGCTTTTGTGATCATCAGAAAAACTGATTTATTTTTTAAAATGTGAATTTGTTTGTGTTAGTTTGTGTCTGAGTATTTATTTTAGGCATATCACCCCAAGCAAGGGGCTACAGTGAGTGGGAGCAAAAGTAAACAGGTGTGATAGAAGAAAGGATGAAGAGAAGGACAGGGAATAGATCAAGGTATCTGGAGATCTCGATTGACATTACATTTGAATAGTTGGCGATTATAGCTTTCAGGGAAACAAGTAGTAGGAAGAGAATTTCACAGACGGGAGGTGCGGGACATAAAACTCGTCGGAGCAGTTACCGTGAAAGTATTTGTAAAAAAAGACTAAGGGAGGTAACTGCGCATCTGGGAGAGAGCGACTGTAGACGAGATGCCCGACCAGGGCCAATCACATTACATATCCGTCTCTTAATTTGATTATACTTTCCTTACCCATCAACATTAGAACTAAATTTACCGTAAACACACCAATAACTATTACTACCAATTAGAATACCAATCTTTAGCACTATCAATATAATTACAATCGTCTATAGTAGACAAGTAATCAGCGTTAAAAATAAAACCATTATAACTCTCATATTCACATACAGAACCCTTTAAGCAATGTGATGATGTAGGGCGCAGACAGATAGAAATATATGTGCAAGTATACATGTGTGTATGTATGTGTAAAGAAGTCTTATTCCATTTGATGACATAGACGGCCGATCTAAAAAGACCCAAGAACACACCAGCCCACTCCTTAATCAAAGAACTTCGCTACATACAGTCTCAACAACGAAAGAGGATTACAATTACGTGTGTATGTCTGCTCGAACAAATGGATATATGTTTGAGCCTGATCTCGCATTGTTTATATATGCGTGTGCTTGTATGAACTATAATGCGTACACCCGTCTGTGTGTATGTCTGCGTGCGTATGAGTGTCACCCCAAAACGAACAGAGAGGAGAATTTCCTTCCCTAAACACCACAAAACATAATCAAACAAAAATATAAATAGATTAAAATTTTTAAAAATAAATCAGTTTGTCTGATGATCGCAAAAGCGTGAAACGCAGGGTTACAAACTCATATCCATACTATTGAATATATATATATATATATATATATATATATATATATATATATATATATATATATATATAGCTGGCGACTCGTATTCGAGGATACCCGTCGATTTGGGCCGCTAGTCAATCCCTATTGCAGGCGCTCGCTCAGGCACATTTGTGTTTGTTCAACACCCACAGAGCCAACTTGTGGTTTCTACTGCAACTATACTGAGCAGACTTTAGAGAGAGAGAGTGTGTGTGTGTGTGAGAGAGAGAGAGAGAGAGAGAGTGTGTGTGTGTGTGTGAGAG
>OZ038476.1:124880145-124892645 GCA_964036315.1 Acanthosepion esculentum
TTTACTTAGCCCACCAGCTGACTTTTCCACAAATGTGACACGAATTCTCAGTACTTATTTCCATTTTGTAGATTGACGGTGTTGTGATATTAGGACGTCATATATAACTTCCTTTTCCTGATTTACTCAAACAAAGCCTACCAAATATACAGTGCGACTCAAAAGTGTTTGAACCTATAACATTTCTAGAATATATAAATTTAAGCACATGTAATGGCTTGTATAAACATTAGAATAAATATATTTAATTTAAAATGACATGTCCAATGTAACAAAGTTTTATTTAACGAAAATCTTCATATTATTTATTTAAGGAATTCTCTGTATATTATAGGTGAATCAAAATTGTTTGCAGAAAGTATAAACTTTTAAATAATAGATCTTGGGAAGATGCCTACTGCTGATGAAAAAGTCAAAATATCGAAATTACGCTCAAATGATAAAGCCACACTGGAAATGGCAAAAATAATTAAACGTGATCATTGCACAGTAAAGCAATATGCCAATGATTGTAAAGTTGAACACAAGAAGCACAAGGGTGGTGCAGATAACAAGAGAGATTTAAGAAAAAAGTTTAAAAAGGCACTCAAACAGAACTCAGCACCAGCAAAGAGATTTTTAAGCAATCTGGCGTTGAAGAATTAACGAAAGCAACACGAAAATCGCATCCTACATAGTACGGCAAAATGAATTTCTCCAATTTCATGTCCTCAATTGAGCGAAAGGAATCGCCTGAAGAGGTTAGAATGGGCAAACATTTACTTAAAAATTGATTTCCAAACAGTAATTTGGACGGATGAAGCCCGAGCTACATTAGACGGCCCCGATGTTTAGAAAAGAAGTGGTTTCATTCATGGTGGAACTCCCCGCTTGCATTTTAAACGCCAACAAAGCAGTGGTGGAATGATGTATGTTCTGGGCTGAAATTTGTGGCTCGACATTAATTTGACCATTTCTCGTGTCAGAAGGACTCAAACTGAATTCAACAAATTATTACTGTTGTGGATACCGTGATGAATCCGATATCAATGAATAACAAACGCCAGGAATGGATAAGGAAAATAAATGTATTAACGTAATAATACCATCTGGTAATACGGGTTAGTAGATCCAGGAATGCGGGTTAGTAGCAATAATATATATATTGAAGTATCGCGGTATGACTTATTACTGAGTATACGTGCGCGCTAACTGTGACGCTTGCCGCCGTCTCTGTGTGTGGCTTACTCTACTACTACTGAACTCTACTACTCTTCTGTCGTTCCGTCTCGACTCCTTGACTCACTGTCCGGGTATTCACTGGTAGTAGTATATCTATGCCTTGGGTGAGTCCATTTGTGTAAAAAGGGGGGACGTAGCACGACGCTTTCAAGTAGGCGAGCTGACTCGTCTAGAATCAGGTCGGGGCTGCTGTTGGACCTGATGTGATGCGAAACCCGAAATCGGCGATGAGAACAGTGCATCACTGAAGACCACCCTTGAAAAATGTATGATTTAACCAAAAATAACTATATATATATATGAACACGTGGCCGAGTATTTAGAATGTTCACTTTCTGACCATGTGACCCAGGTTCGAATCTCAACCTGGGTCGATTTTTCAGGTAGGTGACTTCATGATGTTATCGATCTGAGGGAGGCGATCCCACCGTGCGGCACCTTTGGAAAGTGTCTGAAAATCACACCACGCCTTGTGAGTGAAATTGGGTATACGGAACTCCTAGCGCGAAATCACAAGCCACCGTGACCGAGAGTTTGAGTGTGCTGGCCTTGTTCAAACTAGTGATCACGCTAGGTAATACTCTCTCTCTCTCTTTCAGAAATTGTAACAGCACCGTTGAAGTATAAATCCCAAGTGGGCTCTCTGGGTGTTGAACAAATACGTGCCTGAGCACTTGTCTGTAACAGGGATTGGCTAGCCGTCCTAGCCACTCCGAACACACAGCAAGAAGAAAGGACTAACTACAAAAGATAGTGAAAGAGAGAGGACAAAGATCTACTGCATTCAAAGAGGCAGATTATGACGAATGAGGTAACATTTAAATCATTTGAAGATTTTAGTAGATAAGAAAGCAAGAGGCTAGAAGAGTATTCAACAAACGATAGAACTCATGGTTATATCTATCGTCAACAGTGAAATTTTGAGACCTACCTGCCAATCTAGTAATGCGCGTAAATTCGTGAAGTCCAAGTAGCGAAGAGGAAAACTCACTATAACAATTACCATAAAAATATTTATTGAAAATTTCCATCACTGGGGAAATGACTGAAGCCGAAAATCCAGGTCAGGACAGATAACCTCGCAGATTCTTCTTTGGATTTTGTCACGAATATCTGGATGTATCAGCACTATCCGATGCCCGGATTCTTTCGAAAATGACGTCCAATTTCATTTGTTAATTGGGTGAAGGAACGTCAAGTAAATTTTAATGCCTTCAAAACAAAATTCCTATAATTTATAAACTATAGAGAACCTTTTCTGTTCTCCATCAGTATGGCTGATGCTAATCTTCATAAGGTAAGATTTTTGCGCCTTCTTTGATCACATTTTCCCCGGAAATGAAGTGAACTGATTATATCGAATGTATAGCTGGGTCTGCTGCTATGAACTTTGGTTCACTCTGTCGTGCCAGACAATTTTTCTCTCCAGAATCCATCTGGCATATTTATTAATCTACCATTTGCCCGGGCATTGAATATTTATCCGATATCTAGTCGGGTGCTCCTATTATACAGTGTGTTTCACAATTGTTGAAACAAAGTAGCGGTCTCTCAGATGGGGAGAGCTGGAGGCGTGTGAGGAGCTTGATGAAGTGGAACCGTGGTTCCAGCAGGATGGCGCTTCTCTTCACACTGCTAATGGCACCATGGAATGGTTCCTTGAAAAGATCTGGGGAGCGTCTCATCAGCGTCAATGTTGAAGTGGAATGGGCACCTCAGTCGCCTGACTTGACCCGCCCCCCCAACGCGATCACTCAGGAGGAATGTGCACGCGTTATCAACAACTTTGCATTCAACAGTGCCTTCAACTGAACTAGGGCTCCTCTTGACATTTTTTGGTTCATGTTTGAAACTAAATGGTTGCAGATCGTAAAATGCTGTCCTTTTACCTTTCAATAAATGTAAGTACGCTATCATTTTTGGTCCTTGATTTGTGTCTTTCCATTTTGCTTAAAAAATCTGAAATACCTTGCAAATCTAGAGATTCAAAATCCGAAGAAGAGTCTGTAATGTAATCGGTCCTAACCTGGCATCTCGGCTTCAGTCATTTCCCAGCAAATTGATGTGGCTCTACTTTGTCTTTTCTATGAAATTATTTCATGGCAATTGTTCTGATGAGCGTTCCTCCATGGTCCTTTGACCGTATGAATTTAAGCGTACTACTAGATTGGCAATTAGGTCTCACCGTTCTTACTGCTAGATAGATTTAACCGTAAGTTCTATTCTAATAGTTTCATTCCTCGCACTTCTTGCCTGTGGAACACACTTCAGGTTTCTTGCTTCCCTGTCACTTGAAATCTTCAAAGGTTTAAATGCAACTCCAGTCGTTTATCTTTTGTCTTCTTGGACCCTGTTCTTTTATTGTCATCTACTCACTAAATTATTCTCATTCTATTCCACTCCCAGTAACCCTTTCGCCTTAGCGATATTATCGCCTTACTTGGGGTGAAATGATAAAAAAGGACAGTGTTAGTTCAGTTAAAATATATTTGCTTTTTTGGATTAATAAAAATCACTGAGTATATCTGTCACTTAGTAATAAAATATTTGAATGACGCAGTACAGTCGTAAAAGACGACTCGGAACAGGGGGAACAGTGACCTAAACTGTTCAACTGTCGAACTATCTGTCTTTGGCAGAGAGGAACCCGGATGAGGCTTTGCCGCTGGGCAAAGTTTTGTCCGGGGAGATAGACAGTCCCGGACCCGTTTATGCGGGTTCTACGGGAATAATTTTGGCCTTGCCTACGGGCTCGGAGAATCCATGGTAAACCCAGCCTTGTGCCACATACATCCCTCGTGGTGGTGGTGGTGGGCTGTTAAATATTAACAGACGACTCGGCTAGCTTACTAAACACGACATCACACCAAGATCTTTCCATATGTTTCATATCCAAATTTACGACGTGGACATTTATATGTATAAATTATAAATGAAATTATCACGTACAAACAAGACTACAAGGCACAAACACACACTCAACTATATACACGATATTAAAAGGTGTATGTTCTCCAAGTCTCGTAGAGTTTAAATTTGACGGAGTCATAAAGATTGTTCCGCGTCATATAAATAAATGCATTTGGATTAATTCTTACAATATCTGTCCATTGAGGTTATTCGAGATCTTTTTCAGTAACGATGATCTCGCTAAAATATATTACGAGCGAAATATTTCACACACAATTCTTTCTTTCATTCTACCTCCATCCTATTTTCTCTCAACTTGTCAGCAAGCCACCCTCATCGGATTGCCATGTTGTTCGCATTAACATGCCGACGTGGCAGTAGAATTCTTTTTTGTTTATTCATCTCTCATCTAAGTCGCCGCCTACACACTGACGGGCGAGATGGGTGAGCCAGACGCCTAAATGGTTGGAACAGTGCGACCAAATATACGACGACGGTGAGTGTGACAATCACAAGGTACTTTGGAATAGCTAAAGATGCCTTTTAGAAACTAAGAAAAATATTAAGATAGAGAAAACTTTAGTAGGAAACAAACAAAAATGCACAGAGCTACAATGTCGTATCTATCTTCCTGTATAGTAATGAATATCTAACGGCCTGCTTACAGTCGAAGAAGAGGCTCGAAGTAACATAAATTTGTTTATACAAAGTGTGCTCATAATACCATGGACTGAACATGTTAGCAAGGCAGGACTTTTAAGGAATGTAGGGCAAAAAGGAGATTACAAATTTAAAAATAGAAGGAGGATGTTTAAATTTCTAATACGCATAATGAGGAAAGTGGGCACGGCTAATTTAACACTCACTGAAAACAGGAGAAGTAGACGAAAATAGTAAGAAACCTACCTAACAAATATGTTATATGTTGAAGAGCGGGGACAAAGAATGATGGTATAGATTCGACGTTGCTTTGAGCTACAAGAAATAGGAAGTAGGGGAGAGCAATAATTGTTCACGTTCTGAAGGGATACAGTACTGAACAGTCATGTAATATCAATCCTCCTGTATGGCGGCCATGTACAGGGCATGCCGTTAAACTACATCCTGCAGTAAGGCCTCTGATTGGGAGATTGGCAGTTTTGAGGTGCGTGGAATCACCTCTTAATTGCTGTGACTCCAAGGACCACCCTGACACGGAGTGGTAGCACTTGTTAGGGTACCAGCTATGGGTAAATAATGAACCCTAAAACAAAAACAAAACACAGTGAAAGTATAAAAATACCACCAATACATTTTTATATAAAATATATTAACAAATACATTTATAGTAGAATTATCAACAATATATTTTTAAAGCTAAATAACGAGCAATACATATTTTTTTATAGCTGAAAATATACAATTGCGTTCAAAATATTTAGATTTTGGCATTTTCTCTATTCATTGTTGTTTCAATTTTTTCAAAGTTGATTTGAAAGGCAGCCGGCAGACTTTTGTCTCTTGAAAACAACACGCCTTTCTAACAATAATCCGGTCATCTTGTTCGACGACTGTTTGATAGGTAAGCGAATTACATATTTTCCGGCAGTCGGTATTCAAGTCTGAGCAAATAGATATTCCTTATTACGTTTTAGGAAACAAAAAAAAAGTACTGAACAGTCATGTAATATCAATCGAAATAGACGTTGATACCCCACTAAGCAAATTCAACCAAACAGCTAACATGAAAGAACTCTTTCATGACATGAATCCATACAATCTTACAAGTTCATCAATAAAACTGTATTCCAAAAATATAACTTCAACAAAACTACAACACAAAACTCACATATCTCTGCCTCTAGTAATATATGTCCACACAAACTTGTATATGGACAAAAGCTGAGTATCATCTACCATGTATTCAATTGTGAAAGCAGAATAACATATATCATATTTTTATTACTTCAAAGATCCCAAGAACATTAATTTTCGGCATTAAATGACCAATAAGAATCTGATATGCCGTTAAACAAACCAATTCAAATCAAAATATGACAGTCAATGCTGGACAGATAAAGAAAAGACAAGACATCATAAACGTGTTACTACAGGAGGATGCTGAGGATGCCATGGATTGAATATGTGAGTAACGGAGAAGTTTTAACAAAAATGAAAGCATAAAGGACAATCAGAAAAGTCAGCTGAACTTTATATAAGACATAATGAGGACAGAGAGCTTGAATAATTTAACACACACAGCACATACTGAAGGTAAGGAGGACAGAGGAAAGCAACGAGTAACCTGCCTAGCGAGCTTGTGTAAAGGGAGGGAAGAAGAGTGTTTGGGTGGGATAATGAAAAGACAAATATTATTTATTGCGACAAAGGATATGACGTTGTGGAGAGTGACGATCTCTCTCTTGCTCTTTACATAGAAGAATACGATCTAGACAATAGTTTCCTCAACTTTTCAGCCGTTTTAAATTCCGACTTTCTCCAGGCCCAAGGGCCACATAGTCGAGTGAATTATAGTTTTGTTTAAAAATACATATCATGTAACTTTGCAACTGGGAGTTCAGTCAATGGATCGGAAAAATATATATTCTAGTTAAGGATAAGAAACAAAAAAGATATATCAAATTGGATAATACTAGTAAATACTGATAGAAAATAATACTAGTAAATACTGATAGAAAATATCCTCTAGACATCTAATGTAAACTAAGAATAATTTGACCCTGTTGATTGAATAAAGTGTTCGGTTCCAATTTCTTGGAAGACTGTCGAATAAGAAGACTGAGACTTAAAATACGTCTTAGGATACAGAATTCAGTGCAAAAATGATTCATTTTTCACATTAATATAGACTAGCATTTCCCAACCGGTAAGTCCTGGAAGGTAGTCAGGTGTGGCCAAGTTTGCAGAAGACAAACTTATGAATTAATTTTTAGTTTAAAAATATCTTTATTTTCAAAAAAGCTAGAGACACCAAGTAACATAGCTTCCATGTCTAAGGCAAGTCCCTGTCATATGATATTTTAAACTTGATGCAAAATAACAGAAGAGGTACTGGCCACTATTTTCAACTTTGGACCGCTTGTGCAGAGCTACACTTTGTATTTTTTAGAAATTTCTTGCAGCGATTGCAGGCGATTCTGAATGCGGTAAGAGTCAAGCTACACCACTCCTTGCGATCGATATTGAAGTAGTGGTGAGCGCGTTCAGGAGTGAACCAGGATTGGCTGTTTGTGTGTTTTTAGATTTTGGTGTGGAGGTAAAAACTTTCTATTCCAGAAAGGGTCCATTCTGAGGCGAGGGCAGCCGTTTTTTGAGGCAACATACTTGAAGAAGAGAAGCTCTCGCCATATAAGATCTAAAGCTGTCCCAGTTTGCCTTTGTGTAACGGAAAATCTTTCTATGGAACGGCAAATCAAGGGACGCCTTTGCTATTTGCTTCTATCTTCCTCAAAAACTGCATACTTGCTCGCATGTTCGGTCCATGATATTCTCATTATCTTTCTGTAGAACCACATTTCTGTTGTTGCAAGTCTCCTCTTCAGCTGCGAGGAGATTGTCTAGCAGTCCCTACCATATAGGTAAGACGATATTACATAACAGTTCAGAACTCCAGTTTTGCTCCTACTGAAATTTTCTTTTGTCTTAATACTTTGCTTAGTGTTTGTAAGGCATCTTACTATCTTAACGTTCCTTCGGATTTTGGTGTTGCATTTTTCGTCCTCTGTTAAAACACTTCCGAGATATTTAAAATGTTTCACTGGTTTAATTTTAGTATCCCCAATTTGTAATTTGCATGTTGGGCTATATCTTTTGTTGACACCCATACGTTTACTCCTTTCATTACGCTTTCTTTTACGACTTTTTTGTGGGAATTCATATTGTTACCTTTCTGTGCTTGGTATCAACACCGTGTCGTCTGTATATCTAACTTACCGTTCTGTAGAACTACATTTCTGTTGCCTCAATATTTTCATCTATGATCAAACTGTTCAGTAATCATTGCCATATAGGAGGGCCTATATTACATAAACGTACAGTACTCTTTTTCTTTGGCTATAACGAAGTTTTACTGTTTCTTCAATGTGTCATCTGCACGTGTTTGTTGTTAATTTTGATTCTTACGTTTTGTAAATGAAATAAATGTTATTTTATTTAGCGGAATTTCGTTAGACTTATCCGTTGTCTGACGGAATCTTGTTTGTCTAGCGGAGCGTGGCTCATTATTTTCTCGGTAACAAGTCTTATCGACAGTCTATAGCGAGAATGAACGAAATAAAATTGTCATGCCTAGTTTGCATAAGGCGATAAGCTTTTCAGGTCTTCACTGCTTTATTTCAGAATTTTTTTCTTATATTTTGATGTCGGAAGGCCCATATTTTTTATTATTATAGTTGGATAAAGAAACCACGTCAATGATGGATATTGGTAGATAATCCCCGGGATAGGATTAAGTCTAGTATAGGTTAGATTATATCAGTTCAATTAGGTTACCTTTACTTTTTAAGTCAAGCTTTGTTGGATTTTTTAATGTCAATATCACGTTCCTAATTTTCAATATATTCAGGGCGACCCAAAAAAAACGGGAACTATTTAACAATCCAATAAAACCAAGAGTGATGGAAGAAAAATATTTAATTCATAGTAATTGAAACCTTAAAACATGCCATTTAAGAAACAATGATGGAATTTTCATTTTTTTTAAATTACGTCCTGCAGATGGCGTCCTCCTGTACGAATGCATTCTTGAAATCTGCTGTTGAGATTCCTCACCGACTGCTGCAACATCTCAGCTGGGATACTGTGAATTTCATCTTGAGTTCTCTGTTTTAACTCATCCAGAGTTCTTGGTCGAGTTGTGTAAACTTTACTCTTGAGATAGCCCCACAAGAAAAAACCACAAACGGATAAATCTGGCGATCTAGGGGGGCCAGGCAACGTTACCGAATCTTGAGATCACACGGTTACCGAACAATTCTCGTACAGCCTTCAATGATTGCCGTGCAGTGTGTTATGTTGCTCCATCCTGTTGAAACGAGGTTTCTTGAACGTGTGGAAGATTGTCCAATTCAGGTGTAACGAAGTTTTGTAACATCTCCACGTAACGATTCGCAGTGACAGTGACAATGACAGAGATCCCCTGTTCATTTTCAAAAAAATAAGGTCCGATGATCCCATGTAATGAAACAGCATACCATACTGTCACCTTGCTAGCGTGTAAAGGGCGCTCATGAATTTCATTAGGATTTGTGTCTGCCCAGTAACGGTAGTTCTGCTTATTCACGTAAACTATGAGATGAAAATGGGCCTCATCTGACATCCATAACTTGCTTAGAAATTCATCGTCATTGTTTATTCTTGTTATCATTTGTTGACAGAATTCTAATCGCAGCTGGTAATCGTTTTCCCTCAGTTGTTGCACTATCTGCAGCTTGTATGGATGAAATGTCAAATCTAAAGTAAGAATTCTGCGAACACTCTCCCAGGACATTTCAACCGCAGCTGCTTGCTTACGAATTGAACGCCGTGGGCTCCGCGAGACAGACTCGCGTACAGCATCAATAGTCTGTGGAATACGAGCACTTCGTGCTCGTCCTGTTGGTGTCTTCTTTAGGGCAGATCCAGTCTATTCAAAGTTATTAATCCAGCATTTTATCGCGTGTTTCCATGGAACAGTACCATGACGTCATAAGTTGTAAAAACGTCGGAACTCCCTCTGTGCAGCTGTCTAACTATCACCGTTTTTATAAAACATTTTTATGGCTAACGCACGCTGTTGTCCGTTCCACTGATTCATGGTTACTAAAATGGCGAAATGTTTACTTGCTCAAGGTCACTGTCTCGCAGTGTTGCCACTTGCTCATGTCTGGCAATACGCACTTAAAAAATTCCCGTTTTTTGGGGGTCACCCTATATATATATATATGCTCCTGAAAAATTTATTTCGGTTGAGCTCTCTGGGGAGGATGTGTGGGTTTGTAAACAGTGACTATTACGGCTAATAATGCAAGACTCTTCGGTAAATCGAATCGAGTTCTCTCAGTCACTGTGTTTATCTAAATATGAATACGCTTAAATTCACCTTCTTCTCTGCCGTGCGCCAACGGCTTCAGGGTAAAATTTCCGACTGGCGCGAATTCAGTCGGTTTTCGATTCTAGCCAGAGGCAACCGGACGTCTAGCCACACTGATGAGCTGTGATACAGCGAAACAGTCTGTCTGTGGATGACTATATATATATATATCTTGTTAATTATGGCAACTTATTCATTGATTTTATTAATTGATTTTTTTAATAATTTTTATCGTTCAAAATATATATATATATAGTCTACTCTCCCGTCGAATTCGACGTATGAGTGTCAAGCAGAAACAGCACATGAGATTTGATTATAGTGGTGAAAGTTTCGTGCAGGACCATCCACACTGTTTGAAGGGTCGAATACAGAGACCTGGTGCACTACGTGCCACAAGGTCCCCAAACGACCCTCCGCAGGGTTTGAATTCAGAGTTGTCCTTCTCCTGGACCAGTTGCCATCATATAGGACCCAGTCTGTTCTGCTATTTATCCATAGCTGGAGGGAGAAGAAGAGGATTCCCACCTTTCCCAAGTGAATTAGTATGTAAGTGAATGTAATGGATTCAACTGGATTTCGAACTCGGCTCTCCGATTCCTTAATCCAACCGTTATTCATTACTCCACCGTGAAAGGAAGAAGTTGTAGTAGTTCCAACGAGAGAAAATGTATATATTAAAAAGAAGAGGAATACCGCAAACGTTTCTGGTTGTAATGTAGATTTTTAAAAAATATATATTATGCTTCATTTTCCATAATTTGGCAACACGAGTTTCGGGTCTCGCGACCTTCTTAGGCAAAGAGTGGATATTTCCACATATTAGTAAAATGAATTAATTTTCCTTATGTTTTTATATTAAACATTCTATTTTCATCATTGCTACACAAAAAAGAGAATGTTTAACATCGAGAATGTTTAACATAGAAAAACATAAAGAAAATGAATTCATTTTAATAATATATAGAAATATCAACTCTTTGCCTGAAGAAGGTCGCGAGACCTGAAACACGTTTTGCCAAATTATGGAAAATAAAGCATAATATATATTTTTAAAAAATCCACATTACAACCCAAAAACATTTGCGGTATCTCTCTTCTTTTTAATACACACACACACACACACACACACACACACACACACACACACACACACACATATATATATATATATATATATGTATATATAAAGGGAGTTTCATTAAGACGGATCAAAGTCAGCAGTAATTAAATCAGACGCTTAAACTTAATCCACAATTAAAATCGGTCCAAGTTATTGGAACACCCTTTATATATATATATATATATATATATATATATATATATATATATATATATATATATGTATATGTGTGTGTGTGTGTGTGTGTGTGTGTGTGTGTGTAATTTTGTTGAGATCCCAGGTCAGGATCTATAACATTGCAGATTCTTCTTTTGCAGATTGATTTTGTCAAGAATCTCTAGACACGTAGCAGAAACACCAGAAAAATGTGGCAACACTATCTATATATATATTACTTTCTATCTGTTCTTTTTTAAAAAGAAAGTTTTATCAGTAAATTTAAGCCATAGGACACACTGTCTGCTCGATCAACGAATACCGACTGTTTCCATATAAAGAAACGTCTAATACTACTATTACTGCCATCAGCAATTTGCAAGGGCTACACAGCGTATTCTAGGCAGAAAAATGAAGGTTTTAGCAAAGAAAGAAAGAGAGAAAGAATGAAAGTACGACAGACATATATACCGAGAAGGAGAGAGAGATCAGTGGACCTTGTGATGGTGCTGAAAGTGAATTAAGGGCCATATAATCAAATTTCGATGTTAGTTTCGACTGGCTGGAGTTAGGGTCAAGATTAGGTTTAGGGTTCACTGATAAACATAGAAGAAATTCTGAATAATTTTTTTTTTATTCGTATTCTAATCCATATAGGGTTGCCATTTAAAATGACTACACAGGAGTTGCTGACTTAACCCTTCCCAATGCTGTGGCAAGAGAAAGAGAAATATTTGCTTTAATTTGAAATCCTTAGTAATATCAAAGGTCAAACGCATCCATCTTAAAGGCTAATAGATTTTCGAGGGAGAAAAGTCGGTTAAAAGGATTTGAAATGAGGCTGGGAATAAATAAAGTTTACAAACGTATTCGAAAGATAAATTTGATTTACAGAGCGTATAAATGTAAAAGATTTTAAAACGAATTAATAATACATAAAAATGAATAGATGTTTATGAATATATGAAGGTAAAGTGAAAATATTGCATGTGCAGATGGTGGAATCTCCCGTTGTATTCG
>OZ038476.1:124897645-124932645 GCA_964036315.1 Acanthosepion esculentum
AAAAATAATAATCAAATTACACGTCCTCAAGGCCATCAAAATCTGAGTCACCAAAAACTGAAGGGGAAAAGGTTCAGTTAATAAAAAAAAATTGAAAATTTTCCATCGATGTAAGTTACTTACTCTTTTAATAAACGTCGCATTCTTTAGATTAGAGCTTAAACTTTTTTCATTTATGACCCCATTTTTAAGCATAAGATTTTTCGCGATCGCAGGTATTAATTATGAAATAAAACGTGCACATAAATACATAAATCAATTATTTTTTGCTGCACAATATACATATAAAAAAGTTCTTATATTATTTTTCAAAAAAAAAAAAGTGAAATTTTAAGATTTGTTTCAAGTATAGAAATAAAGCAAAGTAGAAATCAATGTGACAGATGTGTTGCATAACAAATTAAACCCTGGTGTATTATTTGACACTGCTGGACGTAAAGCATCTTCTACGTTTTTCAGCGTCGAACGATATTTGGATTTAATAAGGGAAAAACTGAAAAAAATCGTTTCACATAAGTCTGTCGTGCTAAATGACAAAAGAACATTTCAGAAACTGTGGGAAATTCAGCTTTAACTCCGATCCAAAATTCAGTCACCGATTTATTTGTAAATTCAAGTTTCAAGTTTGAGTCACTCGATTCCTCAGTGAATTCAAGTGTTTGAATTTAATTTTCGCTAAACTAGCATTTCGACACATAGTTTAAGGAGAGTTAGTTTAGATAGAAGATGTAGTTGATTTTTTTCTGTTTATAACTAATGCATTTGATAGATTATTGTGTATAAGATTCCTTTTGTGTTCATAGATGTATTTTTTAGGTTACCAGTGTATTGTGAGGAACATTTCTGGAAATTTCTTTTATATATGCCTGATTCAGAATTATTAATGTTTTGGGTATTTTTGGTACTAATCATATCCATAATAGTTTTGGATGTGGTTGTAATTATTTTGATGTTGTCTAGATAGGATAAATTGTTTTGGATAGTGGATGTTATGGAGTTTGTAGGTAGTATTACGTGTCTGTTTTTATCTAGTTTATAGTTTTAAATAATGTTATCTTTTAGCGGTCGTATATTATATATATATATATATATATATATATATATATATATATATATAATCTAAAATTTATTACATTGGAATCCTAATTATATTCTTACTTTGTCCTGAACATTCAGTTTTATCTGGATTCTATCCTCTTGGGAATTTATATATATATATATATATATATATATATATATATATATATATATATATATATATATATATATATTCATACCCTGCCTGGTGGCAAACGCTGCTGGTGGCGCCTGGGGTGGCGGTCCCGCCATAGCCACCGAAACCGTGAGATCACCCCTGGTCGGCGCCTGATGAAGACATGGTATCGCACGTGCTAACACACGTTGTATATATATATATATATATATATATATATATATATATATATATATATATCAAATATGTGGTGCAGTTCAATTTACATTACATGAATCATTCATATAAAAACCAGATATTAAATTTAATCATATAAATGGCGAGAATACATTTTCGCAAACAAATTTAATAAATGACATTAAACCCAAACCTGAAGATGAATGTTATGATCCCTGTTTATAAATTCCAGTTGCATAAGGTCTTTTTTAAATTTTTGACAAGTTTTCATCTTTGCATACAGATATTATCAGCTATGAAAATATATTTGTCTTTTACATTCAATTTACCTGTTATTACCTGGATGTAAAAAAACAAATATATATATATATATTTACATCATTAACTTCAATATCTGTTTTTTGTGTGAATGATTCATGTAATATATATATATATATATATATATATATATATATATATATATATGCTTCGTTTGTTTTGTCTTACGGCATATTAACCTCAAAGGGTCATTTAATGATGGCAAGGTCTCTATTGCAGGTAATACTTTTCCCAAAAATGTATTGTTGGTAATATTTTTATAAAAATGTATTGCCAGCAACATTTCCCCCAAGGAAATGTGTAGCTGGTAATGATTTCTTCTATTTTTTTCAAATGTATTGCTGATAATATTTTTTAAAAAATGTACTGCTGGTTATAATTTTTCCCCAAAAGTATTGCTGGTATTAAAATATTAAAGTATTAAAATCTATTTATATACTTTCATATTGTTTTGATCCCCTTCGCGGGAGGGTAACTATTTGTCCATGTTCCCGGGCATGTTGGTTTCAGTGCATTTCAACTTCATGTGAAGACAAAAGGAAAACTTATCTTAACCGACGCGTTTTGTCAACCTGATGGACATTATCAAGGAAAATATAGGGTTTTTTTTGCAACAAGTATTTAAAAACAACAGTAAAAATATTAGTTTTCTAAAATTTTTAAATTTAAGAAAGGCTCATATATATTCATCAGGCTAAGATAAAATTCTAGATAAATTATGGAAGATGCTAAGTGACGTAATTTAATTAATGTTCATTAAACGAAAGTGAATAAATGATGTTGGTGAATTTTTAAAATGTAATTAATATATATATATATATATATATATATATATATATATATATATATATATATATTTATATATATCATTTTAGTAGAGATCAATTTATGTATTTTTATATATTTTAAATAAAAAAGGAGGTTTTGAAATTAACCGTTTTTTTTTTTACATTTTACTATTCTTGTATATTGGCTTGGGAAGAAGTAAATCTTCCATAATATACATAGACTTTTCAGTTAGCATGATGAATATTTATGAGAGTTTCTTCAATTTAAAAATTTTGAAAAACTAACGGCATTTTTACGTTCTTATTAAATCCTTCTTGTAAAATAAAATCCTTCCACTTGCCTCGATAAAATCTATCAGAGGACGAAACGATTCGGTAAAGATGTTTTTCCTTTTGCCTTTATTCGGATTTTCCTTTTACAGATATATTTATAATTATATCTGAAATATTACACACACATATATGTGTTTGTGTATGTGTGTGTGCGTATGTGTGTGTTTATGTGTGTGTGTAATTGTATATAGTAAAAATAGGAAAACAACTGTTAGATTAATAATCAAAAGTTATTTAGTATTTTTGTTTTATTTTTAAAAAACAGTGCTCAATACAACAATGGAGCCTATATTATAATTATTCTTTTAAAAATATGATTCCATCGCTACATAAGAGTTCTCATGTTTCAAAAACAGAAACTAAAAACTTCAATTTAATTTATAGAAATTGAATTAAATTAAATTAAAGCAGATATTTCTTTTTCATCCGCAAACGAATTTTGGAATAACTAATTTTGAAATTTACGGAGCTTCATAAGCATATACATTCATAATATTAATTTCTATGGATATGGAGAAAGCTAATCATTTTAATAAGGGGCAGTAGGGTATTCATTTTATAAAAATAAAAAGTATACATTATATATATATATACATATACATTATATATATATATATATATATATACATATACATTATATATATATATATACATATACATTATATATATATATATATATATATATATATATATATATATATATATATATATATATATATATATTTTCTTTGGATAAAAAAAGCAGAAATTATAATCTTACATCGAGCGGTTGCAAACAATATCAGGTACTAAGAATAATCCCGCAGAAACAACAGAAAAGCAGTACATCCCTCCTTTTGTTACTAGGAAAAAATTTTTACGGTAAAAGCTTCGACTGTTTCCAATTATAATGCGTATCAAATTTGAGGTCTCTACATCTTATCTGTTTTAATGTGCATAGCGAATAGACAAATAAGTTCTTCCCAATTACATATATAGATTATATATATGAGTGTGTCCTTGCCTACACATAAAAGGCAGACACTCATATAAACCCATAATACACAGAGAAACACGCATATATATATATATATATATATATATATATATATATATATATATATATATATATATATATATATACCGATAAATTGAAATGTGTGAGTTCATGTTGCATTATGAAAATAAGCATCTGTAGAGAGAAGGCAATATTTATTTTTTGTGCGGAGTAATTTAAGTTAGAAGTTACCAGCAACAGAACAAAAGGCTGCAAGAAAAGTCCGTCCGCACTGAAAATAACACCAGTCCCCCTCTTTCGTCTAACGTCGATTAATTTGATTACCAACTTGTTTTTTTTTTTATTTTCCTTTTTGTCAAAGCTAAGAAACTCTCGACATTCTTGATTGAAACCCGATAGTAATATGTCTGCTCGAGACAGATGGTGAAATGTAACTTTGAGGGTGTATTTAAAAAAAAATGTTCTCACATATCAGCTTGAAATTGGTGTTTAGAGTCTATACTGCGAGATTCAAAAGTTTGTTCAACTATAAACATTTGAAAGTATATATTCTCATGATCCTTACGTGCATTTTAACATCAATTGAGTATATATCTTAGAGCGAATGTTTCCTTATAAAGAAACAGCTAATATTACCATTATGACAGTCCTCATTGTATCTCCGTAAAAAAATCTGCATCAAGTCCTATGGAATTAAAAGTCGTTTATCTAGTCACTAGATGTGTGCTGATACATACATATCGATATCCATGCCCGCGGGTATGGACATGGATATGTATATATATATCTACTTGTAGGTATATAGGTGGGCTTTTGGTTTTTTTATTTGTAAATATATGTAGTTGTATGTATATATATATGTATGTATATATGGGTGTATATATGTATGTGTATGGGTATGTGGGTACATGTATATGTGTGGATGTTTATATATATATATATATATGTTTGTGTGTGTAGATGTATGTATATATGGGTATATGTGTGTCTTGCCATAGATATGGTATTGCGGGTAATCTGCGTATGTATGTATGTATGTATAAATATATAAATTTGTGAGTTCGTATATATAATATGGGTGAATATGGGTGAAATATAATAATGTAAATACGTTTGAATATTGACATGTTGTTTTTTTGCATACACGAACATGTGGGTGTATGTATATATATATGTATATGTGGGTAGATGTGTATATGTATGTGTGTGTGTATATGTGTATATATGTGTATGTATATGTATGTGTATGTGTATATATATGTGTATATATATGTATGTGTATATATGTGTGTGTATATATATATAAATGTTCGTATGCATGTGTGTATATATATATGTGTATATGTGTGTATGTATGTACGTGTGTTTATCTACATGCGTATGTGTGTATGTATGATAATTTACATATATATATGTGTGTGTTTATATGTGTATGGGTGTGTATATATATGGATATATATATATGTGTGTGCATGTGTACGGATGTGTGGATATGTGTGTGTGTGTATATATGGATATATAGAATATTATTTTTAAAAAAGGACTTACAGGTCTGTTATTAATGTTTTACCACATTTTCTCCCTTAATATTCTCCAAGTGGAATTGTGAGTTTAAAATTCTTTACAATATGGAGGAAAATTTTTCAAATTGATAATTTAATTTTGAAGTTAAAGATATTACCCTTTAATAATCATTATTGATGCTAAAATATTTAGATTTTTTGATAATTGAATACTAAAGTCATCACCTAATATTAATTTAAAAAATATTTTTTTGTTTTTTTTAGGGAAATACTAAGTACACATATATATATATGTGTAAGTATGCGTAAACATTTAAAAAGATATATGTAGGTATTAATATACATGAAATTACCCGTGTATATCGGTACATGTGTACCTGTATGAGTGACTGCACATGTAAAAGAACGTATGTATATGTGAAACTTGCATGGATGTGTATACAATATATGACAGAGCAAGATCTCATATTACCTTCAAATATCACTCCATATTAACTTAGAAACTAAACTTTAAGTAAAAGAAATTAATAATCTAAAAATAGTCGCGAATTAAATTCATGAATAAAATTCAAACTGATAGATATATCATCTTAATAATCAATCACAACTAGATATAAACTTATATTTTAAAATAAAATTTTAGTATTTTAATGTAAATTCTATGAATATGTTTCTAATCGACTATTTCATATTAAGTCCCCAAAATCTTTGTAATAAAGTTTAAAAAAAAAATTAAATCGCTAACAAACATCAAATTAAATTCCTTATAGACTGTTTAAACATTCAAATTTATATCAAACATTATAATATGAACTCTCAAAGTAAAGCAAAACGACAGCGTCTATTTCGGGTCTGTCATTCCAAAGAAAGTTAGTGACACTTTCTCTCATGACTTCATTCTCTCTTTTACTGTTTAGGTCTTTTTTCTCCTCTCCCTCTTCTATATCAATATATAACTTCCGTTGAGTTAACAGATTAAATGTGTCAATGTCTGGACTTCCTCAAATAATATTAAATATGAAAGAATAGAAATTTTAAATTACATCTAACTCAATCATGTCTCTCTCCCCACTCACTTCCTCACTTCGTTAATTTACATATGCTTAGTACTGCCCGTCAAAAATGTGTACATTTCTTTTCATTTTTCGTTTCAACCTTTGTAAGTAAAGTCTGATGATCCGCGGTCTTTTAAAAGGGGTGTGGTGAAATAATTTATTACATGGAACCTTAAAGTGGTCTGTTTTTATTTTTATTTAAATTATTAGCTCTGATTTACATTGAGCTCTTTGGATTTTATCCTCCTTGGGTCTACCCATACGGATTACCTAGTTTTTCGTAAACTATATATATATATATATATATATATATATATATATATATATATATATATATAATATACACACACACACATATATATAATATAACATACACACACACACATGTATATATATATACATATTATGCATCTGTTTTCATGTAATTTATTATTGCGGATTATGTTATTATTTTTGTTTCGGTTGTATATTTTGTATGCCTTCCTTCTTGCGTTATAGATCAAATAATATGGGTATCGTAGGTTTTTGAGTGTGTTTTCTATGTATGTTTCTTCTTTAGGTAAATATTGGGGATTGCAGATTCTTAATGCTCTCAGATAGAAACCTATAATGATTCCAGATTTAGTTTTGGAGGAACCTATATATATATATATATATATATATATATATATATATATATATGTATGTATGTATGTATGTATGTATATATATTGCAAATGGAAAACCTTTTCATTGAAACCAGAATTGAATACGCATTTCGTCTTCCTAAGCTTAACAGGTGAAACGCATAATCAAATTTTAAAAAAGTTTTTCATTTATCATATTTCTTCAAACCTTTGTCGAAATCCTATTTTACACACACACACACACACACACGCACACAAACACACTCTCTCACTCTCTCTCTCTTTCTCTCTCACACTCACACATACACGCACGCACACACACATACACACACACGCACGCACACACACACACATATATATATGTATTACATAAAGTTACAGTTCAAAGGCAATCTAACATATGCTCGCCGAGATTGAAACGAATTTTATTGATAATGCGTTGCTTTGATGTACAGAACCTCCAAGGTGGTAATCGTTTTTTTGGGAGTGTTTTTTTTATAGATGGCGTGAAGACTAATATTGTACTGTCGACAAAAATCCCTACGATCATTTTTGCACCATTACGATATAGAAAAACACAAGTTTTCTATATCGTAATCTTAGCATCTGAATGTACGTTCATTTGAAACATAAAAAAAGAAAACGTTATACTGGCTATTTCTTAACTTTCCATCTTCCTTCTCTTGTCGAAAGTACTGGCAACAACACATAATTACGTTTTCTAATATTTTTTTTATAAATTTCCGCCTGATTATTTTTTTATTTTTTATTTTTTTACAAATTTCCAACCTATTGGAAACCGAAGAAAAGGCTTAACAGACATTCTTTGTCCACTCCATTGAAATGTTTGCCGCCTATATATATATATATATATATATATATATATATATATATATATATATACATATATATATATATATATATATATATATATATATATACATATATATATATATATATATATACATATATATATATATACATACACACAAACACACACACACATACATACATACATATATATATATATATGTGTGTGTGTGTGTGTGTGTATTTGTGTGCGTGTACATTTGTACATATGTTGGTTCCTTTATTATATGTATATGTGTATATAATGATTATCTTTTGAAAATATCTGAAATAAAATGTTTCTATAAAGGTTTGATGATATCTCCAAATAAACACCTTATTGAAGAAAATCGACCAACCGTGACAAATAATATGATTAAATTGGTTGCCTTTGGTATAAAGATTCTCGTCAATATTTGTCAATCACTGTTTTCGACTCTTTTCTTCCGACCGGAAGTCCGAAATGGTCAATTTTTAAACATTTTCGATAATTAACTGTATTCTGTAAGGCACGCTAAATATCGTTCTATTCTATTGAGAAAAAGAAATGTCCATTTTTTTTTTGAGAAATCAGTGAGTAAGAGGTAAAATTTGATATAGATTCCTCTGTACATTGATATTTTTTTTTCTTTTTTAGAAAATTATAGAGATGTTGACGTGGAATAGTTACTAGTTACTATGTTCGATCGAGAAATAAGTTATCCGACCGCGTAACGTCGCTAATAGTGGAGATAGAAACATGTTTGGATATGTGTCCGGTAATACTTAAAATCCTGTTCAAACGGGCCTAGAATCGGGTTGATATTAGGAGTCGTAAGTCATGTGTATTAAGCCCTGTCTGAATTCCGTGTAAACCAACAGGGGTCGCGGTGACAGAAAGTCTGGCACTAGATGGTTGCGCGCGAAATGAATGTCACAGTCGTTATGAAAGAAATTTATAAATTCCTGCCATTTGGTTTTATATCTCCAAAACTGCACCATCAACAAGATGCGTGTTAGCAGAACAACCTATTTCAATGATTTTAGATTTAGGTTTTGAAAGGTTTGATATTATTCACAAAATAATGTCACATACGGTTTCCCTTCTGCAATCTGATATTCGTAAAAAACTTATTATAATACTAAAATTATTGATAAACATACAGACATTAGACGCCGTAAAATCTTAGAGGCACTGCGTATTAAAAGCAAAAGACCTCTTATTAATCGTATAGATTACAATATTTCTGGAAAAATCCTACAATGTTTATAATATATTTCTTCATAATTAGATACACCATATAACCATTTCCTTTGAACTTTTAAAAAAAAATAAAATGTAGCAACATGATTTCGCTACAAGACAATTTGCAAATATTTAAAAAATTTGACTCTACATATATATAAGACATTGTTAAAAATTTTGACCCTGAAGATGAACAATGACGCTCGAAAGTACTCGGTTATCTTACGGACAATATTTATTTTGATATAATTTTCAAATAAAAAGTCTCATTAGAAAATATAAGAAAATTCAAAAGAGAATATGCAGGACTATGTTGTCTTTGACATTCAACACAACATATATATATATATATATATATATATATATATATATATATATATATATATATATATATATATATATATATATATATACTTAATTTTTCAGTCCTGTAATTATGAGTTTAGCTAATGTGATATCGTTCTATTCATAGAAATATATTGGGGATAATTTTCCTGAATAAAACTTTTCTCGATCATTGTATTGGTGTGTTTCCCCTACAATATACAAAATATGTTTATGCAACGAATTTATAATTTATATTTCAATGAATAATTATAGCTTCACTTGAAACTTTGGTTTAATGTATATTGTAACGGAGATTGCATGTTTTATTTTCTTTTCATCAATAAGACAATATTTTACATAATTGTAACACTATAAGACTTTTTGTATTGGTGTGTGTCAACACCACATTGGACTACGCATTTTCGGAAATCCGAGGTGACTAACGCAGTATTAAGCCCATACTTCTCTGTTAATCATATAGACCAAGCGTTATACTGGGAAGACGTTTGGCAAAAATCCAGCTCATAAACATCTCAGGCTACTGACTTGTTGATCCATTATCGTAGTTATGTAAACAAGTCTGAAAGAGAAGTCGAGTAAATAGAGAGATACGAAGCCGATATGTTGAACTAATTCAAGTAAATAACATCATTTCTGTATCATGCTAGTATCCATTGTCATGCAGCAAAATGGCGGTTTTCCTATTCTACAAATATGGTGCAGTTTTGTTCGAGTTTTGAATACCAGGCTTGTCAACATATCTTTGTGCATTGTCTGCTTGTTTTGAAGGAAGTTATGTATTTCCAGCTTGGCTTCAGTTGATAGATCCGTCTTTAGTCACGAATTCAGCCATTGTTTCGATGTTCAGCTATTACACATATACAACATTTAGTTATATTCCTAGCTGATGGCATGACACAAAAACAGATAAAATTCAGATATATTCTTGAAAAATGATAAGCTGTGGGAGAGGAGCCAGGAAAATAAAGAGAGTGGTATGAACTTAATAAAATCCCTTTACCAATATCAGCGTGGGCACGGTCATAGCGCCCTCTCTATTCACCAAAATCTCAAAGAATTATCTTAAGAGAAGGGTATTATGTATTCTCTTAGAGTCCTGGTTGACATATGTTCATTAATTGTTCCTCTGTTTTGAAGACAGGTAAAAGGTAGATCAATAAATCTGCGGAGTGTCACGTAGCTATTATCTAAGTTTTGTTCTGAAATTTTCATTGTATAATGTTTAAACGACGAGTATGACAATTAAGTGCGTTGAAAAACAATGAGATTATATTTACTAATAAATATTTTTTTGTGAAAAATAAACGCTTTTTTGAAATGTTCACTGTACAATGCTAAAACCGATGAGTATGAGAATTAAGTGCATTGACAAACACTGAGATTATATTTACTAATAAATGTATTTTGTTTAAAATAAATGCCTTTTGCCGAAATTTTCACTGTATAATATTTAACCAAGGAGTAAGAGAATTAAGTGCATTGACAAACACTGAGATTATATTTACTAATAAATGTATTTTGTTTAAAATAAATGCCTTTTGCCGAAATTTTCACTGTATAATGTTTAATCAAGGAGTATGAGAATTAAGTGCATTGACAAACACTGAGATTATATTTACTAATAAATGTATTTTGTTTAAAATAAATGCCTTTTGCCGAAATTTTCACTGTATAATGTTTAACCAAGTAGTATGAGAATTAAGTGCATTGACAAACACTGAGATTATATTTACTAATAAATGTATTTTGTTTAAAATAAATGCCTTTTGCCGAAATTTTCACTGTATAATGTTTAACCGACGAGTATGAGAATTAAGTGCATTGACAAACACTGAGATTATATTTACTAATAAATGTATTTTGTTTAAAATAAATGCCTTTTGCCGAAATTTTCACTGTATAATGTTTAACCAAGGAGTATGAGAATTAAGTGCATTGACAAACACTGAGATTATATTTACTAATAAATGTATTTTGTTTAAAATAAATGCCTTTTGCCGAAATTTTCACTGTATAATGTTTAACCAAGGAGTATGAGAATTAAGTGCATTGACAAACACTGAGATTATATTTACTATTAAATATTTTTTGTTTAAAATAAATGCCTTTTTCATCTTTGAGATTATTTAATTATTGGTTCAAATCTTACGATTTCGTTTCTCGTCTGAATTCCACCATTGGAAAAAATGCTTCCGATTTTATCGCAAATCCACTTTTCGATTTTCATTAGCAGTGACGTGACAATGGGATCACTATTTACATTATTCGGACTACTGTCCTCATCCTTGTCGCCATATTTATCACAACGTTTCGGCCGTTGTACGCTCCGGCCTTCTTCAGGTGGTTGAATAATGTAAATAGTGTACATAATACCTCATCTCAGAAATATAGACAGAGACAATGGGATCATTTACATTTTTTCTTCTATTCAAAAAGAGTCCACTTTTTACCCCCTTATTTTATTTTAATTTTATATCATGGGTGTTTTAGTAGGACCCCCTGTGAATATGCGGGGTATTAAGGTATGCGATGGATTGAATGGCGATGAATGAGTTCTTGTGGTGTATGAGTAAATTGTAATAAATGAATGGATCGTGAATTAGATCAGTTCGTTGAAGGGTCGTCAATGACGACCAGCCTTTCCCCACTCACGTGGTACCTGAGGGGTAATATTTCAAAATAAACCACTTGTCACATCTTTCGCTTTTCCTCTCAATGGCTCGACAAGCGATCCGAACGTGTTTGGACAGATACGTAAATTTTCGATATATCTCATTAGATTGTTACATATACCATATTTTTCGGCTTACATGAGGTTGCGGCCTAGAAGACGCATCCTAATATTGGTTAGAAATTTCTAAGAAAAAAAGTCATTCTCATACGACAACACATTCAACATGCCTCCCTCACATACTGACGCCACGTATTGTTGACATTAATCACTCACCCGATTTTGATTGTATGGCAATGGAATACTAGTCAAGACCGAAAGACACCCGCCGCTGCTAGTAAACAGTACATGTTTAAGTTGTAGCTCGTCTCCAGGAAGGTTTATAGTCTTGGAAATACTTTTAACAGCTAGCTACTGAGGTTACATCATATAAAAGGCTGAATTAGATAGCTAACATTATATTTAAAGACATTTTTTTTTATATATATTATGTTTAACGTTCTTTTTATAGATACAAGTATCTAAGTAAATGCTCTGTTTTTATAATAAACAGTATTAAATAACATTTACCGGCCTGAATGTCCGAGAAATTTTCAAAGAAAATTTTCGCTCTCCGACAGGAATCGAACCTGTATCCTATACGGAACCATCATTTCGCGTGATGTGCCTTAACCTTTCGGCCACAGAGCAGGGTCTGGTTAGCAAGGTCGATTTTACTATCTTTAAACTTAAATCTTCCATGAATCTCTTCTATTCATATCTGCTCTAGCGTATCAAAATTAAACAAATGACGTCATATATTTTAGAATTGGACATAGTCCGACAATTTATTTAAAGACATTTTTTTTTTTATATATATTATGTTTAAGGTTCTTTTTATAGATAGAAGTATTTAAGCAAATGCTCTGTTTTTATAATAAACAGTATTAAATAACATTTACCGGCCTGAATGTTCGAGAAATTTTCATAGAAAATTCCAATTCTAAAATATATAGCTAACATTATAGTGTAATGACTCAACATACAAATCCACGTCCCTCTCAGTCAAGCCAATTAGGTTACTGTCCATGCTTACTTGAGCCTGGGCGTTGTCTTACATTCGCCTTGGAAGACGCACACGTATTTTTCAGTGTATTTTTTTAGGGGAAAATGTACGTCTTGTTAGCCGGAAAATACGATAGTCGTTTGTTTTTTTCTGATTTTCGGAGATGGATCTCGAAGAATAAAAAAATCTTGTCGGTATTAGTTAATAAAACTTATTTGAAAAAAAATTCTTGCTACCACAATACTGCTTATTATATATTCAAAATACCTCTCGCTTGTTTCTATACACGCATGCACCCGTCAGATCATTGACTGGCGGACACTTTCAAATACTCCCGCACGGAGCCGAACAGTTTCGCAGATCTCCATGACACTTAAATAAAGTGTCTCTGCATTTTAAATGACTGCTGCATGAACGTATTGTTTTAGGTGGCCTCACAGATAAAAATCTAAATGATGGAGGTCGGGGATACGTGCAAATCCCACCACTCAGAGGGAGCCACCCTCTAACTCGACCGCACCCATATTGAATATTTTTTACTCGTGATATATTTTAGCGACATTTTTACAGCTTGAAGTAAACTTATTGCACATTCTTTAAATAATCTAGAATAGCAATCTTTTTGTTTGTCAATAAAAATATTCTTTAAGAAATATCACTATTTTACTAATTATTGCAAAACCAATTATTACATATTAAAAAAAAAGCGTTAACTTTTATAACCATCATTACAACAGTTCAAAAACCATCAAAATAAATACGAGTTTATCATATTGATATCAATTCAGCTTATGTAACTATTCCGAACTTATAATATCGGCAGAATAAAAATCATTGCTTCATAAAAATGTCTAAGAATTAAACATTCTGAACTAAAATCAAATAGCTTATCTACTTGAAACACAATGACACAAACTAAAACATTAATTTCCTTGTTTTGCTTTCTCTAAAGTCAAATAAATGTGAGTTTGTCATATTGATATTGTTTCAGTTTGTGAAACTATTTAGATGATATAGCACGTAGAAAATCGAAATCATTGCTTTATAAAACTTTGTGACACCCTAGGCTGTAGCCCATCTCAGCCTGAAGGATAATTCAGCTCTAGAGGCAGCCAACATTAAATCGGTCAAGGCACGTCAGGCTAGATGACGGTTCCGTATAGGATACAGGTTCGATTCCTGTCGGAGAACGAATATTTTCTATGAAAATTTCTCGGTCATTCAGGCCGGTGAATGTTATTAATACTGTTTATTATAAACAGATCATTTACTTAAATATTTGTATCTATGAAAAAAATGTATAAACACACACACACACACACACACACACACACACATATATATATATATATATATATATATATATATATATATATATATATATATATATATATATATATGCAATGATAAATTCAGTTAGACCGTTTTAGATGTAACCTTTAAGTGACTTGGAATCGATTCCAGCGGGCTAGAAACCATTGGAAATTCATAAACAGGTAATTAATAACATGCAATTCTAAAAAAGGACTGCAGTGACAGTCGAATATACAGGTATGGATACAATAAATGAACTTTGGAAAGTTAATGTTGACATCAAGCAATTCAGGTGGCAGTTCATCATCATCATCATCATCATCATCATTATGAGTCGGATGGAACTGAGGGCAAAAGAAACAGACGACTCTGTTGCTGATGGCTCTCAGGCGTTCCGTCAATGAACGGTTCTTCTTCCTCTCAACGCATAGAGGGTGCAAACGTTCCATATTCTGATGGTTGTACCTTGCATCGGTAACTTGAAAGTGTTTGTCGCTCCAGTCACCCACCAGTCACGACCTTTCTGGAGTGAATTAATGCGACGCGCGGTCATTGTTAATCCGCGTCTAGACATATTCGGCATTTGTATTGCTTTGATTCTTTTTCCTCCTGCCGAGCTAAACTTGAAGTTAGAAAACCGAAATGATAAACATACACACCTTGTCGATATTGTTTAATAAAAACTGTTTGGAATATATATATATATATATATATATATATATATGAAGAAATGCACTCTTAAAGTGTGCTATATTTATAAGATAAAGTGCTCAATATCAGAGATAGAGCGTGTGTAAATATAAAAAGAGAACATTGAAGTCAACACTTAGAGGCGACAGGCTGTTTCATATTAGACGCAATCGTCAGGCCTCTAAGTGTTGACTTCAATATTCACTTATATATATATATATATATATATATATATATATATATATATATATATATATATATATATGAGAAATAAATGGTCAGAACAAAATATACGTGGGGTGTACTGAAGGTCGCTTGAAGAAGAGATGGTATAATTATTTACCCGCTGCCCTACGCAGCAAGATGTGGCACAAGGCCGTGTTTAAAGTAGGGTATCCAAGCCTGTAAGCTCGGGCTAAAATTCCCTATAGACCACGTAAAAAAACGGAGTCAGCTTCCCGAGACGAGACTCTAACCCTTCTGCAGACCCTCGTCTGGGGGATACCCTCTGACATAAGGCAGGTAAGAAGAAGAGATGGAATAAGCTAGAAAGTCTTAGGAATTCTAGCAGAGTAGCCAGTCATGTGTGGGAAAGAATAAAAATAACAAAGATCCGATTCTAAACTAGAAAATATATTAAAAACCCAAAATTTGCAGCAATTGCAGTGATATCCGCAAACTGTGCCAGGAGGAAGCGTTAACAATAATAATTTTCCAGACCCCCCCCAAAAAAATCTACTGAATAAAGATCGGAAATAATCATACGATGCATACACACTAAAAAGTACTTTTTGAGTTCGTAGGAACCAGGATGAAAGTCTGTTCAGTTTATTTACTCCTTCGTCAATAAAATTTCAATAGGCTTGCATTTCTCCTCTCCTTCTATTACATTTCACGTTGTGCGTGTATATATAAATAATAAAACGTTAGGAAATCATTTAACCCATATCACCTGAGGATACCGAAAGCTTGAAATCAAGGTAGCGTGATTGGCAGATCTCCTAATTTCTCCATATATATATATATATATATATATATTAAGACATTTTCATGTTTATACATTCTTTTTATAGATACAAATATTTGAGTAAATGCTCTGTTTTATAATAAACAGTATTAATAACATTTACCGGCTCGAATGTCGGAGCACGAATATTTTCTAGGAAAATTTCTCGGACATTCAGGCCAGTAAATGTTATTAATACTGTTTATTATAATACAGAGCATTTACTTAAATATTTGTACTATTATCGGACTTTCATAAAGTGTGACGTCATTTGTTTACATTTGGATACGCTTTGAGCAGATATGAATGTACGTGAGAGATTCATGGAAGCTTGTAGGTTAAAAACAGTAAAATCGACCTTGCTAATTGAACGATTCTCCGTGGCTCGATTCCTGCCGGAGAACGAATATTTTCTACGTAAATTTCTTGGACATTCAGGCCGGTAAATATTATTAATACTGTTTATTATAAAAACACAGCATTTACTTAAATATTTGTATCTATAAAAAGAATGTATAAACATAAAAATGTCTTAAAATAATTGTCGGACTTTGTCCATTTCATAATATATATATATATATATATATATATATATATATATATATATATATATATATATATATAAATTCCGAAGAGGATAGAATCCAGATAGAACTTAATATCCAGGACAGAGCAAGATTATAATATAAAAGGCTCAAACATTAATATTCCATGGTTATAATTTATTACATTGGAATCATAATCACGCTCAAAATCATCAGACCTACAAATTCAAAATCAGCTCAGAAAATATAACTCCGGGTGTAAAAAACAAAATTTTAGTGAGAGTGTATGTGTGGGAGTGGTAAAAAAGTGTGAGAGGGAAATGTATGAAAGCTCTAGAGAGAGGGTGTAACAGAAGAAAGAAGAACAGGAAGGCCTAAAGGTGAGATATATATAGAAGGGAAAATTATCTCACTCGACGCGTTTTGTTCTCAAAGGGACTTTATCAAGGCAACTATAAGGATTTTATTTTATGAAAAGTATTTATATACAGGAACAAAATTCTTATTGGTGCTTCAAAAGTTTTAGGTATAGGATTGCTCATGGTTATTCACTAGGTTAACAGAAAAGTCAGGTAAGTTCATGGATATGAGGGGATACAAGTTAATGTTTAATGAACGAAAGGGAGTAGGTGATTTTTTACCTACAAATTTTGAAAAACCAATAAAACTTTGCAAGTTATTTAAGCCAGAATTATTTTTTTTTTAAATTGCAAGTATTTTTAAGAGATAATAATTATTTAAGGATACAATTACTAGTAGTTAACCCATATCTGAGAGAGGAAGAGAAGAACTCACACCTTTCCTAAAGCTGTTTGTGTATAAGTGAAAATAACGAACCCCACTGGAATTGAAACTCGGCTCTCAGATTAACAATTCCGAGTTATTATCCATTACACCACCCACGCATCCAAGCTTATAACAGCTGGCATTCCCATGCGGTCACCAATCTTGGTACTGACTAGTTTACTTAACTTCGATGATAGTACGTGAACCGGTGTTTCAACGTGACATGGCCATAAGCCGACAAAGCGATCGATAATCGATTTATCTTTGGGCTCTGCGTAAAATGAACGCAGCCAATTGTCAAAGCATCCTAGACTTAATTTTATTCTATCTATATCTCTGAGATGAGTTATTATGATTATTTAAATCATTTACATTATTCGGACTGTTATCCCCATCTTGATTGCCATATTCACAACATTTCGGCCTTTGTACGCACCGGCCTTCTTCGGGTGATTGGAATTTCGAACCAAACCCTTTATTTCGTCCACCGAGTTAAATTGATCTAGTTCCACGTGCCATGCCGCCAATCACCTGAAGAAGGCCGGAGTGTACAACGGCCGAAACGTTGTGAATATGGCAATGAAGATGAGGATAACAGTCCGAATAATGTAAATAATGCATAATACTTCATCTCAGAGATAGAAACAGGTATCCTAGATGTTATTGTAATTTATTACATGATGTCTGTGTGTTTGTTTACATCTGTGTTGCGGGCGTGTTTTGGGGGGATTTTTTTTGTGCGTGTGTGCTGGCTCACCTGGAGACTGCTGACCAATTCCAATTTCATGCATCCGGACAAAGTTTCAAAATAGTCCTAGACCTCGAAAGCGTCGGTTGAGATAGCATCGATGTTACTACCGGTCCTCCGGTTTTAGTGCAATGAGAGAGGTAATGACATGAGCAGCTGTCCCCCGGAACCAGTCACCTATCAATATTTTATTCAGTAGTGCTCTGGCCGAAGACAGAAACACGATTGAGAGATAAAATGCAGTTTTTTTCCGCCCGAAGGCAGATAAGGGAGTTTCAATAACTTGGACCGATCTTAAATGTGAATTAAGTTTAAGCATCTAATGATTTTTTAAAACTTTTTCTTTAACAACTTAAGTATTTGGCAGTTTCAATCATGGAAAGATTAAAAATCAAACAATGTGTTAAAGTTATCATAGCCTATTACGAAAATGGCTTTATTGAATGAGAAGTTCCCAGGTCACATCATCTCTCGAAAATGCGAAGTCAATTGGCCATCACGATCTTGCGACTTGACGCCTTTAGATTTTTTCTTTTGGGGTCATCTCAAAAGTAAGCTATATGCCAACAAGCCAACAACAATTCAACAGCTGAAGGATGAGATAATAAGGCATATTGGTAATATTAGTATGGGGTGTATCAGCTAGCCACAATTTAAAGGCTATTTCGTGTTAGGAAGAATAATACGCTGTAGCCTTCCAATAACCGGACACCGATACTAATATTGGCATTAGTGTAGCCACTGATACACTAACACCGAATGAGGATACAGAAAAACGAAATACGGGACCGTACCCGACAAGACATTTAATAATACAAACAAATTATATACACATATTAAAAAGGTTTACATGTCCCAAACACAAGATTGTTCATATAGTCCAAAGGACCGAGGGTGTTTAACGAGAACAGAGAAATGCCATACCAACTTTAGGGCCTTTGACTGTCCATAGATGAGTTAACATGACTTACTTCTTTCTCCACGCTAGGCTGGGTACCAGCAGACTAATTTCCACGTGTGTGGACTCCGGTGGTTGCAAGTAAAAAAGGCAGAGCTTCCTAAAAACGGAAGTGACGAAAGGGAAGAAGAGAGAGGAGAGTTCACGTCTCTAAGGGGCTGAACTTCCGTTAGTCCGACCCAAGGGAAACAACTGTAGTCTCCTTACAGTAAGATCGAGGAGCAACTATGCGTCAACTATACGTCATCAAAAATTTTGAGCCTCGATAGGAGGTGTACCGCCGAAGCTTTGGCAGACATTTGGACGATATTATTTTTTACACATAATTGCGATGACTTAAATAACATGATCCATTAGAGAAATAAATAAATTTTCACGAATAGCACTGATTTATTTACTGCTGACTTTGATCCGTCTTAATGAAGGATCCTTTACTACACTTTGATCCCAACTCGTTAACCAGAGAGGGAATAAAAGCTTAATTCGTGTAGCACTGGTCATGCGGTTAATGAATGCCGAATGCTTCATTGTAAGGAAACGGCTAACATTATTATTATTATTATTAGACTGCTGATCAACTCCAATTTCATTCTACATTGTACTTCAAGAAGAAGAATAAATAAATAATATAAGATGAATGCAAATATATAGAACTACTAAAGCGGTATTCATTTTTTACTACTGTAGCTTTAGACACACTTTCACATACCCGGCTCGTGGGACGGACAACCAATTTATATATATTTATACATATTTAATTAATTTTCTGTGCTTCGAGCAGAAACCCACACACAAACGGATTGAGCTTTATATATTAGAATCATGAACAAAAGAATTAAAATGTTTGCTGTTCATTAAGAATTTTGTCAGAAAAGCAAAACTAAATGCGAATCTAGGTCAGTACTTATTAAGGAATTATTGGCAACTTAATGAATAGAGACTAATTAGTGAAAATTTGAATCCAGTCTTTTTTCTTATCTTTCGCCCAAAGAATATATTCGGCATGTCGTATTGTTATGCAAAATATCTTTCTGGCATTACCCATGGGTGAAATCGTTGATTAAGCAAATTGATTATGTGTTTCTTTGTTTTGTCTAAACTTCAGATGAATTCTATCTGTAATTCTGATTTCTATCGAAATAATTCAACCAAAAAAAAAAAAAAAGAAAAGAAGAAAAACAAAACAAAAAAACAAAACAAAACAGGACACCTACAGCTATGGTACCTTATCCCTCATCGAAATCCATCCCTTGAAACAACGCATCGTTTCTTCCACAGTCCATAAAACGCTTATTTTTTTTGATCGCCATAAAAGTTACTGGACTTGAGAAACCTATTTTCCTGCACAATTATTTTAATAGAAAAATTTTATAAATCTTAAAACTAAAAGTAGCACTTGATGCTCGGTCCAGGAATGTCGAAAGTTCTGAGGAATCAGCTATTATATAAGCATTACAATAAGAGATTAGAACAGCTACTAGACTCGGTATCTACTTGTCCCCCTCCGGTGACAGGATATAACACAATATTACGTTAATTTTGGATCCCCAAAGGCGTACACATGGATTAAGGCCAAAAACTGTCTAGTTCATCCAAACAATATTCCGTCCTTATTATGACGATAAACTACATCCGCGTCCTGAGTATAGCGATAAACTACATCTGGCGTCCTGGGTATGACGATAAACTACATCCGCGTCATGTTTATGTCGATGAACTGCATCCGCATCCAGGGTGGGACGGTGGAATGCGTCCGGTGGCGGGGCCTCTGGTCAGGGGGCTTTGAGGAGTGTGGAACCGCCTCTTGATTGCTGGTGTTCTCGGGTCCGCCCTGACCCGAGGTGGTGGCACCTGTTGTGGTCCTAGCTGTGGGCGTGTGGTTGACCTCGAAACTGGGGTGGGAGGCATTGTGAAGGTGTGGAAATATGTTTTAATACCAGATGTGCTTTGTGAAGGATTGTTGCCAGAAGTGGGTTTTGGAAAAAAAAAAATTACCAGCGGTGCGTTTTTAAGGAAAAACTATTAACAGCAATAGGTTTTTGAAAAAATAATATTACCAGCTATACGTTTTTGAGGAAAACAGAAATAGAGTTTTGATAAAACAAAAATAATACCAGGAAAAAAAAAGTTGTCGGCATTAAATGACCCATTGAGGTTGATATACCGTAAAGCAAATCAAACCAAACCAAATAATGTTGCGCTGGCGTCGATATTCTACCGACCATCTCTCTTTGGTCAATGAGGAAACCGTCATAAGTTCCGAAGTTCTTTATCTGCAAAGTTGAATAGTACCACTAAACGAAATTCTTATCATAGACTCTCGGAATCTTCATATCTTCTCAGTTTTGAATCCAAACGTAATCAAATAATTTTCTAAAGAATTAATAGATTTTGTATTGTATATATATATTTTGTATTGTATATATATATATATATATATATATATATATATATATATATATTGAGGCATGTTTCGCTGAATAATTTAGACATGTTCTGTCTATTTACTTTTAATTGTATCCTTTCATATTTACAAGGTTTTTGGTGTCGTTATTTGTTATGGGAACTTACCCATAATAATAATGGACTATTCCGGACATCATAAATACTGCGCCTCATGAGGCAGCAGCGTTCAGAGAGTCAGAGTCAGTCAGAGACAGAGTCGCGTCAGACGATTATTGTAAGACATTGGAATAGTGATACTTGTCGAGACAACATAGTTCACTCTCACCAAATCTGATAGTCATTACTAATACTTCTACTTCTTTGTACATATTTCTGTTTGTAATATATCTGTATTATTCCATACCTCTGTTCGAGTTATTCTTCATTGGTTCTACCTTGGACCATCACTGTGGTACAAGAAACTTGGACCATAACAAGTGGCGACGAGGTAACCCAAAGGAAAAACGAACTCTCTACGCGGAGGACATATCTTTTTTTATCCGTCGCACATAACAGTGGTCGACGTGTAAACTCTACAAAAACAAATTTTACTCGAGATTTCTAAAAAAAAACACGTTCTACGGGAACACACACACACACACACAAAAAAAGAATTTTCTTTTTGGATATCAAATTTTACTGTCAACAAAGTAAATTTTTTTTCACGTACACAGGTTTCAAAATATCAGGTTACACTAAAGTAAAATACGTACACAAAATTACGTTAACATAGAAGATTTTAAGTCAACCATTGTGGAACTTATAAAAATCCAATTTCAACAGCAGCAAAAAAACAAACAGAAACATCTGGAATTACAGGAATTATTGCTACGTGTAATGTCAAATAAAGAGCAAAAATCCGAGAACGAAACAGTTCTCTCACAAGACGCTATTTGGAGTACTATCGAAGATTTCACCTACGCACCCGACGAAGATAAAACTTTTGCATATTACTTCCGAAGGTACGAAGATCTATATGAATTTGACTGCAAAGATTGGTCAGACGCACGAAAATTACGTCTATTACTAAGAAAGTTAGGCACATGCGAATATACCAAATTCGTAGATTATATCCTTCCAAGAAAAACAAGTGAGTTAACTTTCAAAGAAGCCATAAAACTATTAACAAAACTTTTCAGCCATAATACCTCACTATTCCACAAAAATGGAAATGTCTGAACCTTACAAAAAAGGACAGCGAAGATTACATAAATTTCGCGTCTATTGTTAATAAATATTGTGATGACTTTAAATTATCGGAACTCAGCGCGGACAATTTCAAATACTTAATTTACGTCCAAGGTCTGGTTTCAAACAAAGACCCGGAAATGAGACGCGGAATCCTTACTAAATTGGAGAGTGAACAAAATTTGACACTTCAAAAACTAGCCGAAAACTGCCAGAGATGCATCAGTGTGAAGAAAGACTCAAAAGACATAGAAGAAGCTGGCACCGCGCACATACATAAAGTACGAAGACAAACCAACTTTCCCTCCTCACAAACAAACCAAACCGATTCCCCCTCCCCCAACCAAAAAAAAGCTAAAAAAAAATTTCTAATTCTAAAAATCAATATCAGAAAGAACTACCATCTAGTCCATGCTATCGCTGTGGGACTTGGCATTGGTTTAAAGACTATCAATACCGTTTTAAAACTTGTCTATCATGTAAAAAAATAGGACACAAAATTTCTCATTTCTGGTCTAGAAGAGAAAGCAAAAGCAGAATAAGAATTACGAGGACTGACCAAGCTGATGAGACTAACATAAGAAAATACGTACAAGTTGAAATACAAAACAGAAAAGTCAGGCTACAGCTGGATACTTAACTATTATAAACCTACAAACATGGAGAAAACTGAACAAACCTGCCATGTTAAAAACGGATAAAATTGCTAGATCAGTTACGGGGAGAAAGATAAAATTTGAGGGTGAAGTAATTACAAATGTGACATTTAATGGAATGACGAAAAAACTAAAAATGTACGTCTAAGAAATACAGAAAACCTATTTGGAACGGACTGGATGCAAAAATTCGAACTTTGGGATCGACCAATAAGTACGTACTGCCAAAATGTAAAAAGCTTACCAACCGAGGCAGACAAATTAAAAGAGAAACTAAAAACGAGTTTCATAGAAGTAATTTCAGCAGGTCTCGGAAGATGTAAGAAAATGGCATCAAATATCGATATAATACAAAACAACGTTCAACCTATCTTCAAGAAAAAAAGGAGCGTACCGTTTGCGTCAATAGAAAAAATTGATCAAGAATTAGCTAGACTTGAAAACACTGGCATATTGACGAAAGCAGAATACAGTAAATGGGCCGCACCGACGGTCTACGTCAAAAAGAAATCAGGAAAAATTCGAGTTTGCGCTGATTTTTTTACAGGTTTAAACGCAGCAATAAAGGACTACCACTATACTCTACCCAGTCCAGAAGAAGTATTCACTAAATTAAATGTCGGAAAATTTTTTTCAAAAATTGATTTAACTGAAGAGTAATTGCAAATTCCAGTCGATGAGAAAAGTTCAAAACTACTATGCATAAACACACACAAAGGATTGTACAGATACCAAAAATTACCATTTGGGATTAAGGTCGCGCCGGCTATATTCCAACAGACAATAGATACGATGCTTGCCGGACTAGAGTACACGATTGCATACCTGGATGACGTATAGATTAATAGCGAAAGTGTTGAATAACATTGGCAACATGTACAAGATGTGTTTAAGAGAATACAAAGCTATGGATTCAAAGTAAAAGAAAACAAGTGCGATTTTTTATGAAGGAAATTAAATACCTTGGCCATATCATAAATCAAGAAGGTAGACGCCCAGACCCTGAAAGGGCAACAGCAATAAAAAAAAATGCCAGTTCCTAAGAACATAACAGAACTACAAAGTTTTATAGGCTTAGTGAGTTACTACCAGGAATCCATACCTCAAATGCATAAACTTCGCGCACCACTGAATGAGCTGCTAAAGAAAGAAAAAGTTTGGCAGTGGACAGATCAATGCCAGGAAACGGTTGAACAAATAATTAAGACGTTAACTTCAGATTTATTTTTGGAACACTACGATCTTAAACTAGAAATTATTGTAGCAAGTGACGCGAGCGCCTACGGAGTCGGGGCGTGTATATTACATAAAATGCCATATGGGACAATAAAACCCATCGCACATGCTTCTCGAACTCTTTTACTAGCGGAGAAAAATTACTCACAAATAGAGAAAGAATCTCTGGGAATTATCTTCGCGGTCACAAGATTTCATAGGTACATCTATGGTAGATATTTTACTCTACAGACGGATCACAAACCGTTACTAACAATTTTTGGTTCGAAAAAAGGTCTACCGGTTTACACTGCAAATAGGTTACTTAGAGGGGGGACAATTCTTCTGAACTACAATTTCAGATTGGAGTATTTACCAACGAAAAAGATCGGGCATGCGGATGGTCTATCGAGACTTATACCAACAAAGACAGAGCCATTGGAAGATACGGTAATCGCAGCCGTAAGAAATGAAGAATATATCAGGACAGTACTATGTTGTACAGTTAGAAACCTCCCAGTCACACTACAAGACATAAAAAATGAAGCTAAAAATGATGAATTTATAAATGAAACAAAAGCACAAATAGCAGAAAAAGATAGGCAATTATCGGACGGCTTTTCTCTATGCGATAATGTGCTACTTTACAACGAAAGGGTTGTAATTCCCAAAACACTACAATAGCGAATCTTAAAGGATTTCCACAGGGGCCATCCTGGAAAAAATAGAATGAAGTCGCTAAAGCGAAGCTATGTATATTGGAAAAATATGGACCAGGATATTACTCAGATGGTGGAAATGTGCAAGGGTTGTAACTTAGTAGCCAAAGCACCGCCAATCATGCATAAGCCATGGCCAGAGACTGATCGTCTGTGGTCAAGAATACACGCAGATTATGCAGGACCAATTGACGGTTTCTACTATTTAATCATAGTGGATATAGTAAATGGCCGGAGGTGTTTCGTTGCAAAAATCCTACTTCAGAAACGACCATAAATTGCCTCCACGAACTATTCGCTCGATTTGGAGTAGTGGATTGCCTAGTCACAGATAATGGAACGCAATGCACATCAGCAGACTTCCAAGAGTTTTGCGAAATTTATCAAGTCAAACATATAAAATCCCCACCTTATCACCCAAGATCAAATGGGCAAGGGGAGAGATTTGTTGATACACTCAAAAGAGCGTTACGAAAAGCATACGATGTGCCTACGGAGAAAGCATTACAGCAATTTCTTCAGATATATCGAATAACGCCAAATAATGCTACACCATCAACATTATCACCTGCAGAAGTGATGTTCGCTAGAAAAATCAGATCAGCATTTGATAAATTGCTACCAAGACAAACGAAGCAAGTAACACAGCCCTACGTGCCAAAAAGAAAATTCCTCCCATGAGATAAAGTTTTTTAAAGCATATAAAAATAATACATCGGAAATATGGTTTACATAGTACAGGGACAAAAATTCTCACATAGAAGACACGTAAACCAAATAAGGAAGAGACCGTAACAGGATGCTAACGGTCCACCTCAAGAAGAGGTAATGGACAAGATTTTCGATACATTTGATATAAAAAGACCGCAAACAATGCCAGAACCAAGAAAATCGTTCAGAAAAAGAAAGTTCACAGAACCTTTGCAAATAGACCCAAAGAAAAAAAGATATTAAAACCCCCTGCTAAGCAAAAGCTTCGGAAAGGGGGTGTTATGGGAACTTACCTATAATATTAATGGACTATTTCGGATATCATAAATACTGCGCCTCAAGAGGCAGCAGCGTTCAGAGAGTCAGAGTCAGTCAGAGACAGAGTCGAGTCAGACGATTATTGTAAGACATTGGAATAGTGATACTTGTCGAGACAACATAGTTCACTTTCATCAAATCTGATAGTCATTACTAATACTTCTACCTCTTTGTACATATTTCTATTTGTAATATATCTGTGTTATTCCATACCTGTGTTCGAGTTATTCTTCATTGGTCCTACCTTGGGCCACGACCGTGGGACAAGGAACTTGGACCATAACATTATTAAAGGAGGAGAGAAAATCGCCGTCTTGATATATATTTCTCTCGTCCTAAATAGGCAGCCCATGTATAATTTATTCAATAAGACATGTCTCAATGAAAACATGCTGCCAAAACATTCGCATATATAGGGTGACCCCCCAAAACAGGAACTTTTTAACAATCCAATAAAACCAAGAGTGATGGAAGAAAAATATTTAATTCATAGTAATTGAAACCTTAAAACATGCCATTTAAGAAACAATGATCGAATTTTCATTTTTTTTTTAAAATTACGTCCTGTAGATGGCCTCCTCCTGTACGAATGCATTCTTGAAATCTGCTGTTGAGATTCCTCATTGATTGCTGCAACATCTCAGCTGGGATACTGTGAATTTCATTCTCGTTACTAAAATGACGAAATGCTTACTTGCTCAAGGTCACTGTCTCGCAGTGTTGCCACTTGCTCATGTCTGGCAATATGCACTTAAAAAATTCCCGTTTTTTTTTGTCACACTGTATATATATATATATATATATATATATATATATCATGTCATTCACAGACAGTACTGTTCCGCTGTATCACAGCTACTCAGTGCGACTAGACTTCCGAATGCCTCAAGCCAGGATTGAAACACAACTAATTTGGTGTCAATCAGAGCTATCTTCACTCGGTAGAGTTACACAACTAAATCTAGCGTATTGTTTTTACAAATGTAAATAAATGCCAAGTGCTCCATTCATATATATATAAACATTTTAATTTTTCAGTAAGAAATTAGGAAAATGTAAGTATCACACAAGAAGATATTTGTTAGTAAGATATTGCACTTGTACTGCGGGAAGTCAAGTGGAAGCAAGGCGCTGTGGAGGGTGTCAGTTATCCCTAAATCTACATCTTACTTTGTTTGACTGACACAAATTTCTATATAATTTCTTCAAAGTCTATAATTTCTGTTTCATTTTACTCGAGATTATATTTTCAGGATGTGAGCGATCATTGCTCTCCATAATTATTTCTTTGGAGCTCTTAGTAAAAATCGTCCTTTTGCTATCTCTCTTAATTGCTGTTCTCTTAACCATTTAATCAATGGCGTTAGGTACGCTATAGGCTGCTCTTTCCTTTGACATGTTTCCCTTCTATATGTTCTGTGAGTGCTAAATCTTCGAAATTAAGAAAACAATAAACCTGTCGAATGTCGCCAGATAATTTAGTGCATAATGTCTAGTTAATCAATATTAAAGTACAAACGATTTTTTTCAGTGTTCACTGGCGTCGAGGAGACGATGGTTCTTGACCTAATTACCATACCCTAGAGCAGGAGTCGGCAACCTTTTTGCTAACTATGTGCCGACTTAGGGTTTTAAGATCATTCAGTGTGCCAACGGCATAAGTATTTTTATACAAAGTCAATATACCTGTTCTACAAAATATTTTTAAATAGTAATATATAGTATATGTACTTCAGTACATATTAAAATTGAAACAGTTAAATATATTCTTTGCGTTGTATTGGTTCGGTGATGTTATTTGCGGCTGCGTGCTCTTAGAAATTGCTTGGCGCGCCACGTGTGGCTCGTGTGCCGTAGGTTGTCGACCCCTGCCATAGAGATGCCACTGACATAACTGGGCCATAGCGAATGCGACACTCATTGGGTCGACAAGCTGACTCGATTAGCAAACCGAAAGAAGATTTTCGAGAAGCTGGAATATTGTTAGAAAATAATAGCACAGGATTATTTTTTTACATTATTTGGACTATCGTCCTCATCTTTGTTGCCACATTTATCACAACGTTTCGGCCGTTGTACGCTGCGGCCTTCTTTAGGTGGTTAGAATGTCGAGCTGAACCCTTTATTTCGCTCGCTGGGGTAGACTGTTCTAGTTCCACGTACCATGTCTACTGGATGTCAGTTATCATTTATCTCCTGTTAATTCCCCTCTCTAAGTTCACCACTGCCTTAACCAGCTATTGAACTTGCAACTCTTAGAGATGTCAACAACCAAGGTTACCCCCCCTAAAAACATCATATTCTGTGTTGGAAAAAATGGCGAACGTATATCATGTATTACTAAACCAAAACGAAACAGTGCAAATATGTATTGTTGTCAAAACACTAAACAAAATATACAGAAAAGCGCCCATCATGGTTTCATGGTAAAGGCTTGACGCTCTTACACAATAATGCTGGACTACATATGCCTGAGGGACTCAGTTAAAGATTGTTTGTGTACTAAATATGGAAATTGGGCCCCGTCCTCCTTACTCTCCTGATAATGTCCCATCTGGCTCTCATCTTTTCAGATCACTGAAACATCTTTTAAGACTGAATTATTATTTGTGAATCGCTTAAACTCATATTGAGTATTTGTCTGCATCGAAAGTCTGAATAATGTTACACAGAAGGAACAACAATTTGCCATATAGATGGGATTGATTAGTTTTTTGACGGCTTTGTAAGCTATTTAAAGTCGAAATATATATATATATATATATATATATATATATATATATATACATACACACATATATATATATATATATATATATATATATATATATATATATATATATATATATATATATATATATATATATGTATATATATACATATTTTTTTTTAAAGGTTATCACCCCAAGCAAGGCTGGAGGCCACTAGCACGCAAGGGGTTACAGAAGGTTTGGAGGAAGAGCAGATAGGAGTAGTAAAGGAGAGGATGTGGAGAAAGATAGTGGATCGATCAAGGCAAGGGGGTTACAGAAGATTTGGAGCGAGAGCAGATAGGAATGAAAGGTGAAAGGATGTGGAGAAGAGAGGTGGATAGATCAAGGCAACTGGAGATGTCGATTGACGTTACACTTAAATAGTTGGAGATTGGATTATAAGAAAAATTTTGTTAGCGGGTAAATATTGCATTAACCATTTTTTGAGAATTACTAATGATTTTGTCCAGATACAAGTCCTACGATTTAACGAATATGTGCTGGAGAGGGGTGATGAATCCATACCTTTACAAAGAGTATTTGCGTGTAAGTGAATGTAGCGAATCCGTCTGGAATTCGAACTCAGCTTTCCGATTTCTTATTCCAAACCGCTATTAATTAAACCACCCGCACATCGCACATAAGTCGGAATGCCATACCTAGGTAAAGTGCTCCAGCTGGCGGGCAAAACTCATATGAGAAGGTGGACTTAACAGAGCACGACTGGGCGAAGGACTTAGGCTGGCGGGCAAAACATATGAAAAGATGGACATAGCACAGCACAACTTGGCAAAGGGCCCAAGTAAAGGGATTCATATTTAGGGCAAAACTCATATGAAAAGGTGGTCTTAACACGGCGCCAGTGGGCGAGGGACCTCCTCGACGTGAGTCGCCGGCCAGGGCAGAAGGATTCCTTTGGTAAACTACAAAGGCCACGTGTTCATGACTAAGACGAGCCGCCTAGTTGGAGGACATCGGCTGTGATCTAACCTGAAGAGAGATGATCTCCTCCCAAAACAGGCCACATGATGGTCACACCAAGAAACCAGGGAAAACGACCCAGGCTCTGAAACACGACAGCGATAAATGGAGGGGAACGGTGTGGAGATCAGCACGTCGGCACCCCAACGACTCTTCCCGGGTTTAAAGGCGAAATACAATCAGAGGAAATCTTATTTTGATTAAATATAACAATGAAGATAAATGTGCATTTGTTTCTTTTCTAGTTTCAAATGCGACAGCATTTTTTCTTTTGTGAAGAAAATGATGTTTTTAGGTTGAATTTCAAAAACTTTTGCAGTAAATACCGCCATTCAAGGTTCATCATATTTCAATTTCCCGTTTGATCGAACGGAAATCTTTTATTTTTTTGTGAACTGCAGTTCAATATAATATAAACGAAAGGCAACGGTTTCCTTTCATTAGCTAATTGCGCCATTAGGCGACATATGGGGAAACGTACAATTCTCAATTTTTCTGTTATCTGCCAGTTTTGTATTTAACTTTTTGGTCTGGCGATGACTAAATCTTCTTTCAGAGTCTGACAAATCCTCTAATCACAGAAATCGAATTATCATGTGTATGTGTCACTGATGCGTTCGTGAAGTAATTTCTTTTGTCGTTTCTTTTGTAACATGAGTAATTGTCAAAGAGTTTATCTTTATAGAATCTACTTATGTCTCTTCAAATAAATGCAGGTGTATTGGACATAAATTATATATATATATATATATATATATATATATATATATATATATATATATATATATATATATATATATATATCAATCTAGGAGTAAATAGATCTCTTGTAAGATTGTAAAATATATTAAGCTCATCATTTTATTGATGCATAAGTCGAAAATTTCTATTCAGCATGATCTCATGATTTAATTATATATATATATATATATATATATATATATATATATATATATATATAACGTTTGTAACTAGAGGTGTGGCCTGTTGACTAGGAAAATATATTTTCTGGGGAAATAAATTATATTCATGGATACTTAAGGTTGTCTATTTTTTAATTATTTGATTTATATATATATATATATATATATATATATATATATATATATATATATATAATTATTTTTATTATAAAAGATTAGAACAAAAACATGTTGAAACCGTTACACACTTTCTCACATTTGCATATATATATATATATATATATATATATATATATATATATATATATGTATATATATGTATATATATATAGTATTTTATGTTATATATTTTTTATATATTTTTATATATATATATATATTTATATATATATATATATATATATATATATATATATATATATATATAACCAAAGAAACAAAAAAAAGAAATGACGTTCAAATCATTATTCCTAATTTCACGCAGTGCATTCGTCAGACGAAAAGAACGGTTCTCTTTGTCCTGTTTCGTTTGATTTAACTTACTGCTCTGCCTTGGCCTATTTGCTAGAGGCATTGAGCACTTTGAAATTACTGCCAATGTAGGTGTCTTTCTTTTCAATTTTTCTTTCGCCTTCTTTTGTCGTTCTTACTTTTTGCTTATTTGCTTTAGTTTTTTTTGTGCCTTTTAAGTTTTTTTTGTTTTGCAGGCATTTTGTTGTTCAAATAATATTTAGAATCTTTAGTAACAGTTTTGATTTGTGTTATATATATATATATATATATATATATATATATATATATATATATATACATACAGACATACATACATATATATATATATATACATAAAGATATACACACACATATATTATATATACATACATATATATATATACATACACTTATATATATATATATATATATATATATATATATATATATATATATATATATATATATATGTTCTGTGTATTTAGGTAGCATATGTATTTTAAGACAAATGTTATAGATGGCAATCATTTGTGTCGACTTTTCCAAATTTCGAATATGTTGTTCGTAATTCAAAATGATATATTTGTAACTTGGGTAAGTCGATCAATAAAATTAATTTACATTATTTACATTAATCGGTCTGTATATCGGACTGTTCTCCTCATCTTCTTTGCCATATTCACAACGTTTCGGCCGTTGTACTCTCAGGCTTTCTTCAGGTGGTTAGAATTTCGAATTGGACATTTTATTTCTTCCACCGGCGTAAATTGTTCTAGTTCCACGTGCTATGCCTCTTCCTGTAATTCTAAAATTTCATATTTTCCTAATATCTTATTTGATTTCTTATTATTTAGCATTTTCTATCATAATTTCCACCCAATACAAGGCCTAAGAGCCCCTCAAGCCAGAATGTTAGTGTTTGGTATTGTATGTAAGAGAGGCAAGATGTGAAGTTCATGGTGCTATCCAGGTAAGATAACGGTTAACCCTAGTCTTGAAGAGGTCAAGATTGTAGTGATTGTGAAAACATCTTCCCGGGAGTCTGTTTAACAAAGCAGCAGTCCGAAAATAACTTCATTCTAACCTGATTGAATGCAAAGGGAATGGTTAGGATTCACACTTGTGTACGTGACATGGCGGGCCCCAGTTGTAAAAGTCAGAGGTGGTTGAACTTTTTTTATAATTCTATAAAGAATAACTTTTTTTTTATTATAGTATATTAATGTATTTTAGCTACTGGGCACTTGAATTTAAAATCATGGTACAATTTCGCAGATTAAATTTTACAAATGTTGCAAATCTTGCACATATCTGGCTGCTCATTTCCCAGTATGATTGTCTATTTGGATGACTAGCCAATCTCTATTGCAGACGCCTGATCAGGCATATTTTTGTTTTTTCAACACTAACAGAGCCAACCTGCAACTTTGCTGAGAGGATCTAAGTTACAGTTTCGGTGAGAGAGCATAATCTGGCGTGATCAACTGTCTAAACAGGGTCAGTACGCTCAAATTCTCTGTCATGATGGCTTGGGAATTCGTGCTAGCACAACCAATGATGGACAATTCCATCTAACAAATTTCACTCTTGAGTGAACTCATATTTATTTCAGGCACTTCCCAACAACCGATAATATCAAGTAGTTTCCTCCCTGACAAATCGACCATGGCGAGATTCGAACCCATGTCTCATGGTCAGAATACACGTCAACTTGTTACTTGCACATCGATGGACAAACAATTTTTTCTTTTCAAATTCACTCACAATTAATGGGTCAACTCGTAGTATGCCTTTCAGGGTCTCTGCCTATAAACAAATATCAAATAAAATAGTCTTTTCACCAAACAGTTTTTTAAACAAGATTCTCAAGCAGTCGATGCAAATGCTGTGAGACCTCTAAATTGTTCTTTGCATGAAAAATAAAAAAAAGAAGTGTAATATCTTTTTAACTAGGATTGAAATTCAATCGTTTACTACTAAAACCTTCGATGCCATCGCACTGGCAATATCTGCGTTAGAATCTATTACAGGAATGTTCACTTTTTTTAATGAATGTGTTTTTCTCCGTTTTTCATTTGGACGAAACATATTTCCTAGAATTTCATTAATCAATTTTCTTGGTGGCTTCACATATTTTTCGAGCAGGAAAATCAGTATTTCTTTCATAATCATCACCATAAAAAATATCTGTAATAAAACAACATGACGAATTAACTTAACTTGAAGAATGGCTAATGTAATCGGTCACTATAAAATGGCGAAGTATAATTGATTGTCTGGACGGATGTTTTTTTAAACTCATCGTTGATATCTTTGGAGTATTGGTTCACTACGTAATTTCGCTTTTGTATTTAATCTAGACGAAAATAAAGATTGATAGATTTGTTTTTTAAAACTGTACAGCCCGTTGTGATTTATTTAAAACTGAAACTTATTTTGGATTGCAAGAATAATACTTATTTTTGCATTCACAATGTTTGATTGTCAATCGTAAAGGTTCGTTACTCACATACGATAATGCAAGACCACTTATCGTCCGAGTTACTAAGGAAAAGATTATGCCACTAAATATGGAAGTTGTGCCACGTCCTCCTTACTCTCTTGACACTGATCCATATGACTCTCATCTTTCATATAATGACAGCATTTTTTAAGAAGGAATACTTTTTATTATTTGTGCAGAAGTTAAAAATTATATTCACTGTTTCTTTGCATCGAAAGTCTCTAGTATTTTACACGTGATGCTATTAGAATTTCTCATATAAATGATATTGATTTGTTTTTACAGTTTCTCGACATTTTGTGAGTTATCTAAATCCAAAAACATATTTTAGATCGTAAGAATAATTCTTTTTGTTTGCGAATGAATAGTGCATAAACAATTATTTTAGGATAAAAATGTTTTTACCAGATACAGTTCCCACAGTTTAACCTACAGTTGGCTGGAGGAGAGTGATTCGTACCTTTTCCCAGAATATTTACGCATAAGGGAAGTGTAGCTCATCCGGCTGTGATTTGAACTCAGCTCTCCGATTTCACATTCGCAGCCGCTATTGACATCATTCGGAGTTTCTCATCCTTTGGCTATCAGCGCGCGGGAAAGGGAATTTTTAACACATTATATACGAGATATAAGCAATACAAACTACTAGAGTGGTCAATTCATAGCGAAGATCATTTAGCGTTAATTAGTAGCAGCAGACAAATTGCCTTTCTTCAAAAGTGCTCAACCTACGAGAGAGAGCATATATAGTAATCCACAAACAGACTGTTTCACCGCATATTAGATGTGTATATTTGTATTCAAATTATAGTTATATAATTCTATTTGGAGGTACGCATATATATATATATATATATATACATATATATATATATATATAT
>OZ038476.1:124937645-125112645 GCA_964036315.1 Acanthosepion esculentum
CTCGGCTCGTAGAAAAAATAAGACCTGATAAAACCGGAATTTATAAACAAGGATCATACCATTCATTAACGGATTCGAAGTTGATTGTATTTTATTATTAAATATTGTTTGCGAAAGTGATTCTTGCCGTATAATTAGCTTCAGTATTTGTTTTTCGTTTGAATGATTTACGTTACATAAATTGAATACGCACTACATAATTGATATATATATATACATATATATATATATATATATATATATATATATATATATATATATATATATATATATATATATATATATATATATATGATGAAAAAATGGAAAAGACAAAGCAAAATCCGAATATGTGAGTTTACTGTTTTTTATTTTGTTTTTTGTTTTTTTGTTTTCAAAACAGTAAACTCACATATTCGGATTTTGCTTTGTCTTTTCCACATTTTCATCATACCGTCGGATCTACATCCACATATTTGCTTACACACACACACACACACACACACACACACACACACACACACACACACACATATATATATATATATATATATATATATATATATATATATATATATAAGAATAAAAAGACAAGTGTAAAAACTATTCTTTGCCGACGCGTTTTGTCCTCTGAGGGATTTATCAAAGCAAATATATATTCACGAAAAGAATAAATATGTTAAAAATTCTCGAAGCTATCTATATAAAAATATTGAAATCAAACCTTAATAAAATTAATTACAAATACTCCACAAATCGATGGAAAAAATTGTTACTAACGGAAGGTACACAACTCGATACCCTATCAGTATCGGTTGCGCCAACGCGGAGATGAGATATGATGGTGAAAGGCCCGAAACCCCGAATGAATCTTGGTTAGAAACATCACTGACGATGTGTACTAAAGCATCTAATAGATGTATTTTACGAAATGCTAGTGTTTTTTTTTTGTAAAATGAAGTTTTGAGTATGTTATTACTGAATGTTACGAGAACCTCTAAGAATGGAAGTTTATTTTTTTGACTGAGTTCATGGGTAAAGTAAAGGCCTATATATACAATTAATCCCAGCCAAAATAGGATAATAACGTCTGCTTCAAGACTTGGAAATTAATAGAAATCATAGCTGTCCGTATATACACACTTTGCGTCATACGTAATATGAAAAAACAAAGCTTTTATTGAAAGTGGTTATGCAAAAAACTTACTCAAGAAAATCTATATTTGAATAAATATATATTGGATAATTGAATATCCTGAACAAATATACAGAGCACAAAAGAAAAGAATGGCTTTGTTTTTGTCACATTCTGGCAACACCAACCTCCATAAAGGATAAAGAGTTAGTAACTCAGAAAGAAATCGGTGAACGGAGTTCGAATGCCAATCGAGTTCGTTACATTCACTTTCACACAAATACCTTTAGGAGATGTAGGAGTCGATCTCTTTTAACACCAGTTCCGAGTTAAATAGTGGGACAGATTGGAGCCTTCACCCTTGGGCGGCAATCAGTCCAGGAGAAGTAAAACTGAACTTGAAAACCTGTGAGATGAAACTCGTTGTCGTGGGAACACGTGGTCATCTAAGGAAAGAAAACCGTTAGCAATGAAATCTTTCTGAGAATAGTGATGTAGGGAGTAAAGGAAAACACATAATTTTCCTCCCCAGCAGTTTACAAGTACATGTTGCCGGTTCCCTTTGTGAATATATCTTTACTAGGTTTAGAAAGAAACTCCAGTTCGCATTTCTCCATTTGTGAAAACCTAAGACTCGCTGTTTCCCGTTCGTGTAATACGTCCTCGGCTGGGAAATAGAAGAAACCGGCACGTTTGAATCTTGAATCATGAAAATGGCTTCACCAGACACAGTAGTATCTCCATATTATTTGTAAGACCATTTTTCTTTACCCTTACACTCTGATTTCCTGTGGAACAATTCGATTGCAGAAACCTTTCCAAGAGGCCTTACGTGAATCTTGAATCCTGAAAATGGCTTCACCAGACACAATAATATCTCCATATTATTTGTAAGACTATTTTGTTCTTTACCCTTACACTCTGATTTCCTGTGGAACAATTCGATTGCAGAAACCTTTCCAAGAGGCCTTACGTCAATCTTGAATCCTGAAAATGGCTTCACCAGACACAATAGTATCTCCATATTATTTGTAAGACCATTTTTTCTTTACCCTTACACTCTGATTTCCTGTGGAACAATTCGATTGCAGAAACCTTTCCAAGAGGCCTTACGTGAATCTTGAATCCTGAAAATGGCTTCACCAGACACAATAATATCTCCATATTATTTGTAAGACTATTTTGTTCTTTACCCTTACACTCTGATTTCCTGTGGAACAATTCGATTGCAGAAACCTTTCCAAGAGGCCTTACGTCAATCTTGAATCCTGAAAATGGCTTCACCAGACACAATAGTATCTCCATATTATTTGTAAGACCATTTTTTCTTTACCCTTACACTCTGATTTCCTGTGGAACAATTCGATTGCAGAAACCTTTCCAAGAGGCCTTACGTGAATCTTGAATCCTGAAAATGGCTTCACCAGACACAATAATATCTCCATATTATTTGTAAGACTATTTTGTTCTTTACCCTTACACTCTGATTTCCTGTGGAACAATTCGATTGCAGAAACCTTTCCAAGAGGCCTTACGTCAATCTTGAATCCTGAAAATGGCTTCACCAGACACAATAGTATCTCCATATTATTTGTAAGACCATTTTTTCTTTACCCTTACACTCTGATTTCCTGTGGAACAATTCGATTGGAGAAACCTTTCCAAGAGGCCTTACGTGAATCTTGAATCATGAAAATTGCTTCACCAGACACAGTAGTATCTCCATTTTATTTGTAAGACTATTTTTTTCTTTACCCTTACACTCTGATTTCCTGTGGAACAATTCTATTGCAGAAACCTTTCCAAGAGGCCTTACCTGAATCTTGAATCATGAAAATGGCTTCACCAAGACACAATAGTATCTCCATATTATTTGTAAGACCATTCCTTTTTTACCCCTTACACTCTGATTTGCTATGGAACAATTCGGTTGCAGAAACCCCTCCAAGAGGCCTTACGTGCCACGGGGCGCCAGAGTGCATAAATAATTTCAATTATTAATAATATTAATTTCAAAATAAACAATGTTAATTAACAATGTTATCCGTATTACATAAGCCTCTAGGGATTTCGAAACCCATCGAAGGCCTTCGATAGCAAATTGCCACGATAATGACAGATGTCATGTCTTTAACTGCAATTTAGAAATAATACGTACGTTAAAACATTGTAAAAACCAATCGACTATGTGAGACAAGCTTTAGGCAGGACAGAGTAATGAAAAAAGATGTTACGAATAAACCCATGAACATTGCAGTAGGAATTTCAAGGCAAATAAATCACTCTAAGAAGGTAAGTCACTCAAAACATGTCTTGACAAAGTTATTTGAATTGAAAGCTCGAATTAATAAACATATCATATTTAAAGAATAACATGATTTTTTTTTTATGACGGACAAACTATTTATGAAGTTCAAAATACACCCTTCATATTCAATACAATGCTAAACCCTGTAAAGCGTTTGACTTCTGCAAAGCATTTGATCCAATTATATATCAATTTCAGAAGATATGTCAGAAATTGCTTGTTTTGATTCAGGAATTGTTTTCGGTTTCAGAAACAGAAGGCGCTTACCTTTGTTGGTGACATGACAAACGCTTAGTGACGTCACTCAATACAGCCAAATTCAGTTCAACCGAGAGTTTGCTTTGCTTAGCATGGGATCCTCATTGTCCAGGCAGTGACTAAATTTTCCTCCCCAGCAGCTTACAAGTCCATGTTGCCAGTTCTCTTTGGGAAAATATTTTTCCTAGGTTTAGAAAGAATCTCCAGTTCGCATTTGGCAATTTGGGAAAACCCAAGAATCGCTGTTTCCCGTTCGTATAATACGTCCTCGGCTGGGACATAGATGAATCCGGTCCGTTTGAATCATAAATCATGAAAATGGCTTCTCCAGAAACAGTAATATCTCCATATTATTTGTAAGACCATCCCTTTTTTACCCTTACACTCTGGTTTTCTGTGTAGATATGTGTAATGTATTATTCACAATGTATGACACATGTGTATATATGTATATATGATTTTGTGTATATCTCAGTAGTATAAACATTTCTATGAGAACAAAGCATGGTTTATCAATCATTTTCTTTTCAGCCATTCCATTCGGTCCATGAATTCTGGTATACTTATAATACGAATATAATAATACCCATAATAAGTGAAATACAAATAGGACAATAAATCTTTCTTCTATAGCTCTCTCCCGTTACACTGTAAACGAGATGTTTTTGTACACCTAAGAAGTCTAGTGGTGTTAGGCCTGGTGATCGTGATGGCCAGACTTGAATATGCAGAAAAAACTGGTTATTTGGAAGGATCGGTATTGGTTTAAAGTTTATCTCAGTAATTAAGATCAGTTGAACCTGAAGGTAGATAGTTTATTTGAAAATATAATAAGCGGTGAAAAGAAAAACATCTGTTTTGTTTTGGAGTGCAGAGTATCATGGTTAGCATGACATTCACGTACGAAACCGTTTGGCTTAAGGCTAAATGACAGAGTAAACACGAATGAGTAGCTAAACTTGAAAAGCAGTGTGATATTCTTTCAATACAAGAATCTTCCAACCAGCGCGTCATAACACGTTGGACAACACCACTGGTCCAATTACTAAACGAGTGTAAATATATTGAAGGGGAGAATATTAAAGTCATCAGCACGAATGCCTTTGAGATTTAGAGCCAGAGCTTCGCCATTTTTATCTAAACCTTGATAGACAAATTCAGTGATGGCCGGTAAAACTACTTCGGCAGACTTGGTGAAACGTAAGACATATTCTTTGTCCGAAGGGAGTTCGTGCAAGTAAAGATACTTAACGAATTTGGCATTGATTAGAGTCTCGAGAACTTGGCCGAAAAGGTGTAAGAGACGGATAGGGCTATAATTTGAGGGGTCAGAGTGTTTGCCAGAGTTTTTAAAAACAGGTAATTCAGTGGAGGACAACCAACAAGCTGGAAAGCAGAAAAGCAGGAAGCAGCGAGCCATTTTGTAAAGTCCAGAGAGAACAGGATCCAGCTCGGGAGCATATTTATTATGGACAACTGAAGGGATTCGTCACACCCTCTAGTGCTTGGGGGGATCTATTTTAGGAATCATATCAGAAACTAATGATTGGTTTATATGTATCCCACTCTTTTATAAATTTATAATAAAAATATTATCACATCTCCGTATTTTATTAACATTATTTTTCTTGTTTAACTTGGTAAATAGCAAGAGCTACGAAATCTATACATTTCAGTCTTGTGGCGATTTGTATTAATAAGACCTACATTTAAAGATATCCATGGAAAATGCGATACCGAAATTCGAACAAGCATTACATTAGCGAAAGATGCATTACAGAATCTAAGCAAAGTATTAAGAAACAGAAATGTGGTTCTACAGAAAGATACTGAGAATTATATGGACAGCGAGTATGCCTTTAAGAAAATGACAGCAAACAGAACACTTAGACACAGAATCAGAAAGAGAAATTTGAAACTTCTTGGACATTATACTGAGGAATGTGGGCTTGGAAAACTCAAACTTCAAAAGGTTAGGGTTGGCGCTAAGTAAGGGCAAAATATATAGCGAGGGGGGAAATAGCGAGCTATGTACTTGATGATGTGGTGCGAATAGATAGCGCAACTGGAGGAAGGAGCCTGAGCAAACTCTTAAACGCCAGAAAGGTTATGAAGTCTTGGCGTGCTATGATCGCTCATGACGGATAATAGACGGATACGTGTATGGATCTATATGTTCGTAGACAGACAGTTACTTATTACATATTGATTTATATAATATTCCATGTACACAACTAATAAAAAGACTATATTGAAAATATGTATTTATTGTGGGAACTATTTGAACTGTCTGGTAAGCTTGATTTGTCTGACAAGGATGTTAGAATAATGCCGAACCTATACTGGGAGAAAACCGCCTGTATACGGTTAGAAAAGGAATACATTGATTATACAAAGAAGATTATATATTGTAAGAATGTTTTTTTTTGCAGATACTGCTTTAGTGATACAAGTTTTATTAATTAACCCATAGCTAGGAAAAAAGGTGGATTCATACCTTTCCCAAATGTATTTACGCGTAAGTTAATATGACGAACTGAAATCGAAAAATTGTATCTCTGATTAACAATTTCGAGACATTATCCATTGCATCATCTGCATCTTCAATCATACAGCACCTGGTATTCACAAAAGGTCCCCACATCTAGATACTGACCAGGCTCGATGTTGCTTAACTTTGTACGGGAACCGATGTTTTAACGGTATATGTCCGTAAGGAAGTTATGCTTTTGGAGAACATAGAGGAAATATCTTTTGTTACCTGTTTTTAAGAACGCGTCTATCAATATGGTTTTATAAACACCGGAATAGATGGTAATTAATTGAATCCAAAACAGGAGAAGATGAGTGGTTTGGGATTCTTGTACACTCGAATTCTTCAATTTTTTTTTGTATGGGGTCATGCGTCATCATGATGGAGTACTAAACTTTTTTCGATCAGTCAAACGAGAACATTTTTCTCTGAACGAAGAATTTTAACTTAAAGACTGACAATAGATAGCTTCTGTAAACCATGACTGGTACCAACTAAACTCGTCAGAAGAAAAAAAAACATAATGATTACTCATTGTCCAGATTTGGTATAACTTTGGTTCCACGCGCAGCTTATTAATGTGTTTTTCTGTCTATGGCTCTTTCTCTTAGCTCTACCGTAGTCTCAAGAATTTTGCTTTTGAAGACGAAAATTTATTCGACCCCGCTAACTCATTAATGAGGGAACGCAACAGGAATATAACCATGTAGATTATTTTATTTATTTACATTTAATGTAGCAACTAAATCGAGTGTTTGCTTTTACGACATTCCAATACTTATTGCGTTATTTAATATTGAAAAAAGATATTATTATTATTATTATTATTATTATTTTTATTTCCTTTGATATCTGGCGTTTACACATTTCTTTCCGGGTCCCGCCCAGGGACCTAAGGTTAGAAATGGCATCATGACACTTTCCAGTGCAAAAAAAAAAATTACATAGATAAAGCCCTTCGTAAAGTGTGGGCTGTACTTGTCAGAACAATTTTTTGTATCTCTTTGAGGCATGGACTTCCAGGGATCATTTCAATCAGCCTACTGGAATCTTTTTCAACCAGTCCAAGGGCTCCAACTACAACAGGAATTGTTGATGTTCCCATGTGCCACATTTTTGAGATTTCTATTTCAAGGTCCTTGTATTTTGACAGTTTTTCGAATATCTTCAAAGACACATTGCAGTCTGCAGGGACTGCCATATCAATAAGGAGGCACTTATTTTGTTTGTGGTCTTTAATAACAATGTCTGGGCGGTTGGCTTTGATTGTTATTATTATTATTATCATTATTATTATTATTATTATTATTATTATTATTATTATTATTATTATTATTATTATTATTATGTCCGAGCTTATAAGACATTACAGGATTCGTGAAGAGGTAATTATTGATTGTTTATAACTGAGGTTGTAAGAATACCAATGCATTGGGGATAGGTACGTATTGGTCGATCATATTTTATGCCATAAGACTTACTTGGCTTGGGAGTAGGTAAACACTGCTCGTTTTGTGGCTATAAGTATTTAATTCATCGGGAATAGGTAAGCATGGGTCGTTTATATATGAGGCTATAACAATTGAATTGGTTTGTGACAGTTAAATATAGGTCGTTCATATTAGTGTCTATAAACATTGAATTAGTTCGCGATAGTTAAATATTGGTCGTTTATATCAGTGTCTATAACGATTGAATTGGTTCGGGATAGTTAAATATTGGTCGTTTATATCAGTGTCTCTAACCATTGCATTGGTTCGGAATAGTTAAATATTGGTCGTTTATAGTAGTATCTGGTACCATTGAATTGGTTCGGGATAGTTAAATTTTGGCCGTTTATATTAGTGTATATAACCATTGAATTGTTTCAGGATAGTAAATATTGGTCGTTTGTTTGAGTTTTTTCAATAATAAGCGTCGTTGGTAAAGTTACTTACTGGCTAACCTTTCGCTGGTATTGTTTTCCCAGTCTGCTGGTGATGCAGTCGGTTCGGCTTCAACAGGACAAAACACCTAATGATGCAATGGCACACAGCAAGTGTATTACCATTTAACTCTAATGTAAGTCTGTTGACTTTCCATTTAGAACTGGATGGGTATTAAGTCCTGTTTTCTCCAGAGAGTAAGTGTGATGATACTTTTTTTTCAGCTTTCCCCAAACAAACAGTTCCGTTATGATCGATAGCGTTACCCACTGCCTTGAGCTTCCCCGAGATGAAACATATTGTGCGCTTCTTTAGAAATCTGCTTCGACTTGTCGGTAGGAAAACGATTTATAAAGAATATTAAGAAGTTTAGGAAGTCATAATATTGAAATCAGACAGGAAAACCGGAAAGGGAATAGAAAGTTTCTTTCTTTCATTCTTTCTTTCAGATAGGCAATCATTCGTAATTCACACAGATAGATATATATAGTTTCGTGCGTGCGCACATACATATACACCCGTTCATAGACACAACATTATACAGACATACACATTTATATTTCAGTCCAAAAGTGGATCTATCTATCTATCTATCTATCTATCTATCTATCTATCTCAGTCTATTCATATCTATCTATCTATCTATCTATCTATCTATCTATCTATCTATCTATCTCAGTCTGTTCATATCTATCTATCTATCTATCTATCTATCTATCTATCTATCTATCTATCTATCTATCTATCTATCTATCTCAGTCTATTCATATCTATCTATCTATCTATCTATCTATCTATCTATCTATCTATCTATCTATCTCAGTCTGTTCATATCTATCTATCTATCTATCTATCTATCTATCTATCTATCTCAGTCTGTTCATATCTATCTATCTATCTATCTATCTATCTATCTATCTATCTATCTCAGTCTATTCATATCTATCTATCTATCTATCTATCTATCTATCTATCTATCTATCTATCTATCTCAGTCTGTTCATATCTATCTATCTATCTATCTATCTATCTATCTATCTATCTATCTATCTATCTATCTCAGTCTATTCATATCTATCTATCTATCTATCTATCTATCTATCTATCTATCTATCTATCTATCTATCTATCTATCTGTCTCAGTCTATTCATATCTATCTATCTATCTATCTATCTATCTATCTATCTATCTATCTATCTCAGTCTGTTCATATCTATCTATCTATCTATCTATCTATCTATCTATCTATCTATCTATCTATCTATCTATCTCAGTCTATTCATATCTATCTATCTATCTATCTATCTATCTATCTATCTATCTCTCTCTCTCTACCTATCTATCTATCTATCTATGTATCTATCTATCTATCTATCTGTCTCAGTCTATTCATATCTATCTATCTATCTATCTATCTATCTATCTATCTATCTATCTATCTATCTATCTATCTATCTATCTATGTATCTGACCATTAGTGTAGGAAATGTTAGCGTCTTTCGCGGTGAAAAACACACTGATATGAAAATCCTTGCAAAAATCAAATAACTGTCAGATTTTAATTAAATATTTGGGACATATTCCCTAATGAATTAAATTAATTTACAAAATCTTGGTAAAAATATTTTTTATAACTGTTATTCCCCCCCTCCCCACACTTATTTAATTTTATCAAATTTCAAGAAATTCATTTTTGTACGTTTTAATGTCTATATTACTTATAAGCTCAAGTCTTTGTAGAATTTAAATCATCAATTTTGTTTTGTAAAACGGGATTTTCAGAATCGAAAAAATGCATTAAAACTAAGACATTATTTAATTAGAAAATATTTTAAATTATTTTACAAATAATATATATTATGGACACAAATAATATATATTATGGACACAAATAATATATATTATGGACACAAATAATATATATTATGGACACAAATAATATATATTATGGACACAAATAATATATATTATGGACACAAATAATATATATTATGGACACAAATAATATATATTATGGACACAAATAATATATATTATGGACACAAATAATATATATTACGGATACTGTAACTTAACAGTTTTTTTGGCGAATAATAAATTTTTACAAGAAGTGTTTTTAATTTCTAAGAAAATTAATTAGAATAATTTATAAATTTTAAATTTTTTACAATTTTCTATTAATTCGTACCAGTTAGGTGATATTGTTAAGTAAAAACTATATTCATTGACCATAAAGGGAACAGCTTATTATAATTCAGCAACCATCAGTATTTTAAAACGAATTTTTAATTTTTTTTATGTGTATAAACGTGCCGATTTTGGAAAAACAGAAGTCCATACACAATATTATCAGAAAATAAGAGCGGTACCTATAGTAAATTTAAAGCTAAAGTACCATATTCCATAGAACATTAGACTACTTAGAATAATAATAGAATAACTGGTTCTCACGTTATAATTGTCAAGTAATTTTTACAGTGATGTTCCCTGTAGAAAGAAATTCTAAACATATGCCTAGATAGTTGTTAACGCCTCAGAGAAACACTCGCTTCCGTGTTTAAAATATATTTCTGTCATATTTTAAACTAAAAGTAGGTAATATTTGTTTCAAATCAGATTCATTAAACTGTAAGGCAGCAAATCGTCCTCAAATAAAGTTTCAGAAAAGTTATTTTAGTTTTGAAAGATTTTTAATAAAGAGAATTACGTTGTGCTGAAAGAATTGTATATATGACTAAAATCATCAATTTTTAGGGATTTAAAAAAACTAATTCCAATCATTTTAAATTCGTTTTGAAATACAGCAAAGTATTTTACTTATTGGAAATATTAAATTTAATCTTGAAATTAATACTAAAATAAAAGCTTCAAAAATGGTTTTCTTTTCAAAATTACATTTTAAACTTTAGGTATCGTCTTTATTTGGAGTTTCCTATCTAATATTCTTAGCAGGCTATGACAAATGAATGGCAATGTGGCAAAACCTCTGTGTAACGTGTTTCGGCATATGGAAGGACTTCATCAGACCAAAGTAATGTTTTTGTTTATAGAATTATATATTTGTGTAGGGAGTGGGAGATATAAAAACACAAGCCTCGTTTAGAATTATGCCCCGATAAGAAACACTGAAAGTGTTGGAACGTTGAAATTAAGTTTTTTTTTTAATTTAAGTTTTTTTTTTTAATTTAAGTTTTTTAACGTGTTTTGGGATGTCGTCTAGCCAATAAAATTCAGTTTTCTTGTACTTTGTTTTTTTAATTCTTTTGCTTTCATCACTTTTCCTATTAAGTATCTAGCGATCAAAGCACTTTCTATACACTTTAACTTTATTAAATTGATTTCTCTGTTAATTAAATCAACGTTTCATAAATCGAAATTAGCGAGCGACTAATGCATTGAGTGTGTCGCTTAATTCTATTTACCACACTCTCTCATATGATGTTATGATTAGGTAATCTATCAAGATGTGAGTTTTACATTTTTAACCGTTTCAGTAACATTTTATTCAATACAGCTGCATTATGAACATAATAAATATTACGTTCACACAGCGTTTACCCGTGAATTTTCGCTTTGTCAAACAGAAACACCATGTGGATTTTTTCTTGAACACTGCAAACTGAAGCACCCCAGGTCAGTTATTATCTATCATCGTTATCCTCATAATTCCCACTTTCTACAACCTCTCCTTTCACTCATATTACAACCCATTCACCATAACTAATTTGGTAACAACCCTCTAACTTGAGTGGCTCTCGAGACACGTATTTGTCGATCTTTATTATAAAAAGTAAAAGAAAACGGAGATAAACTTGGTAAGAACAAAATTATAAGTACAATTCAGCTGATAGTCATTATTTAATTAGAAAATATTTTAAATGATTTTACAAATAATATATATTATGGACACTGTTGTCTTAACAGTTTTTTTGGGTAAATAATAAATTTTTACAAGAAGTGTTTCTAATTTCTAAGAGAATTATTTAGAATAATTTATAAATTTTAAATCTTTTACAATTTTCTATTAATTCGTACCAGTTAGGTGATATTGTTAAGTAAAAACTATATTCATTGACCATAAAGGGAACAGCTTATTATAATTCAGCAACCATCAGTATTTTAAAATGGCTTTTCCATTTAATAGCTTTTTAGTAAACGCTTTCAATATTTGATCACTAATCAAATTTCTTTTGATATACTTTTTCGTTCTGCGAAAGTAAAGTCCTCTTATTCTACTAAATCGGAAGACTGTTTTGAATGAACCCTAACCTTAAATGCTTGCTACAGATTTTATATTGGCTTCTGGTGCGGACTCACTTTAGGTCAAGTAACGAGGTTGAATTTGTTTTTGAGCCAATCCTCCCGCAGTCCGCTTGTCTTATGATGTTGGAAAATTGAAACATAGTCAACCCCCCAAATATTATTGGCAGGGTCTTTGCGATCTTCTTTTAAAATATCACAGTAAACTTCGTTGTTCATGCTTCCATCTCTTTTAAGCAAACGGCCTGTTACGTTTCCACTAAAACACCAGCACAGTATAAGATTACTTTCATCTATATTTTATACCCTCAATAACAATACCCAAGGTCATGGCTTCTCCTTCCCTTTACACTCGCTCTGACTGTTTCCGACCAACAATTCCATTTCCGTGTCACCATTAATTAAAACAAGTTTTAAAAAATCACTATCCTTTCTGTGCCTCCATTCCAAATAGGCACGTACTAATCCCAGTCAAGCCTACCAATGATGACAAAATAATTTTTCTTGAAGGGTAAACGTCGAGACCATTGAAACCTATTCTTACTGTAGAACGTGACATATTTACTCTATCGTTTGACAAGTCAGAAAAAATAACTTTCAGCTGACCATTAGTGTTTTTCTTACATCTTCATACAAGCTTTGCAATCTTAGAGAGAAATTAGGCCTTCCAAAAAGAGATGCAAGGTCTTTTGAGCCCCGATATTTTTCACTAGTATAATTTATATTTGAATTTGGTACTAGACACTTCTTACCTACTGATCCAGAACTCTTCTGAATTGCATGCGTAAATAAATCGTTATTTTAAAGTCGCAAATAACTCGTTCGTATTCGCCATATTGTTGTTTATACCCAGTTTGAAGTTCGCAGTGCGCATGTTCCTTGTGATAAGCATAACTCCCTTAAATCATATACAACTCCTAGATAAAGCCTGCTATGCTATCTCGTTATAACATGATATAAATATTTCATATTTTAATAATTTCTATATTTGTCTATATCTCTGAGATGAGGTATTATGATTATTTACATTACTTACATTATTCTAACTGTTAATCTCATCTTCATTGCCATATTCACAACGTTTTGGCCTCAGCTGAGCCGACCAAGCATAGAAATAAATACAATATGGGAACCAGTAAAAAGGAGTACTAGAGAAAAGCAATGAACAACAACAAAAATTGCAATATAAGCTCTGGTAAAAAATGCAATAATAATAAAAAAAATGCAATATGAACACTGGTAAAAATGGTTGCTTTGACATTAGTTTTATAAATCCCAGAAATTCAAACTAGTACGCAAGGCTCAGTAGATAAAGACGTTTGTTAGATCCAGTGACTAGACCTAAATAGTTGTGAACGAAAAACTTGAAGAGTTGAGTTAAAGGGAAATAACTGAGTCATATGGAAGTGGCCTGGCACGTGGAACTAGAACACTCTACCCCTTTGGACGAAATAAAGGGTTCGGTTCGAAATTAACAATCACCTGAAGAAGGCTGGAGCGTACAACGGCCGAAACGTTGTGAATATTGCAATGAACATGAGGATAACAGTCCAAATAATGTAAATAATGTAAATGATTTAACTATTTCATAAATAATCATTTCCTGGCGTAAGGGTAATTTTGTCCTTGCCATTTATTGAATAAAATTTTTTTTTTAAATAGATTATGGATAGATATTCAACAACGAAGTTCATATTCCGTCTTTTATATATATTTTAAAAAAGTATTTGGTTCAATATTTGTCGATTGAATTACATTCTTATAAATGAAGTTGATTGCAACGTACAGAGAATTTTGCGTTTCACTGTATAAATCAGTCACTTTTGCAACATCAAAATAAATTAACAGGGAGATAATTATTCACGCTTTAATTAAATGGAAATAATTTTTGTTTTTTTAATTATCAAAAATTAAATTGAGTGCCAATGTTCTTATCCGACAGACAATAAAGATAAAGAAAAATAAATCACAAATTTAAATAACACACACCAGAGACGTGTCACGTGTTACAAAGCTTGTTACGTTATGGTAACTTTTGAATGCTTTAGCACTTAAGCGACATCAGAAACTGAAAACAGTTTTTCCATGTCGACATATTGTTAAATTTCTCAGAATTATTCTGAAGATAAGATACAATTATACAATTGGAAAAATATTTCTTAGTAATTGCCAACGCGTTTCGTCAATCTGACAATACAAAACATTTCGCTTTAAAATTTGCCTTGATAAAATTACATCACTTAGCGTCTTCCATAATTTACCGAGATTTTTCACTTAACCGGATAAATATTTATAAGCGTTTTCCTAAATTTAAAATTTTGAAAAATTTAACAATCTTTTTACTTTTGTTTATAAATACTTGTTGCAAAATAAAATTTTAAATTTGCCTTAATAAAGTACATCAGAGTTTTCCTTTTATCTTTATTCAAATTGTCCTTTTGCAGACATATATATATATATAGTTATATGTGAAATTTTAAACACACACACACACACACACACACACACACACACACACACACACACATATATATATATATATATATATATATATCCTAGCCAAATTACCAGCATATTGCTTGCTGCGTGTCACACATTATTTGTAAGAAAATGATGATTGATTTTAAATTATTGTTATAATTCGTGGGGAAAAATATGCATTTCAATATTACACAATGATCTTACCGATGTGACCTCCACATTCTGGCTTTCTCCTTTTATATTTTGGATAGGAGTCATTCACTTGTTCAAATTTAAATTTAATTTAAATCAAAGGGAAAACATTCTTCACTGGGTGGTTTGTGTCCCCAACACCCGGGACCCCATTTGATCAAAATGAAATATACTTATCCATATACCTAGGAGTCTTTCCCTTATTAAAATTAAAATTTAATCTAAATAAAAGGGGAATAAAAATTTCAGTGGGGTGTGCGTTGTGCACCCCCGGTATCCCCTTTAAATTTAATTTAAATCAAAGGCAAAAAAAAAAAATATCAGTGGATCATTTGTGAAACGTCATCAAAATAAAATATACTTATCCACGTACCCTAGGAGTCTTTCCCATGTTAAAATTTAAATTTAATTTATATCAAAGGGAAAAACAATTAGTGGGGTTGTTGTGATCCCCCACTCCCCGATATCCACTTTCATCAAAAGGAAATATACTTATCCAAGTACCCTGGGTAATTTAGTTTCAGAATATATGTGGTTATGGGGGTTTATCTCCAAAACCCTACGAGGATTTCGATAACAAACAGATAGAGGCAACCACATTACATATATATATATATATATATATATTGCCTCTAGCTAGGATCGAAACCCGACTGAATTGGCATCGGTCGGGGATTCTAGCACTAAGCCGTTGGCGCACGGCAGGGATGAAGGTGAATTTAAGCGTATTTATTTTTAGATAAACACACAGTGACTGAGAGAACTCGATTCGATTTGCTGATATATATATATATATATATATATATATATATATATATATATATATATATATATATATATATATATATATATATATATATATAGAGAGAGAGAGAGAGAGAGAGAGAGAGAGATAGATAGATAGATAATTTATAATTGATGATAGAATTTTCGAAATATATATAATTATTATACCGAAAAAAAAGATGGCAGTTCATAACCGCTCAATTGTAAAAGATATGAATCAACTAGTGGTTTTAAAATGGGGGACCTGTTTTGAGTATTGTGCAAACAAAAACTACTAAATAAAAACGGGGCTTACGGCTATATAACATTGAAACACCGATCCGCTTCCGATCATCGAAGTTAAGCATCGTCGAGCCTGGTCAGTACCTAGATGGGTGGTCGCTTGGGTACTATCAACCTGGATATGTGGATGGTATAGCTTACGGCCATATCTCGTTGAAACACCCGTTCCCGTTCGATCATCGAAGTTAACTGCTTATGATTATTCCTTTTCATCAGTAAAAGTGGGAATTTTTCTCATGGTGCCGATATAGGTATCTGCATTTTACAATATTTGATTCTAAATTCATTGTAGGCGTACAGCCATATCATGTTAAAACACACATCCCTTACTAATCCTCGAAGTTAAGCAATATTGAACCGGGTCAGTACATTGATGGGTGACTGTTTGGGAATGTTGTAAACTTGAATCTGATGCTGCTGGTGTCATTGATAATGGACCCGAAGTGGAACTCTGAGAGCCGAGTTCCGATTCCAGTCGGGATCGTTATATTCACATACGCGCAAATACCCAGGAAAAAGTTATGAATCCACTTTTTTCTCCCTAGATATGGGTTAATTAGTAGGAATTGCATAAGTAAATCATTATTATCTCACAAAACATGTTATGATCCAATAATATTTTCTGATTTTAAATAACCTAGAAAAGGTTGATAACCCAGAAAAATAAATAAGTAAATAAATACGAGATTAAATCAATCCATTTGCCTGCAAAGAAAGACCTTCATACATATGTATTTCCTGTTTCGCTTAACAGATTTTATAAATAGTTATATGTAAATTTAATGTGAAGAGTTATGATATTTCCTTCCCTACTAATAAAAATTCATCCATGATAAAATTATATTATATAATATTATATTTTATATATCAGATTTTATATATAATATTATATTTTATATATCAGATTTTATATATAACATTATATTTTATATATCAGATTTTATATATAATATTATATTTTATATATCAGATTTTATATATAATATTATATTTTATATATCAGATTTTATATATAATATTATAATTTATATATCAGATTTTATATATAATATTATAATTTATATCAGATTTTATATATAATATTATATTTTATATATCAGATTTTATATATAATATTATATTTTATATATCAGATAATTTATTCTTATTTTTATTTTTATTCTTCCTCTACCACTTTTGTTCATCCGTTTTAATATTTGAGTGAATTTTTTAAAAAAATTCAGAAATATAAAGATGGATTCCCAAGTGGACAAAAATGAGCATTTTTGCCACTTGTTTCATTTAGCTTTTAATCAAAGTCCAAACTCTACCAAAGTTATTCGAATCATTTGTGTTGCATACAGACAAGGCACTATTAGAGAAATAACTATACAGAAATGGTTTTTAACGCTTCTAGAAAAGGAAATTCCACCTCAAAGATTCTCCACTTTCCGGTCGACCCGTTCAGATCCCATGAGGACTGAGTGAATGAGATCATCCACGCGGATGTACGTCAGTTCGCTAGCGAATTAGAACAGCAGAAGGGATACCGTCACCATCACTCAATAGTTAAGATCTAAAAACTCAGGAAATGGGTGCTAGATGCATTGAATTAAAGATATAATCTCCAGTGTTGAAACATCACCGCCTTTTTGCTTACAAGACACCAAGCTAATTGTGACGTTTTTACATCAACATGAAACAGCAAAGAATGGCTGTCTTGGAAAGCAATACCTCCAGCCTAGCCAGAGCTGCGTCCACAAAACGCAATGGTCTACGTTTGGTGTGATTCCAAAGGGCTAATGCAATATGAAATGCTTGGAAACAACCACAAGATCACCATATACATTTACATTAAAAAAATTCACCGATTCAATGAAGCAATCCAATTGGTTACACGGCGTGATGCTTCAACACGACAACGTTCGCCACTACTTTGACTAAAAACGCCGTTCAAGAGCTTGGTTGTGAACTTCTACCACACACACCGTATTCTTCTGATTTAGCGCCTTTGGATTATTACGGTTTTCTAAAAGTCTGTAAGGCGTTTCTTTCAACAATGACATGGCATTGGAAACGTGGCTCGATGAATTCTTCGAGCCAAGATCAAATGATTTCTTCTGTGAAGTCATGTCACAGGCTAGGGGTCCGTTGTCTAGAAGTCGTAAACAATAAAGGAGAATATATTACGGACTGATTTATAAAAATTGTTGATGAAAACTAGGATTAACATAAATAAAAAACGGAATAATTTATCAATATTAAGTTGAATTATGTCATCCTAACTCACCGTTCCTGAAATATGTAATAAAAAGGTGATGAAAAATGGGTTCCATACAACGAGGTCCAATTCAAAAAGCAATAGATTGACAAGAAAAAATCTCCAAAACCAATTTCAAAAGCTTTGTATAATGGAAGAAAGGTAATGTCATGCGTGCAGTGTGATTGTCGGGGGTATAATTAATTTAGGTTTCTTGAAACTTAACTCAGTAAATGCATGTTTCTACACCCGGCAGCTGCAACATGTCCATAAAAAAAATTGTCAAAAAGCGCTCTGCTTTGACAATGGGAAAAACGTCGCAGCACAGATAACACAGAGAGAAATCTGTAAGTCTGTTCTGCACTATATTTATCTAATCTTGAACAAACCGGTTATTACCATTTTCACTCGATGAAAAAAGGCTTTGGTAGCGAAATATTTTCTTTAATAGCAACCAAGTTCAAGAGTTCTTTGAAAATTGCTTCACATAAAAATGTGCAAAATCTTATACCAAAAATATCGAAGAACTGGCTGATACGTGACAATATGTCTTTGCAAATAAGCGTGAATCGAGAAATAAAATATTACTGCCATTTATTTTCTGAAGAATAAATTTGCTAAACCAAAACGCTAAATTATGCTGCAAGTATGGGACACTCACTGAGAATTGAACTCACTAGTCAGTCATAGAGCATGCTATTATACCTTGTCAAAGTGTGTGTATATATATATATATATATATATATATATATATATATATATATATATATATATATATATATATATATGTGTGTGTGTGTGTGTGTGAAGGAAAGAGATTATAGTAGTTCCAATGAGAGAAAAGTGTGTATAATAAAAAGAAGAGAGAAACCGCAAACATTTTTGGTTGTAATGTGGATTTTTAATAAAAATATATTATGCTTTATTTTCCATAATTTTGCTACACGTGCTTCCGGTCTCGCGACCTTCATCAGGCAAAGAGTGGATATTTCCACATATTAAAAGGAATTAATTTTTCTTATGTTTTTCGATGTTAAATATTCTCGATATTAGTCATTGTCTTTTTTGTGTGTTAGTGACCCAAATGTCTTTCTTGAACTGGCAGTGAAAGAATTCTGTGTGAAGGGTGATAGAACAATTAAGACTGGTCCGAAAAAGGGTGAGAAAGATAACTATATTCTTATCTTATAATGACCTCTGTGTGTTCTTAGATCTATTTATGTGTGTGTGCGTGTGTGTTTATATATACAGGGTGCGAGGGGTATATTGTTGCCATTTTTATTTTTAATTTCGCGCATGCGCGTTGTTTGTTTTTGAATTTGTCGACTACAAAGTATAGTAGGGTTAGTTGGGCACCGCCCATGAGAAAAAGAGCACCATGACGCAATTCACTCCGCCATAAATTTGCAAACGGCATTCTGTACTGCTTGACCTTATAGCCGGCGACCCCAATACGAACATTTCAGAAAGTTTGGGTGTCAATCTGAGAAGAGTGCAGAGGATTCGGAAAGGGTTGAATGAGTCTAATGGTGATTACAAAGGTGTTTAGAGTGATCACTTTTGATGGCGACGTTGTGCCTTCATTCATCATCTCTGGATCAAGAAGGTGTCTGCTGGAAGACACTTTGTCTGGTAACAGGACACTATACCATGCCAGACAAGCTGGAGAGCCGAGTCATGATTGTCAGACAATTTCTGCGACCAGATTAATCCTTACATTTGGCCACCTAACCACCTTAGACTGCAACACCCTTGATTAATATGTATGGAGCGAATTTGAAGGTAAGGATTATGGTTGCATTTACCAATATCAGGAAGGAGAACGTTCAGAAGAATTACAGAAGAATTTGAACTGGTTTCAAGGCCGTGGTTGAAGTCAATGGCGATTTTATTGAATAAATTTATTCTTATATATTTCAAGATATTTTTGTGTAATTCTGGTAAAAATATCTGTTAAAATGAGATGTCAATAATTTTTTTTCATTTTTGCGTAATTTAGACGATAATTTATCCATTGCACACTGTATTAGAAAAAAAACCTAAGAATTTAAAGCCTAATTTGGAGAAGAAATTAAAAACAATTTAATAAAATAAACACAATCAAAGATTTAATCAATTAGAATGTCCTTCATAGAATGTTATAAATGAATAAAATATAACAGTTGATTCTCATGATAGAAATAAATCAATTATAATGAAAAAAACATTTTTGTTGCAGGGAGTGAAAGAAATACCTACTACATATACTTACCTGACCTTCCTCCCACATAATGGTGAGACATTAGTGTCAATTTCTTACCTTTATGTGGGAGGTATTTCTGGGAGGTATTTTTGCCGCACCCTGTATATAACTACATTTAAAGAGAAAGTCTTTTCAACGGGCCTCTTGAGGGTGAATATGAAATCCATTGGATGGTCTTCTATATCCACCGTCAATAAGAGAAATTTTAAATCGTATGGGCATATCATTAGGGCTAGCAATGCTTTCTTTGCCATCCTTCAAGGTATCAGCTTAGTAAAAGGAGGTAGACAAAAGAAAAATGGACTGATAACGTCATTATAGACTATAAGATTCTTCACAGAGAATCAGACATGGGTTTGCAACTGAGTCATATAGCTGGAACTGGCCAAGTTCTTAGTTGAACAGTGAGCCTTTTACTGTTTGTTACTGTTGCGGATCCCGAGGAAGGAATCCTGCACAAAAAAATAAACAACGCCAGTAATTGAAATAGGAAAATAAGTGTATTGAACGTAAGAATAAAAACTTGAAATGAAGATTAACAGTCCAGGAATGCGGGTTAGTAGAAAGTATATGTACAAGTCTCTGTAAGTGAAGCCGTAATTATATATATATATATATATATATATATATATATATATATATATATATATATATATATATATATATATATATATATCTGGACTCTACGTATCTCAACCATGTCTCAACGTATCTCCACGTACTCCACGTATCTCCACTCTGTCAGAATAAGTATACTTTAGACGAGTCCATCTTGTGTAAAAAGGGGGAGAGCCTCACAACAGTTACTTCAATTTACTATTTGCTATTTCAAGATATTTTGGTGTAATTTTGGTAAATATATGTTAGAATGAGATGTCAATGTGGTTTTCATTTTTGTTTGATTTAGACAAAAATTTATCCAGTATCTCTCTATATTTCTGAGATGAGGTATTATGTACACTATTTAAATTGGTCGGACAATCGTCCTCATCTTTGCTGCAATATTTATTACAACATTTCGGTCGTTGTACGTTCCGGCCATCTTCAGGTGGTTGGAATGTTGAACTGAAACCTTTATTTTGCTCGCTGGTGTAGACTGTTCAGGTTCCACGTGCCATGTCTAGTGGTCCTTAATGGTACATGGCACAGTGGATAAAGGCGTTAGTTAGATGCAATGAGAGGACCCAAAGATTGTGATTTCAATACCTGGTTAAGGCGGTGGAGAACTTGGAGACGGGAATTACCAGGAGATAACTGATAACTGGCATGCATTAGACATGGCACGTGGGACTAGAAAGTCTAACCCAGCGAGCGAAAGGAAGGGTTCAGTTCAATATTCCAACCACCTGAAGAAGGCAGTAGCGTAAAACGGCCGAAACGTTTTTGATAAATATGGCAACAAAGATGAGGACGATAGTGCGAACAATGTAATTAGTGAACAATTTATCCCTAGCACCGAGTATGTATATGTTGATACCAAGGTTACCACTGATTAACGATGATCTTTTTTATACTTAATGTCCGGAAGACAGAGCTCAAGCATGAAACCGACTGTCGCCTCTCGATTTTGACCCCAGTGTCCACTTTAATATCTACATGCACTTTTTTCTCATATTGAGCATTTTTATTCATAAATATAGCATATAGCATTACTTAATATAGAATAATTAAAACTATTTTAATCATATATGTATAATAACGCATTCTCTTTTTGGCTCATGTAAAAAGCCAAGAGTCAAAACATTCAAGGAAATCCTTTTTCTTGTTTTTTTTTTAACGTATCAGTTTTTTAAATCTTTCACCAGCCTCTTATAGGCAGAATTCCAACGTAAATCGTCTCTTCTAGGACTATTTTTGTTTCACCAGTTATGACACTATTAACTGAATCCTTGAAGACTATTAAGGACTTCGATCGTCAAACTCGCCACCTGATAGAATCTATCTGTTGCGAAAACTATATTTGCCTAAATGTTATCAAATTCATAAGTAGCAGCAGTAGTCAGAGCAGCCTCATTTCGAGATTTACTTATCTCACCACTGCGTGGTGGTCGGTTTTAAACGTGGGAACCCGAGTGCTTTCACTTGGGCCGATGGTCTTAGCTGGTCATAACTTGTCTAAGCTGGTCTCTAATACTCGGCGTGAAGTAGGTAAACCACTGCTAGTGGTGAACTACTGAGATAGTATTTATGAGGATTGGAACATACACTTTAGTGTTCATATGTACGGTATATAACATTTCATCCCAGAATTTCAAAGACACTCAATGTTCAGTTTTAAATTGGCATGTCCGTTTTAAGGCGTATCAACACTTTGTGGATTATTTTATAGCAAAATATATTTTGGATTGTGTTAGCTTGATTACAGTAGCCGATCTGTCAAATACTCCCTCATCTAAGTACTGACCCAGCTCGCTTGCTTAACTTTTACTATGATAGGGAAGTGTGATATTGGGCCTCGCACGTCACTATGATAAAGATGTGTGATATTGCCTTCAGCACGTGACTACGATGGAAAAGTGGGATATTGCCTCCAACACGGTTCTACGACAGAGAAGTGTGATATTTGCCGCTAGCATCACTATGATAGAGATGTGTGATATTGCCTCCAGCATGTCACTACGGCAGAGAAGTGATATATTGCCTTTAGCTCGTCACCACGATAGAGATGTTTCTCTAGCAAGTAACTACGATAAAGAAGAGGGTTATTGTCTCCAACACGTCACTATGGTAGAGATGTGACATTGCCTGTTTAACGTCACTATGATAGAGAAGTACAATATTGCCTCTTTCACGTTAATTCTATAGGAAAATGTGATATTGCCTCTAGCACGTCACTACTATCAAGAAGCGTGATATTGCCTCTTGCACGTAACTATGATAGAGAAGTGTGATATTGCCTCTTGCACGTAACTATGTTAGAGAAGTTTGATATTGCCTCTTGCACGTAACTATGATAGAGATGTGTGATATTGCCTCTTGCACGTAACTATGATAGAGAAGTGTGATATTGCCTCTTGCACGTAACTATGATAGAGAAGTGTAATATTGCTTCACGCACGTCACTTCGATTGAGAAGTAAGTGAAAATGTTGGGTAAGCTGGTGAAATATTAGGTCCGAGGAAAGTTTCAAAATGTTTTCCTTCTTTAAACATTGTTAGACGTTTATTTTCTGTCTATAGTTAAATAAAAAAAAATAGAAAAATAGAAAAAAGACAGAGCATGCTGGGAAATTTACACACATGTAGTAATTGATTATCCAATCATAATCATAAAGTCTACTTTTAAAATACGAGGATCTTTCAAAGCTTTCAGGATTTCATCGATGTTTTCTGTTTTTCTTTTTGCTGTTCCCTTTTCATTTAGGTCAGGCATGGTTTTTAATAGCGTCCAACTTTAGCAGAATACAATTTTCCAATGCCTCTCGTTTTCTATAGCGTCCGTCTGGTCTGTTTCTTTGTTGAATCTTTACAGAGAAATCGATCCTATTTTTTTCGGACTATGATTACAGTGAAAGACATGCCTGCCCTGCGGATAAATCGCTTTCCTCGGTTATCATCTTGGCAAAGACCAATTGCATTCACGTTTCACGCCTTCTGCCATCTTCGTCTTGATGACTGGCCGCGCTGACAACGCATACACATTTCCAAGACTGCCTTTCCCCCAGATTTCCTGCGCTGGCACCCGCGAGCGATTCGAGGAAAGAATTTATTTCCTCGGCCGACCATTTTTCTGTGAAATGATTTCGTTACATTTTCCGTCCACCTTAACCCTAGGAGTTTAACTCCGATTCGCAAATTGCACTTCCTTCATATTTCAGTGCCTGACAGAGACGTTTAAAATCGACCCCCTCACCCACAAATATCGATCGAAGTTCAATATACTTTGCAATCGATGAGATTAGTAAAAGAATAGAACCTTTGAGGCTGTGCAAGTAATCATTTCTCATGTAATAATCCTGGTACAGAAGTCTGATTTCATATATATATATATATATATATATATATATATATATATATATATATATATATATATATAATAAAATCCTGGAAAAACACGCATGCCAAAACAGTATCAATAAAACTCCTAAACTGCAATTAGACAAAAATAATGAAAAATTATGTGATTGTAGAAACCCTAAAGACTGCTCGTTAGAAGATAAATTCCTCAAAAAATCCGTGGTATACCAATGCACTATCTCATCCATTGAGAGTCCTAACACTGACAGGATATACATTGGGTCAACGAAGAATAAATTTAAAATTAGATGGAGACAACACAAGAGCTCCTTCAACAATATCCAAAATAGAAATCAGCCATCTCTATCCCAATATTTCTGGCATTTAAGTGAAACGAATAAAACACCAAAAGTAAAATGGAAAATAATAAATAGAACAAGAACTTGTAAAACCTGGGATGACCCATGACCTTTATGCCTACATAAAAAACTATACATCATTAAGTTTCTAAATAATGAAAAGTTATTAAACCATAAGCAGGAGTTAACGGTTTTGGGACGACATCAACAAATTTTCGCATTAAATAATTAACATACGCCCCCACCCAGATGAACAAATACATTCTATAGCTTATTAAAAGTCTTAAAAGCTTAGCCCAATCATTAAATAGAAAAACCCTTTGGGAAGTCGTCAAAAAAACAAAAAACAAATTGTAATCCAGTCCAACACATTTGTATCAGAAATAGCCATTTGAATAAACAAATAAATAAAGAGATTAATAGATAGATAATAATAAAAACAGAATCTTCTCGACACTTAACGACCTGCCACAACGTCATAAAATACCTATCGCTTTAGACTAACTAGACGACGACCGCTACTATCAGATTTGAAATAGGGACCGCTTGTTAAGATAGTAACATAAAGATCTGCTGTCTACATTGCCGACCTTTTCATTACGTACATTATTGGCAGTCGTACTAATGGGATTATGTTTGTTGTATTTATCCTATATTGGCTGTGACGCACTGCGGCTTTGTCCAAAGATATCTGAAGAGTCTGTTGTTCTGAGTAAACTTCAGGGAATTTTGTACGGAATCATTTACTTATTAGGTTGATCGGGAAAATAATTTCACATTTTAGAATAAATCATTTGTGTTCTAATATATTAGTATAATACTTGCGCAAAAATATATTACTCTTTCCTAATGATTAAAATGTCTTTTTTATTAATTATATATTAATATCATTGAATTTAACTTAGTTGGTTATTCGGAAAATAATGTCCCATTTTAGAATAAATCATGTGTTATAATATATTCGTATAATATAATAGTTGCACAAAAATATATTAGTCATTCCTAATGATTAAAAAGTGTTTTTTGTTAATTTTAGATTAATCTCCCAGAATTTAACTTATTTGGCTATTCAGAAAATAATGTCTCATTTTAGAATAAATCATTTGTTTTCAAATATATTATTATAATAGTTACACAAAAGTATATTACTCATGCTTAATGATTCAAATATCTTTTTTGCTGATTCTCTATGAATCTATTTCGGAATTTAACTTATTATGTTATTCGGAAAATAATGTCTCCTTTTAGAATACATATTTTGTGTTCTAATATATTATTATAATAGTTGCACCAAAATTTATTACTAACCCCTAATGATTATAATGCCATGTTTGTTAATTTTATATCAATCTCGTTAAGAATGTTACTTAAAATATTATGTACTCTTCATCTTTACTGGAAAAAAATAAAAAAAATAATTTACTTTTTTTGCCAGAGTTCAAATTTGGTCATAATGTTTCTCAACATTACAAGAACCTGAGGTGACGATCGGGCATTACGGCACTGGTTTCTGAAGTTTCGTGGTGGGGATATGAGTTTTGAAAATCGTGATGATAGAGCAACTTCGTCCACAATTGAGAGTCATCGTCTGAAACACCAGTCGAACAAAAACAAAAGTGCCAAAATGACAGAGTAATGTCTCAGATGATGGGTGTCAGCATTTCAACAATATTGGACAAAGTCAAAATCGGTATTGGGCATTATCTCTTCCATCATCGGTATCGGTATTGGTATTGGGCATTATCTCTAATTTAGAACCCAACAAGGCTAGTGGTGGAGAAGGGATACTAGCCATTGTTCTGAAGAAATGTGCCCCTGAAGTGGCTCTGCCCTCTCCAGATTATATAACTACTGTCTCAATGAATCTTGTTTTCCAGACTGTTGGAAGTCCTCATCTATTGTTCCTCTCTTTAAGAACTCTGGAGACCCTTGCGACCCTTCTAATTACCGTCCTATCAGTCTCCTACCCCTCTTCGGCAAAGTCCTCAAAGCTTTAATCAACGCCGAAGTGGTTAAGCACCTTACATCCCATGATTTGCTCTCCGAGACACAATATGGTTTCCGCTTTGCCCGTTCTACAGATGATGTGGTTACGGCCATAACTGAAATTGTTTACCAAGCTCTTCATAATAACGGAGAAGCTCGTGCCGTGGCTCTAGATATCTACAAAGCGTTTGATAGGGTTTGGCATGCCGGCCTTCTTCGTAAGTTTCAGGGTTATGGAAATTCAGGTCGATTGTTTGACTTAATAAAATCATTCCTGTCAAACCGTGTATTGGAGGTTGTTCTCAAATTTTTCTCGCCGGAGTCGATCCTTGAAATCTACAATTCAACCATTCGCCCTTGCATGGAGTATTGCTGCCATATATGATCTGGAGCCCCTTCTGTTTGTGTCAAGGTTCTTGATAAAATCCAGAGACGGATAGGCAATGTAATTGACCGTGATCTGGCATCTCGTTTGCAGTCGCTCTCTCACAGACGTGCTGTCGTCTCCCTCTGTCTTTTTGTTACAAATACTTTCATGGTAATTGCTCCGATGAGCTGCTTTCGCTGGTTTCAGACTTCATGAATTTAAGCGTTCAACTAGGCTGGCATCTCGCTCTCACCCTTTCACTGTCGAAACTGTTAAATGTAGTCGTCTCTTCTACTCCAATAGCTTTCTGTCTCGCACTTCCCGCCTGTGGAAATACCCCCTTTTCCTGTTTCCCTGATAGCTATAATCTCCAACTATTCAAATGTAAAGTCAATCGACGTCTCCAGATGCCTTGCTCTATCCCCTATCCTTCTCGTCACCCTTTCCTCTATCACTCCTCTTTGCTCTCGCTCCAACTCTCTGCAACCCCTTGCGTGCTAGTGGCTTCCCGCCTTGCTTGGGGTGAAACCCTTAAAAAAATGCTGGACATTTTGAAGGGTGTTCGATGACGCATCTCCAAAATTCGATTGATCCATTTCATGATCGACTAACGTGGCCGAGTGGTTAGAAATGGGCACCTGACCGAGTGTTTAGTGCGTTCGATTTCCAACCATAAGTCATGTCTGGAATCTGGCCAGGGTTTATTTGCTATGGAGGTAACTTTTTGACATCTTCATCCTCGCGAGAGACACCGTTGACCCAAGACTTGTGACTGAAATTGGGGAAAGCGGAAAATTTCGGAAACCTGTCGACCGTTGTGCAAGCAAGAGGTCGCAAGTCATCGTGTCCGAGAGTATGAGAAACTGTAAATAAGGTCATCTCAACATAGTTGCACTATTAATCGCATGTGTGTTCTGTGGGTGTTGAATAGGGCCAATTGTTCCTGAGCAAGCTTCTGCAACAGGGATTGGAAAGCCGCCATAGCATACATATGTACTGTGAGATGAGTAACCGTCCATTATTATTATTATTATTATTATTATTATTATTATTATTATAAATATAAAACCACATTTATAAGTATTTCTGCCTTTATATATTTCTGATATCATATGATTACCAATGTGGACGGATTATTTGTTTATTCAAAAACTTATGTTCACTTGTCATTTCAGGAAATAAAAACTTATTAGTTTAATTTGATATTAGTTAACTTGTAAGGAATATTTGTATGGTGGCTTTAAGAAGAAAATAGCAATTCTTTAAAATATCACGAAAAATCGACTAGAATGACTTAGTCCATCAAAATTAGTGCTAATAAGGCAAATTATATGGCTCTTCATTTACGTAAATGGCTCTTTAAAAATAAAAAAAACGGCAATGCCTTTGCTTTTTTAGACATTCACAGTTTTAACCTATGAAATTGGATGTAGGTAGACATGCAGGTAGCTCTCAGAAAGAAAATGGAAGCGATCAGCTGGGTTTAAATTTCTGTTTGGCCTGTTGTTTTTTAATTTTCAACAAACGCCTCTGAGAAAGTCATGAATCTATTCTCCCGCGACCACCTCTCGGTTAATTAGTAGGGAAGACACAGTTCTTTCACCTTAGACGACCACCTGTTGACACGATCAACTCTGAAGAACAGCGGAATGAGCGAGATCTACACCGGCAGATTAAATAAAAGGTTCAGTTCGGAATCCTCTAAAATTGAACCGAATTGGCAAACATCTATAGAAGGCTGGAGCATCGTCTTCTTTTATTTGCCATGTCCCTTCAGGACATAGGCGATCATGGTTCTCCACTTCCTCCTATCCCTTGTAGCTCTCACTATGTTTTGTCCCTTTGCTACTTCTCCCAGACCCTGTTCCGCCATCCACTTGCTAGGTATGTTACGCGTTGCTTTTCCCTAGTCTCTATTTCCCTCTATTCGCCCTGTGACTATCAGATTCTCCAAGCCATCCTTTCTCATTTCATGGCAAACTAATTTCAGCAGCCTCTTTCTGATGATAAGCTTCCTCCTTATTTCCATCCTCTCCAAAACCTCATCGTTGTTCACACGTCCTGTCCATGGTGTCCTTAGCATCCTTCTGTAGAACCATACCTTTGTTGCCTCGAGTCTCATTCGCTGCCGTAAAGTATGACAGATAGCACGTAAACAGTTCAGTACTCTTTTCTTTGCTACCAGCGAAAGCCCCCTGTCTAGTAATACTCTGCCTAGCTTTTGGAATGCGTCTTTGGCCATCCCTATACTTGTTCAGATCTCACCGTTGCTCTTACCGTCCTCTATAAGAACTTGGTTTCGGCACCTGCTTGATTTTCGTGTCCCCGACCTGTAAATTGTATTTTGGGCTCACGGCTTACTTTTACTGATGACCATGTTTCTGTCTTCTTGTAGTTTACACCAGCTGGAATATTTCGATAATAATAATAATAATAATAATAATAATAATAATAATGATAATAAAATGTAAATAAGATAACTAAATTTAATTCCTCATTCCCCATATCCAGACAACCTTTATTACGGTTCAAAACTACCTGACGTGTAACCGAAAGATAATGGCGCTTGGTACAAATTTCGACTTAGTGTGTTACTTTTATTTTCACACAAATTCCCCTGGGAAAGGCATGAATTCATCTCTTCCCTTGGTGTAATCGTTGGCAAGATTGTATCGCTGGATCAATTACAACTGAATAGTCAGTTTGATCCTCACTGGGTGCCCTATACTTTCGGCTTTGTGCCACATCTAAGCCACGCTTAGAAAATTAGCATCTATTTCCCTCCGACCAGCAATGGGTTAAATATCCAGGGTAAGCTGAGTTCTGTAGCTCGAAGTAGCAACCTGTATGGAAAGAGAAATTTGAATTCAAAACCAACCTGATGACCAATAGACACTGGAACGACTGAAATCTACACCCCTAATTTATATAAAGGGTTCAGTTTGAGATCCATTGAAATTAAATGAAGACGACAGCGGGTACAACGAACGAGATATTGTCTAATAACAACAATCATAATGACAATAGTGTAATAAATAAAAGGGTTCACTTCAATATTACCTGAAGGATACTCTAATCGAGAGACACCTGATGAAGGTAGGAAAACAAAACAGCCAAGAAAAAAATGAGAACATTAGTCCGAATGTCAATAAAGAGAACGCCTTATTCCAGAAATTGACAGAGAAAGCCGTGATTGTTATCTCTATATCAATCTCTGACTATTATCAGCCTATATGTGATCATTAGATTGAATGAATTGGATGTAATTAGGCGTGAGTGTGGTATGACGGTTTTGGGTCATGGAAAGGGGAAATCGGCGAGCTGGGTTCATTTGTTTGATTGGTTCATTTTTTACGGCTTATCAACTCTTTGTAGGTAGGTTTTTTAAAGCTAGAAAATATTTGTAAATTTTAAGAATGTTCGGGGTGATAATAAGGCTTTAGTGATACAAGTTTTAATAATTAACCCATAGCTGGGGGAGAAGAGGGTATTTGCGTGTAAGTGGATATAACAAGCCCAAACGAAATTAGAACTCAGCTCTCCGAATGTAAATAAAATGAACACGACATTGGAGCAATTCCCAAGAGAAAGCCGTGATTATTATCTCGATGTCTATCTCTTACTCTGAGCCTATACGGGATCATTAGAGTGAACGAATCGGATGGAGGTAGGCGTGCGGGTGGTATGACGGATTTGGTCGTGGAAAGGGTAAATCGGCGAGCTGGGTTCATTTGTTTGATTGGTTCATTTTTTACGGCTTATCAACCTTTTGTAGGTTATTTAAAGCCAGAAGATATTTGTAAATTTTAAGAATGCTCGGGGCGATAACAAGGCTTTAGTTATTCAAGTTTTAATAATTAACCCATAGCTGGGAGAGAAGAGGGTATTTTTTAGTTGCTACAATTGTCTATGCTATTCCTGTCGTCTCCCTTCTCTTCCATAAGTAATGAATTTTATACCGAAAGGACACACGTCTGGCAACTTGTTAAAACAGGTTTTGTTTGAACCTTCTTAAATACAGGTGTTTTCTCCTAATTTATTATACGGAAATTAGTTGTTGAAAAAAATATTAAGAAATAAATATAAAAGTATATATTAAAGAGAAACGCTAAAGTTTTAACCTTTATTCTTTCAATTCATATTTTTTCGAAATTTCATATGCATAGAAAATGCATTGTTTAATTTAGATAACAGTTCTTATCTGCTTCTGAAAGTAAATGACATATGCAGACGGAAACTAAATTAAAGAAAAAAAAAACGCAATCAAACAAACCTTTCAATCCGGAACAAAGCAAAGACAAGCAGGATTTAGATAACGTTTTTCGTTTTCACGATATCGAGACGCGAAGCAGTCTGCATTTCCATACAGAAAGATTCCAATGTTTTAACGTTTGCCAAGACGTACTTATCTATTTAAACGAATAAAAATGTCAGGAAAAGTTGAGAAAACTTTGTAATTCCAATTTGCATACGCTTATGGAAAAGCTACAGGTAGGTAAATACTTTTTGGCTTTTATCAGTTTGACTCTGCCAAGAGAAATATAAAAATAGTATAACTGTTTAACCAAAACGACAATTTCGCCTTTTTTCTAACTAATGTTCACCAAATATAAGACTCAAGAGCCACTCATGGTAGAGGGTTAGTGTATGGTGTTCTATGAGTGTAAGAGTAGGCAGGAATTGCAGGTTATAAAGTTATGTAGGAGAATAACCCTAGACTTGGAGAGGTTAAGATTGTAAGGAACGGGAAAACATTCTCTCCGGAGTGATGTCCACAAAGTAGCAGATTTTGGGAAGAAGCGGTTACAATGGAAATTACTTCTTACAAATAGAATACGGAGGGAATGAAGATGGTTCATCCCCTGTATACGTGGCATAGTGGGTTTTTATCTCAAACGGATGAGGACTGATGGAACTAAGGAATATAGCTCATCAGAACATTTGCTATGGAATTAGCGATAGAGTAGCGAGAGGCTTGCGACATTTCTTCCGTGCTGAAGAGGTTGTAATCTGGAAAAATATTTAACCAGTCACAAGACCTTGTCGACCCTTTTATCTCTGTCAAGGCAGGCAAGAGAGGACTGGGAAGCAATATTCCATTTGGGGTCTGATCTGGCTCTTTTTAGGATATAACATAGCAGTGGGAGCCAGATACTTACTGATACAGTATTGGGCACCTCGGCGTGGTGTAATAGTTAGCAAGCTTGTCTCTCTAACTGTTTTAGTTACGACTGAATAGTGAGTTCGATCCTCACTGGGTGCTCCACAGTCTCGGCCGTGTGCCACATCTAAGCTATGCTTAGGAAATCATTTGGGAACCTCGAGGTGGTTTAATGGTTAGCAAGCTTGTCTCGCTAGAACTATTACGACTGAGTAGTGAGTTCGATCCTCACTAGGTGCCCCATACTTTCGGCCTTGTGCCACATCTGAGCTAAGCTTGGAAAATCACTACTTACTGATACGGTAAAAGGGAGCGATCATTTTCACACCATCTTTAGTAATATATCAGATATATGATTTCCACTTCAGGTCTTGAGTGAGCTTGAGACCCAGTCTGAGTTCAAGATATAAGAACAGTGTTTCTCAACGTTTTTTTTTTTTTTTTTACCCATGGACCAATTTTGCTCATAATTTTCTTTTGTATACCTCCATAACCGTTCGAAGAAGAAAAAAAAACTTATTTTCTTTTCTACTAATATATAATTTTAGGAGTTGTTATATAATTTTTTATAATATAATTATAATCCTTCCATCTCAGTTTTTATTCAACTTTTACAATCAAAACACGGGGTAGAGTGAAAGGGACGCTAAATTATAACACTTAAACTCATTTTCTATTAGTTTCAAAGTTCTTTTTCGATTTTTAATATGGCTTAGATTACTGTACAGAAACTCTAATTATCAGTTGTAAACACCGGTCCGAAGTGAAATTTTCCTATGGGCCACTAAAATTTTACCGTGAACTCCCAATTTGCTATTTTTTTGTATGAATCTCCAGTAAGGTTACTGTTATGGGATCTTACCTGTAACGACATAATGAACTCTTCCTGATACTATAAAGACTGCGCCTCTCAAGAGAGACGGATAGGAAGAAATGGAACGAGTCGAGACAATAGTAGTTCACTCTAAACCAGACTGATAGTCATACTAACACCTTCAAATCCTTGTATTATTATTCTGTTTAATATATCTTTGTTATTCCTACTTTTGTGTTCGTGTTGTTCTTCCTTGATCCTAACCTTGAAGCATAACAGTGGTGCGAGGATATTGAACCATAACAGTTACAAAGTACGTCGGTTGAAGCTATCCAGAAAGAAAGTCCCTTTCTGGATAACTTCAATCGACGTACTTTGTATTTGCAGTGGAATTAGCGATAGAGTAGCGAGAGGCTTGCGACATTTCTTCCGTGCTGAAGAGGTTGTAAGCTGGAAAAATAATTAACCAGCCACAAGACCTTGTCGACCCTTTGATCTCTGTCAAGACAGGCAAGAGCGGACTGGGAAGCAATATTCCATTTGGGGTCTGATCTGGCTCTTTTTAGGATAGAGCATAGCAGTGGGAGCCAGATACTTACTGATACGGTAAAGGGGAGCGATCATTTTCACACCATCTTTAGTAAATTGACCCAAAGCATTGTGAGTTCAATGCCTGATCACACCAAAGGGAAGAACATCTTGAAGCGTTATGTTAATTGAAACTGAGATATAAAATAAAAGAAAGAAAAAAAAGACATGTCACGAGGGTAGATTTTTCTAATTCCACGTGCCGTGTCTTCTTTTTCATATCTCGGTTTCAGATAATTCCTTTTAGTAATTCAAATCTCCAAGTTATTTTTTACTCCCTCTGCTGTGGCCAGGTATCGAACTCATAACACTTCGGGTCAAGTCACGTTTTGGATCATATCGACCAAAGCTTTTATTCACTGGCACGTGGAATTAGAAAAAAAAAAAACTTTCTCTGCGGACTAAATTTCGATTCGAAAAATTCCAGCGTATATCACCTGAAGAAGGCCGAACCATATAACGGCCGAAACGTCGTGATATGGCAATAAAGATGAGGACAATCAGCACGAATGATGTAAAAAGTGCAAATAAGGGCTTCGAGGGGAAGCAATCTCGAAACTTTTTATTAGTGTTTCCTATTTTACATGCATCATATTCATGTCCTTGAATCAGACAAAGGTCAGTTGATCCCATATTCCCGATATCTCATCCTTGTGCCAGACAAAAAAAAAGAAAAAAAGGCTAAATGTAAGGAAATCAGTAATAATATCTTGCACGCATTCTTTGGGTTGCAATTGCCCGAGCAAGTCAGGAATTTGAAGACTGGGCAGAGATATCGAAAATGCATCAATCTATAAATCTGCAGATTTCCAGGCAATCTTAAAAATGCAAATGTTTGGTCCACTCTACTCGATACCAATATGAGAAGCTTTATGTAAATTCGGAAAAAAAAAGTTTTTTTTTCAGGTAATTGAAAAACTAATATCTTAACCAACTGGAAAACAAATGACAAATTATCCAGCGAAAATATCATCTGCTCTGAGTAACTGACAAGTTATCTTTGTTCTTGAAATAGCAAAGAAATCTAACGACAAGTTTCTTTGTCTTCGGAAAGTTGACGAGTGGCGATGTTTATGTGCATTTTTGGTTGATTTAATTAAAAATTCATCGAGTAAAGAAAATATTCGTATTTATAGGAAATGGCGGCGCCTCAGTTTCATGTTGTATATATTTCAAAGGAACTCTGCGAGAATTTTAAAAATTTTAGCACTTTATATTCTGTCATAAACCATTGTTTGGCAGTGGCTGACGAGATATTTTGGCGATGTGTCACTCCAGAATATTTTGGTCAGAGAGAAAAGTCAACTATTAAAATGATAATTCTCACGGAAATAAAACAAGAAAAACTTTTTAGCGTAAATAGATACATAAGCATGGATGATATATTAGAATGATATCTATCTATCTATCTATCTATCTATCTATATATATATATATATATATATATATATATATATATATATACATATATATACATACATACATATATATATATATATATCTATACATACATATATATATATATACATATATATACATACATACATATATATATACATATATATACATACATACATATATATATATATATATATACATATATATACATACATACATATATATATATACATATATATACATACATATATATATATATATATATATACATACATATATATATATATATATATATATATACACATACATATATATATATACATAAATACATACATATATATATATATATATATATATATATATATATATATATATATATATAGGGTGTATCAAAAATACTTATACAAAATTTGTGGCGGGTTACTCACAACAGAACAAGGACAAAAGTCCATATAAACATATGTCCGTAAATCCTTCGTTTTTGAGTTAAGTTCAAAGAATGCTTACGATAGATGAGACTGGTGTCATAAAGACAAGGTTACATTTGTCATTCGTGTATATTTGTGCCTAGTCTCTCTTCAAAGTTTAAATATAAACAATTTTACCTTGTTTTGGCGTGAGGAAACCGCCCCCTAAATTTACTGTTTGATTTTGCTAGTATTTTTGTATTGTTTGTGAGTAGCTGAATATTGTTATTTTGATCTTTATAATGCAACATTAATGTGTTGTCGGTTGGCACTGTAGTCACTCCACGGGGAAGCCATGTGTTAATTAGTTTCTGGAGTAAGCTGTCCCCACCAAAAAAATGCATCAATATTATGGGTTTACCTTTTATACACATTAAATATGTTGTACACACCTCAAGATAGCGCCTCCTTTTGCGAAAGATATATACTTAAAATGTGTTTTTTTAAAGGTTTTGTATAATAACTTTTACGACTTTTGAGTCTTTCCTTGCTGTTGTGGAAATTGCTAGCGTCTCGATCTGTCCAAAACAAATTGCTGACATGCGAATCTGCTAAATGCAAATTGCACGCATGCAAATCTGTTCAGTAGAATTGAATAGAAAGTTGTGGAACTCTCTAAAATGTTCTAATCGCGCTTCTGCTATATAAGCAATGCAGGCGAAGTGATTTGGTTGTTTTCTTGGTTTTGTCCTTGCCCATCATACACTGTTGGAGAGACAATTAATTAATATATTCGGATTATCACTGGCCTTTCTCTGGTAGGAACGGGGGAAACACGATACTTGCATTGAGTGCTGTATAGTATTTTGTTATTATTATCCTGTAATATCTATTATATGTTGATAATTACATCTTTGCTGTTCGTGATGTTCTGATCGATATGTGCATGAGTTGCACTGTGTTTCGACAGATGGCAAGTCAAAGTGTGTGCGTTACATGTCTGGCCAACCTAAGAATTTAATACTGTTTTTGTTTCTCCCAGAATGTATGAGAATTCATAAACAACGTTATATTTACAAAAGTTTTTTTTATTCGCCTGTGTTATTAGTAATATGATGTTTTGAACTTTTTTTTGTAATAAATGATAACTCTAAGGTGTTTTGTAGGATCGTTAAATAATATGTACCAGCAAATTATATCTTTAGTTGCTTTTTGATCCTGTTTATCATTAGGGTGCATCTTGTTACAATGTGTGTGTTTATTTTTGTTTATATCAATGTGATATGGTATTTCTTAAAATTTTTGTTAAGGCTAGTATTATTTGTTCGTCAAGGACGTGGCTGAATAAGATATTGCTGATAAATGTTTCTTTAATGTTCCTTCATATCTTATATAATAATATGGCGGAAAAAAAGGTTTTTGGTAGTCCGATAATCTATGTTTCTTTTTGTAACAAGAATCTGTATCTGTGCAGACGTTCATTTTTGTAGTTTATCATTTGACAAGCTACTTATATTTATGATCTTATGTACATATACGCGCTTTTTACGGCACCCTTTCTTTTACTAAAATTCCCTCAATGGAAGGCTCAGGAGCCACTCATGCTAGAGGGATGCCATTAAAATGGTTAGAAAGGATGAGGGGTCTGATATGAATGGAAGTGGTAGAAAGTAGAGATGTGAAAATAAGGAGGAATGGCACAGGGCAACATTGCCGTAAATGTCTAAACTGGTGGAACTAAAGAATGGAGCTCGTCTGAAAATCTGTCACGGAAATAGAGATTGTAAAGAGATTCCTCTGCAATGTTGAGTCTTTCGGTAAGAGGCTGTCGAATGGATAAAATGTCTTCCTTCACAAGAGCACCTAAACGAGGTGAATGTTTTGATATGACATCAATACTAAATGTATGCCTACTCTGACTATTGTTTAAAGATAAAGCATTTATCAGAGTAGTCAGATATTTTTTGATATGACAGGAATAATCAATGTTTTATCTAATTTGACACTTGTAAAGATAAAGCGTTTCAGGAGTATTCAGATACTCTCTGATATGGTAGCACCATTCAGTGTTTGGGCCAATCTGACTTGTTTAAAGATAAGCGTTTCAGAAGTATTCAGATATTCTCTATGGCAGCACTATTCAGTGTTTTGTCTAATCTGACTTGTTTAAAGATAAAGCGTTTCAGGAGTATTCAGATACTCTCTGATATGGCAGCACTATTGAGTGTTTGGTCTAATCTGACTTGTTTAAAGATAAGCGTTTCAGAAGTATTCAGATATTCTCTATGGCAGCACTATTCAGTGTTTGGGCCAATCTGACTTGTTTAAAGATAAAGCGTTTCAGGAGTATTCAGATACTCTCTGATATGGCAGCACCATTCAGTGTTTGGGCCAATCTGACTTGTTTAAAGATAAAGCGTTTCAGGAGTATTCAGATATTCTCTATGGCAGCACTATTCAGTGTTTTGTCTAATCTGACTTGTTTAAAGATAAAGCGTTTCAGGAGTATTCAGATACTCTCTGATATGGCAGCACCATTCAGTGTTTGGGCCAATCTGACTTGTTTAAAGATAAAGCGTTTCAGGAGTATTCAGATACTCTCTGATATGGCAGCACCATTCAGTGTTTGGGCCAATCTGACTTGTTTAAAGATAAAGCGTTTCAGGAGTATTCAGATACTCTCTGATATGGCAGCACCATTCAGTGTTTGGGCCAATCTGACTTGTTTAAAGATAAAGCGTTTAAGGAGTATTCAGATATTCTCTATGGCAGCACTATTCAGTGTTTTGTCTAATCTGACTTGTTTAAAGATAAAGCGTTTCAGGAGTATTCAGATACTCTCTGATATGGCAGCACCATTCAGTGTTTGGGCCAATCTGACTTGTTTAAAGATAAAGCGTTTCAGGAGTATTCAGATACTCTCTGATATGGCAGCACCATTCAGTGTTTGGGCCAATCTGACTTGTTTAAAGATAAAGCTTTTCAGGAGTATTCAGATACTCTCTGATATGGCAGCACCATTCAGTGTTTGGGCCAATCTGACTTGTTTAAAGATAAAGCGTTTAAGGAGTATTCAGATATTCTCTATGGCAGCACTATTCAGTGTTTTGTCTAATCTGACTTGTTTAAAGATAAAGCGTTTCAGGAGTATTCAGATACTCTCTGATATGGCAGCACCATTCAGTGTTTGGGCCAATCTGACTTGTTTAAAGACAAAGCGTTTCAGGAGTATTCAGATATTCTCTATGGCAGCACTATTCAGTGTTTTGTATAATCTGACTTGTTTAAAGATAAAGCGTTTCAGGAGTAATCAGATACTCTCTGATATGGCAGCACCATTCAGTGTTTGGGCCAATCTGACTTGTTTAAAGATAAAGCGTTTCAGGAGTATTCAGATACTCTCTGATATGGCAGCACCATTCAGTGTTTGGGCCAATCTGACTTGTTTAAAGATAAAGCGTTTCAGGAGTATTCAGATATTCTCTATGGCAGCACTATTCAGTGTTTTGTCTAATCTGACTTGTTTAAAGATAAAGCGTTTCAGGAGTATTCAGATACTCTCTGATATGGCAGCACCATTCAGTGTTTGGGCCAATCTGACTTGTTTAAAGATAAAGCGTTTCAGGAGTATTCAGATATTCTCTATGGCAGCACTATTCAGTGTGTTGTCTAATCTGACTTGTTTAAAGATAAAGCGTTTCAGGAGTATTCAGATACTCTCTGATATGGCAGCACCATTCAGTGTTTGGGCCAATCTGACTTGTTTAAAGATAAAGCGTTTCAGGAGTATTCAGATACTCTCTGATATGGCAGCACCATTCAGTGTTTGGGCCAATCTGACTTGTTTAAAGATAAAGCGTTTCAGGAGTATTCAGATACTCTCTGATATGGCAGCACCATTCAGTGTTTGGGCCAATCTGACTTGTTTAAAGATAAAGCGTTTCAGGAGTATTCAGATACTCTCTGATATGGCAGCACCATTCAGTGTTTGGGCCAATCTGACTTGTTTAAAGATAAAGCGTTTCAGGAGTATTCAGATATTCTCTATGGCAGCACTATTCAGTGTTTTGTCTAATCTGACTTGTTTAAAGATAAAGCGTTTCAGGAGTATTCAGATACTCTCTGATATGGCAGCACTATTGAGTGTTTGGTCTAATCTGACTTGTTTAAAGATAAGCGTTTCAGAAGTATTCAGATATTCTCTATGGCAGCACTATTCAGTGTTTGGGCCAATCTGACTTGTTTAAAGATAAAGCGTTTCAGGAGTATTCAGATACTCTCTGATATGGCAGCACCATTCAGTGTTTGGGCCAATCTGACTTGTTTAAAGATAAAGCGTTTCAGGAGTATTCAGATATTCTCTATGGCAGCACTATTCAGTGTTTTGTCTAATCTGACTTGTTTAAAGATAAAGCGTTTCAGGAGTATTCAGATACTCTCTGATATGGCAGCACCATTCAGTGTTTGGGCCAATCTGACTTGTTTAAAGATAAAGCGTTTCAGGAGTATTCAGATACTCTCTGATATGGCAGCACCATTCAGTGTTTGGGCCAATCTGACTTGTTTAAAGATAAAGCGTTTCAGGAGTATTCAGATACTCTCTGATATGGCAGCACCATTCAGTGTTTGGGCCAATCTGACTTGTTTAAAGATAAAGCGTTTAAGGAGTATTCAGATATTCTCTATGGCAGCACTATTCAGTGTTTTGTCTAATCTGACTTGTTTAAAGATAAAGCGTTTCAGGAGTATTCAGATACTCTCTGATATGGCAGCACCATTCAGTGTTTGGGCCAATCTGACTTGTTTAAAGATAAAGCGTTTCAGGAGTATTCAGATACTCTCTGATATGGCAGCACCATTCAGTGTTTGGGCCAATCTGACTTGTTTAAAGATAAAGCTTTTCAGGAGTATTCAGATACTCTCTGATATGGCAGCACCATTCAGTGTTTGGGCCAATCTGACTTGTTTAAAGATAAAGCGTTTAAGGAGTATTCAGATATTCTCTATGGCAGCACTATTCAGTGTTTTGTCTAATCTGACTTGTTTAAAGATAAAGCGTTTCAGGAGTATTCAGATACTCTCTGATATGGCAGCACCATTCAGTGTTTGGGCCAATCTGACTTGTTTAAAGACAAAGCGTTTCAGGAGTATTCAGATATTCTCTATGGCAGCACTATTCAGTGTTTTGTATAATCTGACTTGTTTAAAGATAAAGCGTTTCAGGAGTAATCAGATACTCTCTGATATGGCAGCACCATTCAGTGTTTGGGCCAATCTGACTTGTTTAAAGATAAAGCGTTTCAGGAGTATTCAGATACTCTCTGATATGGCAGCACCATTCAGTGTTTGGGCCAATCTGACTTGTTTAAAGATAAAGCGTTTCAGGAGTATTCAGATATTCTCTATGGCAGCACTATTCAGTGTTTTGTCTAATCTGACTTGTTTAAAGATAAAGCGTTTCAGGAGTATTCAGATACTCTCTGATATGGCAGCACCATTCAGTGTTTGGGCCAATCTGACTTGTTTAAAGATAAAGCGTTTCAGGAGTATTCAGATATTCTCTATGGCAGCACTATTCAGTGTGTTGTCTAATCTGACTTGTTTAAAGATAAAGCGTTTCAGGAGTATTCAGATACTCTCTGATATGGCAGCACCATTCAGTGTTTGGGCCAATCTGACTTGTTTAAAGATAAAGCGTTTCAGGAGTATTCAGATACTCTCTGATATGGCAGCACCATTCAGTGTTTGGGCCAATCTGACTTGTTTAAAGATAAAGCGTTTCAGGAGTATTCAGATACTCTCTGATATGGCAGCACCATTCAGTGTTTGGGCCAATCTGACTTGTTTAAAGATAAAGCGTTTCAGGAGTATTCAGATACTCTCTGATATGGCAGCACCATTCAGTGTTTGGGCCAATCTGACTTGTTTAAAGATAAAGCGTTTCAGGAGTATTCAGATATTCTCTATGGCAGCACTATTCAGTGTTTTGTCTAATCTGACTTGTTTAAAGATAAAGCGTTTCAGGAGTATTCAGATACTCTCTGATATGGCAGCACCATTCAGTGTTTGGGCCAATCTGACTTGTTTAAAGATAAAGCGTTTCAGGAGTATTCAGATACTCTCTGATATGGCATCACTATTCAGTGTGTTGTCTAATCTGACTTGTTTAAAGATAAAGCGTTTCCGGAATATTCAGATACTCTCTGATATGGCAGCACTATTCAATGTTTGGCCTAATTTGTCTCATTTTCTTATTAAGAGTGCCGTGTCTCTTCAGGACATGAGTTGTCATGTCCTTCCACAATTTCTTATGCATGGTCCTTAAAATGTTTTCTTATACGTATTCTTAGAAATCTTTCCCTACTTTTATCGGCCATGTTCTGTCATCCTTTCAGAAAAGCTCGGTGAATAGGTTATTCGCAGCCTTCCACAGTCACACTTGCCTTCAATATATACTGTCAGTGTCAAATTTTCCTGTCCTTCTTTTCTCATTAGGTGTCCTAGAAATTTGAACCTATTTTTCTGATTAAATATAAGTATGGTTTGACTTTCTGTTTTCGTTAATTTTTCTATCCTTGGCATTCAGAGTAGCCTTCTGCAGATCCATATTTCTGTTGCCTCAACTTCTTCATATCCGAGGAAATTTGTTCACCATCCATTGCAATATAGGAGGACTGATATTAAGTAGTAGTTCAACAAACTTTTCTTTGTTTCTAATAAAAATTTTCTGTTTCTTAATACTTTTCTTAACTTTTTGAAGGCATCTTTTGCTATTCCAAATGCATGTTCTCTTTTCTTTGTCACCTGTTAAAAGACTTTCCAGCTATTTAAACTTTACTTTTCTTTGGGCCTTTCTGTGGAATCCATTCCTGGTCGGACTGATAACTTTTCAGCACCTTTTGTATTTAATGAACATTGTTTTATATACGGGTTTGATAGACCTATCTTAATATGGCGCAGACGAACACTTGTAGAACAACCAGTGAGGACCAAATTCACTAAAAATAGTTTGCTTGAGCTGGTGATTCGTTTAAACTTAAATGTCTTATACATGCATCTGTGTTTACTCAGTAGCTACTGTCGTGACAAGAATAACTTTTGTTACGTGTCATAATAAATTGCTAAATAAATAAAAACGTGGAGGTGAATAATACATTTGTGTAGTCATCATTTATTTTTTTCAAGTTTTCTGTTGGATTTGTCAAAGCTCACCAACTACAAAGAAAATTTCTCGTATTAACAAATTCCAGATATACCCAACTATTGTGATCGTCTTGAAGTTTGCGTTAAACACATAAAGAATCTATTTATAAATAGAACAGTCAGAAATTTAGCTGTTTCAATAAAAACGACAGTTCAAATCGAATTATATATATATTTGGTGTTCGTTTACATTCCTGATCTGTTCGGAAAATATCCTGCCATTTACTACGACTGAAGCACTCTCCGACAAACAAACAAAAGAACAAAAAAATAACAAATAAAAAATCCATAGTTTTTCAAAGTACCTTTAAGGCATCACATATTTTCCTTGGGCACCTTAGGTACCTTCCACTTTTATAAATAGTTTTGAATCTTTCTTTTTTCCGTATCGCTATCAGCTGATTTATGAAAATCTCCTTAATCTCATATCAGCGATTCGATGGTTACTTGAACTTTCAGAAATTGCAGTGAGTCGAATCTGGACTGTAAGGTTCCTCACAGACCCATGTTGCGGTAGGCGCAAGTTAGACAAAAATGGCAAATTGATAAATGTAGCGATTGTAATTCTGAACCCTAACCGTAGTAGTCAGAAATTGAGTGAGATTGGTTTTCACCACGTGGACGTGGAATCAGGCTAGTGATAGAGTATCTTTGCTTAATCTCTATCTATAAAAGGCAGGATGTGTGTGTGTGTGTGTGTAACGAATGCACGGCCGCAATTTTCGACGGATTTTCACCAAACTTTATATGCACATGCTCCAAGTTAGTGAAAATGGCCAAGATCGACTTTGCATTTCCCAACTTCCATCGATAGTGGAAATAATCGATTTTTTTCATGTTCTACTGCAGTTTTCATGTAGTTTGCGACCATTTTCTACTGGCCAGAGTGAGAGCCTATAGCTGGCTGCCACGAATAATCAGGAATATTCTATTGGTCAGCGTGAGAGCCAACAGCTGACTGATATGAATGTTAACTAGCATGCGATAGCTGCATTTGTCACAAGTGGGAAAAATTTAAATCTGCATGGCACTTTACTCCGATTGGCTCATTCGCTTGCTTAAACTCAACGTTGATCCTGATTCTGCAGAACTGGATTGGGTGTGAAAAAGTATTTGTTGTTAACATTCTTTTTTCATTCGGTTTTTCGAGTTACGAGTCCTTTTTTAAAGCTGATCGTTTTGTGTTCATTTTGTTTAGTTCTTTTTTCGTAACAGATTTAATGTTTAGTATAGCGCTTAGAAAAAATTCGCAGTGTGAGATAGGCAAGAAGTAAGGCATGTAGCAACATCAGCACGGCAAAGGGAACTCCTTTAAAGGCAAGGAAGGGCAAAAATATTTTAAGTCAAGTGATAGCGATTGCTGTATGAGTCGTACGATTTTTTAATCAAGCACGGGCAACGCCAGACCATGCTGCTAGTTTATAATAAAGCCATAACAATAAATCGGGAAGCGTTAAGTACTGTTGTGACGTCAGACATGGCATGAGATCTGGAGGTCGACAGACCCGTTCCTTCCCAGATGCCTTTTTGTGCTGTGTTTACTGATGGAAGAAAAGCCAGTACGTGCAGCCGACCTATTGACATCCTCCAAGAAATGATGCTAACTAATATGTCCACCCCTTGAACTAATGCAAGTAAAAAAAAAAAATGTTGGTATTTCATATTTTGAATTTCGCGCATGCGCTTTATTTGTTTTTCATTTTATCGACTGCGCAGTATAGTAGTCTCAGCTGGGCACCGTCTGTGTGAAAAAGAGCACCATGACGCCATTTTCCCCGCCAGAAGTTTGTAAACGGCATGCTGTACTGCTTGACATTCGCACCTGAATCACCAATACGGACATTTCACAGTGTTTGGGCGTCAATCTGAGGAGAGTGCAGATGATTCGGAAAGTGTTGGATGATATATCCAGTAAACATCATGTGGTCTGGAGCGATCAATAGTTATGGCGACGTTATGTCTCTGTTCGTCTTCCCACAGGGCCTCAGACCCTCAGACGAAGACCTAAATCAAGTGGGTGAGAAGGTAGTACAAAGATGAGTTAAGAATGTGGCTGCCGGAAGATCCGATGATGGGCAACAGGTCTCTGCACCATGTCACACAAGCAAGAGAACACAGTCATAGCTGTCAGATAATTTCTGAGACCACATTACCCCTTACATCTGGCCACCTAACTCCTTGGACTGCAGCCCCCTTATTTATTATGTGTGGGGCGCATTTGAGCGATATACCAAAAAAACTACTTGTAACACCAAAGATGAAATGAAGTCAAGGATTATGGCAGCATTCGCCAACTTAAACAAGGAGACCGTCCAGAAGAGATGCAGGAGATTTCAAAGTCGTCTGGAGGCCGTGGTTGAAGTCAATGGCGATTTTATTGAATAAATTTACTTTTTATTATTTCAAAATGTTTTTTGTGTAATTTTTGTAAATATAACTGTTAAAATGAAATGTCAGTGTTATTTTCATTTTTGCGTGATTTAGACGTCAATTTATCCATCGCAATCTTTATATACACACAACACATATACATACATACATACATACATACATACATACATATATATATATATATATATATATATATATATATATATATATATATATGAATGAATATGTATGAATTTCTGGGTATTATAAACCTAATGTCTTCAGCAACCATTTTTTTTGCCAGTGCTCATATTGCAAATTTTGCTGTTATCAATTCATGTTTTTACCAGAGCTCATATTGCAATTTTTGTTGTTATTATCGCTTTTCTCTGACACTCCTTATTACTGATTCCCATATTGTAAACTGATAACAGCAAAAAAACCTTTTACTGACATCCATTAAACATGGCACGTGGAACTAGAACAGTCTACCCCAGTGAGCGAAATAAAGGGTTCAGTTCGCCATTCCAACCACCTGAAGAAGGCCAGAGCGTACAACGGCCGAAACGTTGTAATAAATATGGCGACAAAGATGAGGACAATAGTCCGAATAATGTAAATAATGTACATAATACCTCATCTCAGAAATATAGACAGATACTGAATTGTATACACATAGGCTGTAAATGTGTGTGCGTTTGTGTGTCTGTTTAAAATAGGATATAGAATCCTTACAAAGTTTTTAAGAAATTTAACAAATGGAAAAAACTTCATTCAAACTAGATTTGATTACGCGTTACGCCTTTCTAGGGGTCATCTGATGCAAAAAACCTCGAGAAACAAATGTGTGTATGTGTATTTGTGTGCATGCTTAAATAATGAATGATAGTATTATTTCCCTAGGTTGGTTTTTCTCGTGATTAAAGGCCAAAAAATGAGTCATTTTTTAAGAAAAAAACAGTAATATTCATTCTGTAGATTTTCTTGATAATTCTTACTTTATGTTGAAAGTTGTTTCCTTTTTTAATCTGATGAAGCCTAGAAAGATGAACGCGTAATCAAATCTAGTTTCAGTTAAACGTTTTCCATTTGTCAAATTTCTGAATATATATATATATATATATATATATATATATATATATATATATATATATATATATATCAGGATGGTAAATGTAATTAATGCAGCTTATTTAAAAAAGAAAGCATTTACTTAAATAACTTGTATCTATAAAATAAATAACGTATGAACAAAAGTATATATTAAATAATTGTCGGACATAATCCATGTCATAATATGCTGTCAATGTTTACGTTAAGGTACGTTTCATGAGCAGATATGATCGTTCGGGAAAGATCGTCGAAGATTTGTTGTTTATAAATACTAATTTGCAATTTGCTAATCAGACGCTTCTCTATAGCTGACTAGTATAAAATGTCAGATCAAATGACGGTTCCGTATGAAGCTGTTGGAAAACGCATATTTTCTACGAAATTTCTCGTATTTTCAGGCCGGTAGATGTAATTATATTGTCTATTAAAAAAAACAAACAGAGTATTTACTTTAATAAATTTTATGTATTAATATAACGTATAAACAAAAATATATATTAAATAATTATCAGATTATATACATTTCCTAACACACACACACACACACACACACACACACACACACACACACACATATATATATATATGTATATATATTTAAATAAAAACAGACCACTTTAAGGTTCCATATAATAAATTATTTCACCACAGCCCTTTTAAAGGACCGCGGATCATCAGACTTTACTTCTAAATATTGAAAGGAAAAAAAAAATCTTTGATTTTGAAAAAATTGATTTTTGTTTCGTGATTGCGTATACTTTTGTATACACAATTGTATACACTCATACAAAAAATTCTAAGTATTTACACGTATGTTTATATTGTGTGTATATATTTAGAATTTAAAAAAAAAAATTTGATTTTGATTTTTTTTTTTTCGTTTCAATCTTTGGAAGTAAAGTCTGATGATCCGCGGTCCTTTAAAAGGGCTGTGGTGAAATAATTTATTATATGGAACCTTAAAGTGGTCTGTTTTTATTTAAATTATTAGCTCTGATTTACATTGAGCTCTCTGGATTTTATCCTCCTTGGGTCTACCCATACGGATTACCTAGTTTTTCGTAAGCTATATATATATATATATATATATATATATATATATATATATATATATATATTGCAAGGAAAAAATAAAATTTATTTCTTATAGGCATTATGAAAATAAAAAATAGTGGATGAAAACACAAACAAGACAGACCAAACGGTTTCGTTCCCAAGCTCATCAGGGTCGACTGGGAACATAATAATAATTTATTTCAAAATTACATTTACTCGCACAAACACCCTACATACAATTAAAACATTAAAAAATGAAATGATTAATTGTATGAGGGAAGACAAAATCAAAAAAATATATATATCTATATACTAGTTAAGAATATCTAGAACGAGGCTTAAACAGGAGCCTCCCCATTTTAATATTTTGAATTTGACGTAACTACAAAATATTTCGCTTCAAAACATGCCTTGATAAAGTCGGATTAATGAAACGCGTCGGCAATGATTAAAAAATATTTTCGAATTGTCTCTTTTTTATTCAATTTCTCTTATCTTCAGAATTATTCTGAGAAATTTAGCATATATATATATATATATATATATATATATATATATATATATATATATATATATATATATATATATATATATATATATATATGCATAGTATTGCCCGTCAAAAATGTGTAAATTTCTTTTCATTTTTCGTTTCAACCTTTGGTAGTAAAGTCTGATGATCCGCGGTCCTTTAAAAGGGCTGTGGTGAAATAATTTATTACATGGAACCTTAAAGTGTTTTTATTTTAATTTAATATATATATATATATATATATATATATATATATATATATATATATATATATATAATTCCAAATATATACACTTGTAAACATACGTGTATATACTTAGAATCTTTTGTATGAATGCATACAATTGTGTATACAAAAGTATACGCAATCACGAGACAAATACACACACACGCACACGTTTCGTGATCGCGTATACTTTTGTAAACACAATTGTATGCACTCATACAAAAAATTCTAACTATATACACATGTATGTTTACAAGTGTATATATTTGGTATTATTTGTATGAGCGCATACAATTGTGTTTATTTATGTATGTGGAGATAGTGGTGCATGTATGTGTAAGAAATTATATTGGCATGATGTAAAATGCGTGTTTGTGTGTGTATCTTGTCTATACATATCATTGTGTTTAATTCTTCGTTTTTATCTATCCGGGCCGTGATTGAGTGCGAATATCCTTATGCATAATTTTGAGTTTATATATGCATATAGGCAGATGTCTGTGTGTGTGTGTGCGTGTGTATGAGTTTGTTTTGCTTTTCAACATATTTCTCTTTCGAGAATGTTAGACCTGTCGAAAGTGACTTCCTCATGTCGAAAGTGCGAAACGTCTGTGGGCGTCAGTTCTTGGCACTTCAATAACGCAGAAATATTTGTGCTCTCATACATGACCGAGCACAAATATCGGGTCATTTGCAAAGATGGACAATTACAATCGCTTTAGCCATGTTCACAGAAACATTCAACCAGACTTTTGGATCGTCTCCAAAATCAAGACTTCTTAATGAAGATAACGATTAAATCCGAACACCCCCTTCCAGTCTTTGTCACATCATTTCGCGTGAGTAAGCGTCTGTGCGTGCGTATGTTTAGTGCGTGTACGTTCTAGCATTATAATGTTCGAATGATCTCTGATGACGGCGAATTGTCTTTACCTGTCGAGGATCGTTGCCAAGTTTGGTGCTTGGAAAGTGTCGCCTTCGGGCACTTCCTCCTGTTTTACTTCGATTTTCCTCCGTTCTTACCCGTGAAAAGTTCGCCAAATTGCCTTGAAAATACCAGCGCACTCTTCTTCCTTCTGTCCGACTGCAAATGAGACAGGAATTTTGGAAGAGAATACCTGGTTCCACGTGTGCAGAAGAATTTCCACAAGCCACGGACTCATACAAAGTTATAGAAATGTTATATATATAGGTTGTTTAATCAGTTGAATACATTAATAATTGACCACAGTGAATAAGTATTGGATTATTTGATCTTGCGACATATCGCCCCTTCTTTTGTTACTTATTGTTTAAATCTGTTATCCTTTTTTCTTTAAGTCCTCTTCGTCTTCGTCTTCTTCTTCTATATGCTATGTCTCTTCAGGACGTTGGCAATCATTGTTCTCCACATTTTCCTGTCCTTCGTAGATGCTAATAATTTTTTTCTTTTTCTTATCTCCCCATAACATTGTTCCGCCAAGGCTTCTGCTCGGGAGGATGGAGGTTTTGAGGAGCATGGATCCACTTCTTACCTGCTGTTATTCCCATGTCCACCTAATTCCGGGGCGGTAGTCCCTGTTAGGCTCCCAGGTATGGGCTAATAGTGAACCCCGAAGGAAAAACAAAATAGTATTAATGTGTTCATAGTAAAATTACCAACAATATATTTAAAGTTAAATGACAAGCAATAAATTTTATAGTAGAATTACCAAAGATACATTTCATAACAAAATGTCCAACGGTACATTTTTCTGTAGTTGAAGGCATACAACTCCGTTCAAAATATATTTAGTTAAAGCCATAAAATTGTGTTTAAAATATTTAGATGTCAGCATTTAATACACCATTTGGGTTGACGTGCCACTGAACAAAATCAACCAGTCAGCCAAAAACCAACACGAAAGAAAGCTTTCATGGCATTAATTCATATAATATTCTACAATTTCTTAAAGAAATCAAACTGTATTCTAAAATATAAGTTCAACAAAACTACAACATAAAACACACATATCACCGCCTCTTGTACTTATATACACATAAACATGTCTGTGCACAAAATCTGAGTATCATCTGCCATGTATTCAAATGTGAAATTAGAATAACATAGATTTTTATTACTTCAAAAGGTACCCACGAATTTCAACTTCGGCATTAAATGACCCATAAGGTGTTGATATTCTGTTAAACAAAGAAATCAATCAATAAATCAATCTTTTTTTTTTTTTTTTTTTTTTTTTTTTTTTTTTTAAACGTATCACCCCGAGCAAGGCCGGTGGCCACTATCACGCAAGGGGTTACAGAAGGGTTGGAGGAAGAGCAGATAGGAGTGGTAAAGGAAGGGATGTGGAGAAAGAGAAGGACGGAGGGCCGATCGAGGTAGGGAGGTTACGGGAGATATAGAGCGAGAGTAGATAGGAATGGAAGATGAAAGGATGTGGAGAAGGGAAGTGGATAGATCAAGGCAACTGGAGATGTCGATTGACGCTACACTTAAACCGTTGGAGATTGTTTTTGTCAGGGAAACAGTAATAGGGAAGGGAGTTCCATAGGCGAGATGTGCGAGACATGAAGCTATTGGAGTAGAAAAGACGTCTACACCTAACAGTTTCAACGGTGAAGGGGTGGGAACGGGATGCCAGCCTCGTAGGACGCTTGAATTCACGAGGCTTAGGGACAAGTGAAAGCAACTCCTCAGAGCAATTACCGTGGAAGTACTTGTAGAAAAGGCAGAGTGATGCAACATTGCGTCTGTGAGAGAGCGACTGCAGACGAGATGACAGATCAGGGCCAATCACATTGCATATCCGTCTCTGGATCTTATCAAGAACCCCGAGGCAACACGCAGGGGCCCCAGACCATAAATGGCAGCAATACTCCATGCAAGGTCGACCTTGCATGGAGTATAGACTTATAGACTTGGAGGATCGATTCAGGGGAGAAGAATTTCCTGGCTCGGCACAGGGAACCAACTTTTCTAGCGGTGGATGATGCAATTGACTCGATGTATTAGTTCCATCTCAGATCAGCGGACAGCGTGAGACCGAGCAGCCGCAGAGAGGAACTCTCGAGAAGTTGGTCCTCAGACATTCTGATGGGATGCAGGGATGGGTCCTTGTGGTGGTTAATGGAGAGCAATTTTGTTTTAGAGGCATTAAAGTTGACCATCCATTTCTCTCCCCAGTCCACAACCGATTGGAGGTCCTTTTCAATTTGAGCTGCCAGGTTAATTTTGTCCGCCTCAGTAGATTTGTGCTTGAGGCAGGAGTAAATAGTAGTGTCGTCAGCGTAGATACCGACTTGGGAGTCTATGGCGTCTGGAAGGTCATTTATAAATATGAGGAACAGAGTAGGGCCAAGGATGGTGCCTTGAGGAACACCAGCAGTAGTGGGATAGGAGTTGGAGAAGGATCCACTGAGAACAACCTTCAAATCCCGGTTTGATAGGAATGATTGAATTAGGTCAAACAATCGACCTGTGATGCCATAACCCTGGAGCTTGCGAAGGAGGCCGGCATGCCAAACCCAATCGAATGCCTTGGAGATGTCAAGGGCCACGGCACGGGCTTCGCCGTTACTATGGATAGCTTGGTAGACAAATTCAGTGATGGCCGTAAGCACATCGGCAGTAGACCGGGCAAAGCGGAAACCATACTGTTTGTCTGAGAGCAGATCGTGGGATATCAGGTGAGTAGTCACTTCGGCGTTGATAATGGCCTCGAAGACTTTGCCGAAGATGGGAAGGAGACTGATAGGACGGTAATTAGAAGGGTTGGAGGTGTCGCCAGAGTTCTTAAAGACAGGAACAATGGTAGAGGACTTCCAGCAGTCAGGAAAACAGGAGTTCTTGAGGCAGCGGTTGTACAATTTAGAGAGGGCAGGTGCCAGTTCAGGTCGCATTTCTTCAGGACAATGGCTGGTATTCCGTCACCGCCGGTAGCCTTGTGGGGATCTAAGTTAGAAATAATGCCCAGTACCGACGACGGGGTTATGTGCAAGCCGTCCAGTAGGGCCTCAGTTCTGGGAGGGAAGTCGGGCAAGGGTACCCCAGAGGAGTCAAGCATAGAATTGGAAGAAAACTTTCGAGCGAAGCATTCGGCCTTGTCGGCAGAGGTGGTCAGGACCTCTTACAACGAACATCCCTCTCTCTCCAGAATTTTAAAGTTTAAAAGAGGTGTGCATTATACTTCTTCTATGGCGGCAATTATTCGGGTTTACATCTGAGTCGGCATTGGTCGTTTTTTATACTTGTGTCTTTCGGTAATTTTTGGTCGTATTTATACTTCTTTCCATAGCTTGTTACTATTCGCTTCATAATTAGTGGGTATAAGTGTTTAAGTAGACATCAGTATTTTAATAGGTAAATTATTATCTACCGGACTAGATATCGAAAGTGTAATTGAAATAAATATGCTTGGTAAGATTTTCCATGTCTAGGCCGACATACTTTACACCAGTATAATCTAATTTAGTTCATGGCGTTTTAATCTCACAGTTAAAACAGGTACATCTACACACGTGTGCTCACAAAATATAACGTTTTTAGTTGTGTGCAGTCATGTCGGTGTAAAAACGTGTTAATTTAAAAAAAATAGTGCCTTCTTTATGTGAACATTGGTTGGGTTTATATTTTAGTATATAGCTAAATATTAAATCAGTTTTATACTTCAGACTATAGGTACTCATTGATCAGTTTTATACTTGAGTCTATGGGTAAACGTTGATATTTATTTTACGGATGGCGACCGCTCCGGTAAAGGGCGTTCTAGCCAATGATGCGGACAGATCACCAATGCCCCCTGCCCCCATTGCTGTCGTCGTTGTCCTCGCGGGTCGTCTTTGCCTCGGCTTGCGACACCTGGAGAAGACGACCGGGTTTCGTGATCGGCTGTATACTTGGATTTACAAATAATCACTCGGAAGACAGACCCTTTTGTAGGGATCTTAACCCTCTACGGCGAATAGGGTCGACTTCTCCTAGTCTCCGCTGTCTGGGCAAATCGATTTGGTCGTTTGAGAGGTAGAAGTTAAAAAATGAAGATAGAGATACCAATGTGTTTCATTGCCATAATTATTTTTTAATAGTAGCGACATAATATTAAATGATCTCATAAAGCGTAGTTATCTCTTTAGAACAATGGAATTTTAAAGTAAGGCATATTTCAGGGTCAGTATCATCATTGACGGCCTTTTGATTAGTTGTGATCGTGGGGTCAATGTTCAGCTAAGAACTTGGCCAGTTCTAGCTATATGTCTCAGTTGCAAACCCATGTCTGAGTCTATGTGAAGAATCTTGTAGTCTACAATGACGTTATCAGTCCATTTTTCTTTTGTCTACCTCCTTTTACTAAGTTGATACCTTGAAGGATGAGAAGGAAAAAATTTCGATCTCTAATGATATGCCCATACCATTTTAAATTTCTCTTATTGATGCAGGATATACACTGCGTGCCAAATTATTATCGCGATAACTTTTTTCTAATATTTCAAAAACCGTCCAATCAATTCAAACAAAATCTTTACACAATATTGGCAACACTGACTTGCGCAATCACCGAAGTTTTCGTACTGATCTGCGCAATGTAAACAAACTGGCGCCATATTTATTATCAGCACGGTGATTTGAGCGAACTTGTCTAGGGTCGGCGGTGAACTTTTTCACTGTTTGATGACACCTCCCTATCATTTTAGAAATTTCTATGGTAGATTTAACTTTTGGGAGTTCTGAGGTGATAGTTTTCTATTCAGGTTCACTTAAACTGCTTTTACGGCCCATCTTTTCACTAAATTCTTACACATTTCTAATAATTTGGCACGCTCAAATCACCGTGGTGATAACAAATATGGCGCAGATCAGTAAGAAAATTTCAGTGATTGCGCAGGTTAGTATCGCCAACATTGTGTCAAAATTCTATGTGAATTGATTGGACGGTTTCTGAGATTTTAGAAAAAAAGTTATCTCGATAATAATTTGGCACGCAGTGTAGAAGGCCATCCAATGGATTTCATATTCACCCTCAAGACTGGTTGCCAGCCAAGGCTAGGGAACCCAGTCTACCCAACTACTTAATTCATAGGGAGGAAGGGAAATAGTTCGAAAGTGTAAGCAGCATAGTAGGTTGGAATCTAAACTACGTTCTTCAATCCACATGTCTGTTTTCTTTTCTTTTTTTTTAATAATTTCGCCCCAAGCAATTAATATTGCTATTAATTACAACGTCGATAACTGTTATGTTAACCCTATATCCGACTACTTTATTTAATAGTAACTTTAGTTTCACAGTATGTATGTTAATCCTGTAGTCTCTATTTGGAAATAATGTCATAGCCTCACCATGCTAGGTGGTGCTACTGTGGTTTCTGTAGTAAGAACGAAATTGTGTTAGCCCCATACATAACTGATTTGAATTCAAAGTAGTTTCTTCTAGAGAATAACCTCTGCCCTGCTATGAAACAATAACTTAGGAAGGTTAGAAAGGATACATTCATACCCTTTATAATGGTATAAGTGCGAACGCCATGTCTTCACTCGGAATTTGAACATGACATCCCACAATCATTTTTCTCAGAAGTTTTGATATTTTAAGAGTTTTCCAATGTTAGTTCCAATCCATAGTAATGACTGCTAAGAACATCCATTCCCCAAATTTATTAAGACACCCTACAGATGTATGCTGGAATTATTCCTAACCAATAAAAATATACATTTCTCGGTTTCATCCACATATTTTTGTCCTTTCTTGTCTTAAAGGCAATACGCTATTAGCACTTGACAGTATCGCATTTGCGTATAAATACAATTCTCACTTTGTCAATATTTTGCATTATTACTGTTGGTTTGCAGGTTTATCATGCACATATATATTTATTTAATTTAATATTTATTTAATATAATTTTGCCCAGTTCTTTTTCTTTCTTTCTTATATATATAGTATCATTTTGCCGTGTTCTTTCTTTTCATTTTTTAATAGTTTATGGAGAATGTTGTCACTTTCTCATGTTTAGAATTGCACATATATATTTAGTATCATTTTGCCCTGGTCTTTTTCTTATTGTTTATGGAGAACGTTGTCAAATTCTCGTGCTTAGAATTGCATATATATATATATTTAGTTAGTATGATTTTGCCCTGTTCTTTTTCTTTCTTGTCTTATTGTTTATGGAGAACGTTGTCAATTTCTCGTGTTTAGAATTGCATATATATATATATATATATATATATATATATATATATATATATATATTTATTTAGTATCATTTTGCCCCGTTCTTTTTCTTTTTTCTCTTATTGTTTATGGAGAACGTTGTCAATTTCTCGTGTTTAGAATTGCATATATATATATTTATTTAGTCTCATTTTGCCCCGTTCTTTTTCTTTCTTTTCTTATTGTTTATGGAGAACGTTGTCAATTTCTCGTGTTTAGAATTGCATATATATTTTATTTTTTAGTATCATTTTGCCCCGTTCTTTTTCTTGCTTTTCTTATTGTTTATGGAGAACGTTGTCAATTTCTCGTGTTTAGAATTGCACATATATATATATTTATTTAGTATCATTTTGCCCTGTTCTTTTTCTTTCTTTTTTTATTGTTTATGGAGAACGTTGTCAATCAGACGTGTCTAGAATTTTGTCATTTATGCATAACCATGGCCAATTACACCACTTCCAAAATGTCTCTGAAAATCTTTAAATAGCATTTTCCTACACGTGCTTGCACCTACATCATGAGTATTTTAAACGTTGGCAATCAATTTCTTTTCGGGTGCATAGTTTGCAGAGTAAACTGTTGGAAAATACCTGAAAACCATACCACCGGTTAACCCATACCATACGAGTGAAATTGCCTAGACGAAACTCTTTACCCGCTTTCGACAGCTGCGCTAGCACGGAGTCACATGCCATCACGCTATATTATGTGCTCTCTCGGCGAAACCGTCTGCACAGAATAACTGAAGTATAAATTACAGGGCAGAGTATCTGTGGCTGTCGTGTGGACAATTTAAAATAAGATTTTCGCTAAAAGATTTGCCATCGTTTTTAAGACTATACACGTGCGAGCAATAAAGAGGTTAGTAAATTTACACTTCTAAGATTTCACTAACACGGTCGAAAAGATAGCAGTTATAACTCTGTACTAGCCCAACAGAAGAAACCTGAAATCAAAAGTACTCTCTTGCGATATTAAATCGTTTGAAATTGATTGTTGCAAATATTTCTTTAAATATTTTTCCGCGTTGCCCGAACAGATTTTGATACATTCGTATCTTATTGGCTCACATCCAGACAAATTAAATCGTTTGTTATTTGATTAAATTGGTTAGGCATGCTGAATCGAAAAGGTCGAAAGTTTTGATAGGATAGAGCAAGTAGCGATTCTGTAATAATTGTGAAATTTCCCTGAAGGCAGGCACTAGTTTTGTATAGATGAACCTACGACGTCTGTTATGTCAAAGTGATACTTTTAATCAGTGCGTGTATTCTATAGAACTATATTGGTAAACGGGATGAAGCATTTTTAAAAAAATAAGTATTTTAAACAACACACACACACACTCTCACACAGAAAGACACACATATTTGATACAGACACACAGATATATATATATATATATATATATATATATATATATATATATATATATGTATATATATATATATATATATATATATATATATATACACACACACACATGATGAACACAAATATAAACTTTGTCACTGAGCTGATGTTATATTCATCACCTCGAATTCAGAGTTTCGTAGATGAACATTTTTGCAACCATTCGGCCCACTCTTCAGGAGATTTCAGCAATTGAGTGCTGATTTTCCCATTTTCGTTATTTTTATATTAAGTTAATATTCGAACAGATTTTTCTTACTGCCACAATAAGACAAGGTAACTTTAAGGAAAAAGATAATATTTTTTTATTATTAAAATAGATACAAAGTTATCACGTTTAATCAAAAAAGATTTTAGCGCCTTTCGGAGGACACTTCCTCAGAAGCGGAATCGACGGCAATATAAAACAGAGATGCTGATAATAAAACTTATTATCAACAACTTGTACTAAAAAAATAAATTACCCAAAGGTCATATAAGGGAGGAAAGAAAAAAACATTATTAAATATGTTCCCAATCAGGCAGTAGTTTCCCCGAATAGGGCCAACCTATATTTCATCTCCCGTTGTCTATACAGGGCAGGATTTTGCATATTGATAATAATAGACTCCAGGATATCTAAATGGAGTATCGTCCTAGCCCTGTGTATGAAAGAAAAAAAGTCAGGAGAATAGTTCGTCCTGCAAACGACAGAATTTAATAGGTGACCAATCGCAGACTCACGGGTTTGCGAACATCCGGATTCGCACCTTGCCCGGAACATGCTGGGCGATACTTACCTCTAATCGTTGCAGTAATGAAAACTCGAGAATCCAGAACTTTAGGATAGTGAGTCCGGATCAGGCTCGGAATGATTTTAATTTGCTCACGGGGTCGGACTGGTTCCCCAATGGCATGGTATGTTGGGCTAAGGCCTCAAGGAGTAAAGCTAAAAACGTGTGACACATTCGCATGTATTATATAGATTTGAACTGGGGCACCTAGGGGTGGTGTAATGGTTAGCAAGCTTGTCTCGCTAGAACGATTACGACTGAGCAGTGAGTTCGATCCTCACTGGGTACCCCATACTTTCGGCCTTGTGCCACATCTAAGCTACGCTTGGAAAATCCCTATAGATCTGAACTCTCACATATCACTTCCCTTTCTTAAGATTGAAATAGAAATCATTGTTATTATTCCTCACTTGTTAGTAAATAAAATTGTAAACCTCCTACAATCCGAAATATATTTAAATGATAAACTTTAAATGAAAATATTTGGCGTGTTCAATACAAATCAATTTAGGCACGTTACCATTTTAATTTTGCTATCTTTAAAATAGGTTTGATACGTTTCGGCGTAGTCCATTCGCCGTGGCTAATTCGGCGTCAGAAAAATAATTGTTCAATTCATCACAGCCGTTTAGGCGTCATACTGTTTCGACGTCACTCTCTTTGACCGGAGGTAACTGCCAAAAAGGGATAAAAGTATTGAAAACACCCAAATTTCAATATGACTTTGTATTCATTTAGCGAATTAAGGGTCCTATTAAAAAGCTAATGGAATAATGTAAATTAAAAACTTAAATTAAAAATATTGTTTTTAAAAAAAATAATTAAAAAACTTAGAAAAGCTATTTAATCTTAGAAATAAAATATATGCTTCCATCTGGAATACATTCTGGGTATGACGATATAACTACATCCGTGTCCTGGGTAAGACAATAAACTACGTCCAGCAGCAAGGCCTCTGATCAGGTTTTGAGGAGCGTGGAACGACATCTTAGTTGCTGGTGTTCCCAGGTCCGGCCTAGCCCGGGGTGGTAGCACTTGTTAGGGGTCCTAGCTATGGGCAAATAGTTAACCCCGAAACTGGGGTCAAGACACCATGAAAGTGTAAAAATAGGTTTTAATACCAGAAATACTTTAAAAGATTATTACCAGCAATACTGTTTTGAAAAAAATATTACCAACAGTGTTTTTAAAAAATGAATATTACTTGCAATACATTTTTTTAAAAATATATTACCAGCAGTACATTTTTGAAGGAAAATATTACCAGAAATTGATTTTTGACAAAACAAAATATTACCAACAATAAAAATTTTGTCGGTATTAAATTCACCCATTGAGGTTGATATGCAGTAAAACAATCCGAAGCAAAAATCCATTTGGAATAAAGGGGCTTTGACAACTGGAAAATATACAGCTGCGCTGCAAGAAATATAATATAAAAATATCTCCAATTACTTTTTTTTTAAATTTAAAAAATGCCTCTAACTACTCTTTTTCTTAAATTGGACTATCCAAACATATAACGACGAAGTACTAATTTGACTACTAAATGTGTGTGTGTGTGTGTGTGTGTGTGTGTGTGTGTGTGTGAGAGAGAGAGAGAGAGAGAGAGAGAGAGAGAGAGAGAGAGAGAGGATCTGACTAAAACGACAAATTAGTAATCTGACGTTTGTTTAACCGTCCCTCTGCCGAAAAATTCCTATGTAGAGTTGGCCACATTGAATCTGCGACGCCAAATGGCGAGGCCGGCACGGAAATACATTTGTTTTTTTTAGATATCGTCTTTTTTTCCCCGTTGTGTTTTTTCTAGAAATATTTGATTTTTGCGGACAACTATAACACAAGAAAACTTGGCTTTTTACAGCTTCTTTGCTTGTTCTGTCGATTATTTGCGCTACTGGGTCCGAGAAGGTCGCTTCCTCTCGGCTATAGCTTACTAGAAAAGACAAATAAAGAAAAAGTTGTTACTTTTTAATTTTTTTTTTTACAGAATTTTGACAAGAAAAACCAAATAATATCCTCATCAGGATATTGCCTGTAGAGAAATTCCTCTGTCAGGAAAAATAAAAATGAAAATTATCAAAAATATATAATGAATATTTGTTTCTACCGAGAAACAAAAGTTATGATTTTACTTCAATGTTCTTTATTTTTCTCTTACACATCATGATTTTTTACGGTCACCTTAAAACCGGTCATAACGTCAGACATATCTGACAACCCCAGGTTACAAGACAGCTAAGGGGTAATTATGCAAGCGAATATTTTATAGGATATTGTATCCAAAAATCTACCGTCCTGAGTATGACGATAAACTACAACCGGCAGTAAGACCTCTAATCGAGAAGGTTTTGAGAGACATGGAACCACCTCTTAATTACTGTTAATCCTAGGTCTGCCCTGACCCGGGGTGGTAGTACCTGTTTGGATCCCAGATATAGGCAAATAGTTAACTCCCGAACTGGGGTCAAACATTATGAAAATATGAAAAAAAAGAAAAGATTTCTATAGTAAAAATACTAACAATAAATTTCTGAAAAAAAATATCAGAAATATATTTGACGCTTTATAAAAATACGTCAATGAAACCTGATCTACAAATTGATTTCTTAAAAAGAATATATATATTCTATTCATATGAACCTATCCCAAAAGTTTTGCAGGCATTAAATAACCCATTGAGGTTGATAGGCCGTAAAATGAAACAAAAATCTGCAAACATTTACCATTAAAAAAAAAATGGGAAAAATAGGATAAGTTTCGGAATTTCGAGAGAAAACAAAAAGAAATGGTGCTAAATTGACCTCTCTTTTCATAACGGGGTGATCATGGCTCTCCGCAACTTCTTATTCTTTATAGCCCTTACTATAACTCCCAAGACTTGTTTTGTTATCCATTTACACAAGACCATTCGCAGGTTACCTGTGCAGCACATACCGTTAATATATCATGTGAGTGTCAGATTCTTCAACACATCTTTTCTTATTTTGTGATTATTTTCTAAGATGTGGCACAAGGCCAAAAGTATGGGGCATCCAGTGAGGATCAAAATCTCTACTCAATCGTAGTTGCTTTAGCGAGAGAGGCTCTTTAAGCATTACACAGCGTGGAGATGATTGGTTTGGTTGGTTTTGTTTTACGACATATCAACCTCAATGGGCTATTTAATGTCGACAAATTTTTATTGCTGGTAATATTTTGTTTTGTTAAAAATCTATTTCTGGTAATATTTTTCCTTCAAAAATGTATAGCTGGTAACAGTTTTTTTTCAAAAATGTATTGCTAGTAATATTTATTTTTTAAAAAACATTGTTGGTAATATTTTTTTTTCAAAAATGCATTGCTGGTAATAGTTTTTTTCCTCAAAAATTTATTGTTGGTAACAATTTTTTAAAGTATTTCTGGTTTTAAAACCTATTTATACACTTTCATTGTGTTTTTAACTCAGTTTCGGGGTTAAATATTTGCGCATTGCTTCGACCCTAACTGTTGCTACCACTCGGGGTCAGGGTTGACCTGGGAACGCTAGCAATTAAGAGGTGGTTTCACGCTCCTCAAAACCTCCTGACCAGGGGCCTTGCTGCTGGACGTAGTTTATCGTCTTACCCAGGACGCAGATGTAGTTTTATCGTCATAGCCAGGACGGACGTGGAGATGACTTTTCTTATTATCTATCTCAGATATTTCAACGTTCTCTTTTTGATTCTAAGTACAAACATTTTTGTTTTCATTTTCTTTAAACCTCCCTAGATACTAACTTATTCCTTCTATAGTATTCTCAGAATCCTTCTGTAGGAGCACATCTTATTACTTCAAGTTTCATCTTCATTTGTTAGGAAATTGTCCAGCATTAACTGCCGCACGTAACGGTTGTTATTAGATAGTAGTTCAAAATTGTTTTCTTTGTTTTTTTTTGTCGAAAGTTTCTTGTTGCTTATTTAGCTTTCGGAAGGCATCTTTCGCTATTCCAATTGACCTTTGGATTTCAATATCAAATATTCTTTTGTCTGTTAAATCATACCCAGATTTAGTTAAATTTCTGATGTGTTTGATTCTGATGTCTCCTAATCATGGCTTGCATATTGGATCGAGAAACTGAATTTATCCATTCACTTTCTTCTCAAGGCGGAAATTTTGACTAATCCGGAGCTGAATGCAGGTTAGATATTTCGGGGCGCTCAATAAGGATTGAACTCAGTAGCTGTGGCAAGACAGCTAATGTTGGTGACCATTACATTATGCAAGTCGTATTTTCATTGACCTATATTTAAAGTCATGTTAAGTTTTAAGGATGGGTGGTGGTGTAATAAATGGTGGCCCACAATGATAAATCGGTGAGCCGAGTTCAAATTCCAGTCGGGTCTATTACATTCGATTAGGCCCTTGGGAAAGGTATGAATTCATTCTTCTCCCACCCACTCACGTATGGGTAAATAGCTGGACAGACCGGACATATAGCCTTGTTTGGAAAGCAATCTAGAGGAATTCAAGCGTTCTGGAAAGAGTTGAGCTCCGTCAGGTTATCTTGATTTAGACACGCCATTGCCGACACGGCTACAGTAAATAGCGGTAGGCTGAAGATGTTGCGTCTGAGGAAGTCAGATTGCAGAGTGGAAAATAAATCTTTCACCACAAATCAGCGCAAGACGTGTCTTAGAGCTAAGGATTGTGTATCTCCTATTTAAACGTGGCAGCAATACTCCATTTTTGGTCTTATCTGTCTCTTGTAAAGGTAAAACATAGCAAAAGGAGTCAGGTACTTACTGAAGCGATTGAAATGAACCGAACATTTTTCCAGCATCTTCAACCATGTGCATAGTTCAATGCGCATCTCTTGTAATCCAACCTGCAGACGTCTGGATATAACCTTTATGTGATTAAACGTTCCATTTGCATTTTCTTTGCAATTAATTGATTTTGACGGCATAAGTAGGTCACAAATGTTCGCTTGTCTAACTCTGTCATCTCACACATCTGAAAATCCGACCTGGCTGCTATCGAATAAAGCAAGTCCGAATAGAGGATCCGTGCCTATCCGTCTCGTAGGCGCGTATCAAATTATACACCGGCAAATGTTTACAATCAGACATACGTTCGCATAGGAAGTTACATTATTTCAATTACGCGTCTCGACTGTACGTACTGAATTCAGGTCTTACTCTCGGAAACTTCAATTATGCAATGTAAAAGTCAGGTTGCACTGAGCGGGAAAATTAATAACGGTAAAAAGAAAACGAATATGCTGATCTTAAAACAGAAAACATCTCGTGACTGAATGAATTTTATCTTCTTATTTCGAAGCGCTGGGCAATGTAGCGAACGTCACGTTGGCTTATAGTAAGGACGGACGTCGACATTTAAAAAACAAACTTAATAATATGCAGTATTTTATTCTTCAGTATTTACATACATCAGAGCTGCTCTATTTTCTATTCACTCTCTCTATATATATCTAGGTCAGTTCATATCAACCACACCCTCTATCTATCTATCTATCTATCTATCTATCTATCTATCTATCTGTTTGTCTTTGCACACACACACACACACACACACACACACACACACACACACACACATACATATATATATATATATATATATATGCATAAACGTCTAGTAGATGGGAATTAAATATTTCTTAGGTAAATTCTGATAGGTAAATACATATAACAATCTATCTATCTATCTATCTATCTACACATACACGGTGTTTACTTATTCCCCCACGAGAATGAGATGTGGCACAAGTTCTTTTTAAAGTGGGGACCCGAGCGCGTTCACCCGGGCGGGGAAAAAATTGCCCACAGCCCCAGACAACCGTCGGTTGCGCTGGCCTCGGTGCGAGCACCGATCCCTTCCTCTTGTGTAATGGGAGGGCGCGGCCTCGGGCAGCTGTTCCCCAATGCTGGGCACCTCTCAGTATAATTTTCTCAGTTGCCCCTCTGCTCTTCGACAGAGATGCCCCTGAGCGCACTCTGCTATCTACACATACACTCATATATATGCATATATATTTAGTAGATAGGAATTAAATATTTATTGTCTTATTCAGTCTGTTCAAGTCTAATTATTTACATATTTAGAGAATCAAATATTAGTTAAACTGCGTTAAATTGGTAAATAGTTTCAATGCTTGCTTCATCTATATATATATGTTGTCTGTTTCGTTGTGCGCAGTTACATAAAAGGATGAAATACATGAGGCTATATTTAATATATTTAACATGTTGGAAATAGATAAATTATTATACTGGCAAATCCGAATTACATATACAAACATAGACACGCAGGCGCGGGCACACAAACACACACATTCACTCACGCACGCACGCACGCACGCACATATGTAAATCGCACACACGCCCCATGCGCGCACACACATCCCACGAAAATGATTTTGGTACAAAAAATGCCTGTTTTATTCAGGCAAGCATTCACAGTTTTGTTTCTTCTCTTTTACTTTAAATTAATTCCCCTGACTCGATCTATCTTCCCAGCACTGTCAAGGAAAAAAAGGTGGTAACAAATCAGATGCCCATCAAAACAATCATCTTCATAAACTGCATCAATAATCCATAGAATTTTAATGACTTGTTCTCTCATCAGAATTAGAACAGATATGAAACAAGAAGAGTTTTGCTTTATTAAATGCACTGGAACAAGAAATGTAATCTTTATGATGAGAATATTACTCTAGCGACAACAACATATGCAGAATAGATATATACTTATGTTTCATATATTACACAAAATCATATATGTTATGACTCCTAAAACTATTTGAACTGCTAGGAAAGGTTTATTTCCACAAATACACGTAACAATAGTCAAGGTGATTAGATCGTTGGTAAATGAATTTGAGGACAATTGCGAGTACAATCCCTGGGCCGGAAATGTGAACTTGCACTCTTATTGAGCAGTAGTAAAAATAAGAACTAGATGAGATATACCTATATATGGGCAGTGGACCGAGAACAGTAGATTAAATAAAGGGTTCAGTTCGGAATTCTCTGTAGATAACCCAGATCGATATAGACCCCATCAAGGCCGGAAACGAATTCGATGTAAATTACACAGATCGATATACAACTAGTGTAAGCCGGAAACGAAATCAATGTAGGTTAACCAGATCGATATACCCCCGGTGAAGGCCGGAAATGAATTCGATGTAGGTTAGACAGATCGGTATACACCCGATGAAGGCCAGAAAAAAATTCCCTCTAACTTAGCCAGATCGATATACACCAAATGAAGGCCAGAAAAGAATTCGATGTAGGTAAGCCAGATGGGTATACACCCGATGAAGGACGGAAACGAATTTGATGTAGGTTATCCACATCCATATGCACTCGGTTAAGGCCGAAAACGAATTCCCTGTAGGTTAGCCAGATCGATATACACCCGATGAAGGTTGGAAGGAACAAAGCTTAAACGCTTAAAATTAATTCACATTTAAAATAGGCCCAAGTTATTGGAACACTCTTTAGAAAAACGAGGTGATCCCAAGGGAAGTAAATGACATATTAGGATTTATTCTAGGCGAACCTAATCTTACACTGTTTAGAGGGCGGTTTCAGAAAGCTGAAATAACTCACAAAAAAAATCTGGGGAGCGTTCTGATAGAGGACCGTAAGTAACGTATTGGGATGAACAAGGGCACATTCCAAAAGCTGGGCAGTGTATTGCGAGACAGGATGATTTCTTTGGTAATGTAGAAAAGAATACTGAGATGTTACGTGACATCTCACCTTCTTTACGGCAACGAATGTTGGACAATTTCCTCAAAGATGAAGAAGAGACTCGAGGCGTTGGAGATGTGGTTCTACAGAAGGATGCTAAGGATATCATGGACCGAGCGTGTGAGCAAAAATGAGGTCTTAGAGAGGATGCAAACAAGGAGAAGTCTTATACTTAATATCAGGAAGAGGCAGCTGAAGTTCCTGGGACACATAATGAAGAAGGAGGGCCTGGAGAATCTGATACTCACGGGTCGAATAGAAGGAAAGAGAGTCAAGGAAAAACAACGCATTACATAGCTAGCGGCCTTAATCAAGAGGATAACAGAACGTCGTCTGGGCGAAGTGGCAGAGGAGTGGAACTTGTTGAGAGCTGCAAAGGATAGAGGGAGGTGGAGAATTCCCGGGATCAGGTATTTATCAAAGATTTGCCGTGAACTGCTCGAAAGCATAAACACGGTAGAGAGGAGGACAACGGACGGTCCACTCTGTATTTATGTTGGGTGTCTATACACGTATATATGAGCCACAGACAAAAATTGTCTATTCCTCGCAATCACTCTCAAACACGCACATGATATAAGCCAACCCTCGGTTTTAGTTCAACAAGGAAGATGCTGCCGGAGAGTTGTAGTCCCCGAGACTAAGCATTTCATAACTTTAATAGGGAGTGAGAAAAAGTATTCAACTTTGTTCCTTTTTCATCATTTCACCCTAAACAAGGCGATAAAGCCACTAAGATGCAAGGTGTTACTGGGAATTAAATAAAATGAGAACACTTTAGTGCGGAGAAAGGACGATAAAAGATCAGCTTCCAGGAAGATTGAAGTTGGATGCTGATATTACATTTAAATTTTTTGATGAAAGGTTACAGGGAAGGAAGAAACCAGAAAAGTGTTCCACAGGTGACAAGTGTGAGAAAAGAAGCTATCAGAATGAAACTTACGGTAACATCTTTTTCAACAGTAATATGATAAGACCTAGGAGCCAATCGAATAGTACACTTAAATTCATACTCTCGAGGTACCAAGGGTGAAAGTTCATGAGAAAATATTGCCATGAAAATATTTATAGAAAATACACAAAGAAGCTACGTCATGGCGTTGGGAAAATGACTGAAGTTGAGATGCCAGGACCTATAACATTACAGACACTTTTTTAGATTTTGTCGAAAATCTGTATATATATATATATATATATATATATATATATATATATATATATATATATATATATATATATCAGGTCATCCCATAAGTTCTGTCCGAATTTTGAATTTTGAAACAAGTGACCAAATGTTACAGTTAATTACGGATTCAATCAATAATGTATTTTCCCTGATTATCTATGACTTCCTTCCATCCATTAACAAGCTTACTAATTCCATTACTGTAAAATTCTTTTGGCTTTGATTCGAACAACTCACAAATGTCAGTTTTAACCTCTTCTTGTGCTACAAAAGCTGTTTCTTCCAAATGATTCTGTAAGCTACGAAACAAATGGTAGTCTGAAGGAGCAAGGTCGGGAGAATAACGTGGATGAGGAATTTTCTCCCAACTAAGTTCTTCGAACTTTTGTGACGTGATTCTTGCTGTGTGTCGTCGCGCATTGTCCTGATAAAACATCACCCGTTTTCTAGAGCAGGTCTTTTTTCCTCAAAGCTTGGTTCAAACGCTCTAATTGCTGTATATTTGAGCATTAATTGTTGCATTAGGCGGTAACAATTCAAAGTGGATTATTCCTTGGAAATCCCACCAGATTGAAAGAAGAACATTTTGCCCATGAAGTTCCCTTCTCGGCTGTGGCTGGGGCCCTTCCCCTTTACCAAGCCACTGTCTACGACGCTTAACATTTCGATAAAAGATCCATTTTTCGTCGCCAGTCGCAAGTCTATCCAAAAAAGGTGAAAAAGTTGGAGAGAATGGAGAGAAGAGCAGATGTCACCTCGGGATTTGAGGTTGTTTTCAGACAATTCATGAGGCACCCATTTTCCAAGTTTAGGAACTTTTCCAAGTTGTTGAAGATGCCGATGAACAGTTGGATGGTTTGAACTGAGAACCACTGCCAATTTCTCAACTGATAAAGCAGGACTTTCTTCAAGGGCTGCTTCAAGAATCTTTTCATCAAACTCAACTGGACGTCCAGTTCGATCTTCATCTTCAAGGGTGAAATCTCCACCTCTGAATTTTGCAAACCATCTTCTGCAAGTTCTTTCATTCACACATTCCTCTCCATAAAGTGAGTAAATGTTTCTAGCCGCTTCGGCTGCTGAGTTTCCTTTCTTAAACTCATAAAGCATTATGTGCATCAAATGATTCTTGGGTACTTCCATGTCAGCAGGGTTTTAATCAAACAAAATTTAATTTTATTGTTCTCTGAAATAGAATTTGATCAGTTTAAATGCATCTAAACATAAAAATAATGTTCAGCTCCATTAGACGTTAGAAAATACTCTTTAAATTTCGTTCGTTTTAACAAAAAGTTAAAATTCGGACAGAACTTATGGGATGACCTAATATATATATATATATATATATATATATATATATATATATATATATATATATATATATATATACAAGTATAGGATTAGTGTATACGGAATAAATTCCAATAACCCCAAAAAACTATTCTTAAATGAGTGCTCAATACAGAATAGAGTAAATATAATTTATTCGAAAATTATAACATGTTATAATATGTTGTAATGTTATAATATGTAATAAAATTATAACGTTATGTTATAATATGTTATAAAATTATAACATGTTATGATATGTTATAATATGTTATAAAGTATAACATGCTATCATATGTTATAAAATCACTACAAAAATAACCATTTTGTTTCAACACTTCCGGTGTCTTATCAAGTGATGATGATGAATGTAGAACAAAGGGTTTTAAAAGGTTCAAATCGACTAAACACCCCTCGATAGGGGAAACACATAAGCTGCAATTATCAATCAAAATACAAGTATATGAGTATTCAAAAAAACTCCCTTGAGCTGCAGTGTAATTTTGAAGTTCAATGAAAATTTTTTGTAGAGTGATATCAACTTCAGATGCATAAGCAATGCAGGGATCCACAAACCAGTGCGGCACTGTCATTTAGAGTAGATCAGATAAGTTAGTTTTTATATCATTATGCAACTGCTTCAAATGATCTACATACACTGCTAAGTCATCGTCAAGCAACTCAGTGGATCTACAGTTGCGGCCAAAATGTTCAGAACGGCATTGTTTTCGTCAGAAAAGTAGGTATAAGTTTTTATCTAAGTTGTTTAATATTCTAAAATTTTCACAGACAATAAATACGATATTATTTGTTATTGTCTGAGATTTTGGTGTAATTTGAGAGGATAATACAAAAGTTATGGATGATTTAGTGATTTACTGCAAAACCCATAGCGGCCAAAATGATCAGAACGGTTGAAAAAATAACAAAATAATAAAAAATGACAGAGAATACTGGAATTATTTAATATTTAGTGTAAAGCCCTTTAGCTTCATCACACTTTGAGTTTTAAGGCATTTAGGCGACAATTTTTTACCTACTTTTCGACGAACGTACCTTTTCCAATCTGAGCCAAATAACATTCATCACTGAAATGCAACGTCCGCCATTTTTCTTGAGACCACAACACATGTTCGGGTGCAAAGGTAAGACGGCACTTTTTATTCGTGCAGCTGATCAGTGGCTTCACTACAGGAGCTCTTGCTTGTAGGTCATGTTCAACTAAACGACGAGACAGTTTTTCGAGATAAAGTTTTCTTCAGTAGAATGCTCATTTCCCAAGAAACAGCAGGAGCAGTTTTAAATCTGTCCTTCTTAACCAACTTTACCATTGCACGATCTTCTCTCTTGGTCGTTTTTCTTGGCCTACCTGTAGACTTTCTTGCTTCACACGAACCACAATCATCGTAGACCTTAAGAATACCGTGAACAACACTTTTTGACTTGTTAACAATCTTTGCAATAGACCCAATACTTAAATTATCCTTCTTTCGAAGCTTAATAATCTACTGACGAATTGGTAACGGAGTAAGTGGCATTATATTAACAAAGTACATTGCAGATATTCTAACTAATGTTTAGTAAACGAACCGGCACGTAAACAAATTTAAAAAATTAGAGTTCGCCGGTTAAATATACTAAAACACGGAGTAAAAGCAACCGTTCTGTTCATTTTGGCCGCCATGGGTTTTGCAGTAAATCACTAAATCATCCATAACTTTTGTATTATCCTCTCAAATTACACCAAAACCTCAGACAATAACAAATGATATCGTATTTATTGTCTGTAAAAATTATAGAATATAAAACAACTTTGATAAAAAATGATACCTACTTTTCTGACGAAAACAATGCCGTTCTGAACATTTTGTCCGCAACTGTATTTGCTAAGGAAGGAAAATGTGTAAACTCCCGTCGTTCAACCATAACAGCTTTAGATTCCAATTAAATGTGTTAATTGCCCCCTTGCAGGAAAACAGTGTGGAGTCATTTCCTTAAAGCTCTTTGTTCAGGGCATTTAGCTTTCCAAATTGAAAGACAAGTTGGTGAAAACATGCCTTATTTTAAACTTTAAATTATGAGTTTTAAATTTTAAGAAATTGAAAACTAAAAACAGTCATTTTGCATAGATCAGATGAAAAAAAATACAATAAATAAATATTTATTTAACAAAATTAATTTAATATTTAACTAAAGGATAAATTTAATTTTTTATTTTAAATAATAATTATTAATTACAAATTATTCCGTGTATATATTTTGTGGGTACTATATTTTCGTGAATGCCCATTTTTCAAAGGTGGTCTTGTGGTTCATTAAAATAACTCATGACCTCCTAGGGGGCTATATGGCTCACGTTGAGAAACATTAGTCTAACTAACAATAGAAAACTTAACACAGACTTGGTTGACTCATGAAGAGCCCAGTGTCCCAGTATCTTCTTTCCTCGCCGACGTCCAAACGCCACACCAAATCAGCGCCTTTCAAGCCAATACAAACGCGAAAGATTAACTCAACTTTCTCGAAATTACACTGAAAAGTGTCTACCTCCTTTCAGCCCTAATCTTGTCTTTCAGCTAATGCCCAATGAATCAGTTGGGAAGAGGAAGTCCCAGTCTGAGGTGACAATCCAAGGTTTATATTCTTGAGACTATTACAGATTTGGCTTGTCAGTTCAACCTCCACGGGACTTATTAAACTCTGAAAAAATATAAAACAAACTGGTGTTTACGGCAAGAAAAAATCTTATGTGATTCTGGCAATTTTTCGAGAAAGTCTGTTTGGTCATTTTAAACTCACAACTCTGAAAACGTATAAAGACAAACTGATGTTTACGGTAAGAAAAATATCTCATGTGAATCTGGCAATTTTTCGAGAAAGTCTGTTTGGTTATTTTAAACTCACAACTCTGAAAACGTATAAAGACAAACTGGTGTTTACTGTGAGAAAATATCTTATGTGAATCTGGCAACTTTTCAAGAAAGTCTGTTTGGTCATTTTAATCTCACAACTCTGAAAGTGTATTAACGTACAAAGACAAACTGGCGTTTACGGTAAGAAAAATATCTCATGTGAATCTGGCAATTTTTCGAGAAAGTCTGTTTGGTCATTTTAAATTCACAACTCTGAAAACGTATAAAGACAAACTGGTGTTTACGTTAAGAAAAATATCTTATGTGAATCTGGCAATTTGTCTAGAAAGTCTGATCATTTGTGTTCCAAATCCAGCTTGTTAATAAGGCTTCAAGATTGATTGCTGACTTTAGAAGGACATTGCCTAAACTCTGTCGTTGCTATTTCTCGGAAATGAAAATGTGCCTGTTATTGTATTACCATCTTTCACATACCAAATTGTCTATATATTGTCCTTAAATCCATTCTTTGTTTTTCTTTTTATAAGATTCGGTGTTGAGAGAAACGTTTGAATTCGTTGGAACGATTACTAACGAACATGAATTCTGGTGATAGATACAAAGAGAAAGAGTGATTGAGACACACGCGCGCGCACACATACGCACAGACACACGCATACACGCGCACGCGCACACACAAACACAAAGCGAGAGAGAGAGAGATTGTTTTATTACGAAATTTTATTTCCGAAAGGGAGAAAAAGATTACATTCAATATCTAAAGTGATAACACGACCTTTAATTAAAAGTCTAGAGAGAAACAGTTATTAAAAAGAGATAAACATATAAATCGATATTTATGCTGCTTGTCCGTAGTGCAGGTTTTAAAAGTACATGAATTAATTTGCTGCTAGTGAATAAAAAAGTCTCGGTGCACCATTCTTTTCAAAATAGGGAGCAACTATATAATTTAAAAATCGGCATTTGAATTACTCATATACTAACAAGAAAGTAACATTCCTTCGCAAAACAGATATAGTTATTCCAGAAGCCAAACTTAGTCTACATAATAAAATTGTTTAATCGATTAAAACCAATTAGGGTGGTGACATCTAGAGGAACCGATCGATGTAGATAGATAAATTCATAGATCACAAAACTAACTTGGTCGTAGGCCTCAAATAGGACCCCCAATCTGTGGTTGACTGGGACAGGAAATTGCTTGTAAACTTAATGCCTCTAAAACGAAACCGTTCTCAGTTACCCACCATAGAGAACCCTCCGTCTCCTATCAGGATCGCTGATGCCCAACTCCAAGAAATCGCCCGCTTGGTTTCACTGTCCACTGATCTGAAGTGGAACAACTACATTGAATTTATAGCTTCATCTACATTTGTGGGCTGCCGATGCACGTCGCGAACCCGAGGTGACGGGCGGCACCAAAGGCTCGCCGACCTACCGCGCTAGCAGGGCCCCTCCCGCGCGCCCGGAAAGTTAGTTCTCTGCGTCGCGCCAGAAGGTTTTCCTCGCCTGAGTCCATCCTTCAAACTGCAAATCAACCATTCGTCCTTGCATGAAATACTGCTGGCATATATGGTCTGGTGCTCCCGCTGTTCATCTCGAGGTCCTCGGCAAAATCCAGAGACGGATATGCAACGTGGTTTTTCCTGATCTCGCATCCCTCTGCAGTCGCTATCTCACAGACGTGCTGTGGCTTCTCTCTGTCTTTTCTACAAGTATTTTCATGGTAACTGCTCCGTCGAGCTACTTTCACTGGTTCCCAAACTGCATGAATTTAAGCGTTCAACTAGACTGGCATCTCGGTCCCACCCTTTCACTGTCGAAACGGCTAAATGTAGCAATCTCTTCTACTCCTACAGCTTCTTATCTCGCACTTCCCATCAGTGGAACTCCCTTCCTATCATTGCTTTCCTGATAGGTATAATATTCAAGTATTCAAATGTAATGTCAATCAACATCTTCTGATGGCTTGACCTTCATCCCTGTTCTTCTGTTTATTCTTTTCCCAAACATTCTTCTTTACTCTTACTATCGTTCTCTGTAACCCCTTGCGTGATAGTGACACTCCTGCTTTGGTTGGGGTGACTTGCTTAAAAAACAAAACAAAACAAAAAAAAACAAAGAAAGAAAGAAAGAAAGATAGATAGATATGATCATATTAATATACAGTTTGACATATATATATATAACCAGACTGAGACAGATATATGAAGAGATTAAGATAGACTAACACATAGATAGATAGATAGATAGATAGATAGATAGATATGAATAAAGTAAGACAGCTAGTTACATGAATAGACAAACAAGCGAATATATTTTTTGTTTTTATAACACTTGCTGCTGAGAGAAATGCTTACATCAGTTGGAATGATGAATAAATAATATGAATTCAGGTGATGGATTAGAATAAGTTCAATTCATAGAGAGACAAGACCAGACTAATCTGAATCTATTGATACAAACATAGAGAGATAGGCTTAGATGGATAAAAAATGAGATAAATAGATGATAGAGCTGTATCTAGTAATACACACACAAACACATAGATAGATAGATAGATAGATAGATAGATAGATAGATAGATAGATAGATAAACCCTGGGTGGAAGAAATTGATACATCTGAATCCAGTGATAAACAAACAAACGCATACACATATAAAAAGAAATATATATTTTGTAACGGGATATCCGTGTATAAACGAAGAAATAAAAATCTTCAAACACGGATCGATATATTTTAATAAATTCTATTTATTTGAACATTATTGTTCTTTCAAATTGAAAGAAGTGAATTACAAAGGTATTTTGTGAATAACTACACACAAAATGTTTTGTGTATCTTTTTTACAGTACATCTTAATGAATTGCATTTGTATATGATAAACGAAAAATGCGTTTATACGTGTGCTGATGCATATGCAAGATCTATATTGTTTTCAGTGTGTGTATGAATTGTAGTTGTTAACAGGGGAAGGCTAGACGCAACTGTTGCAGCATGTAAACAATTTAGCGGAATGTCGTCGCTATCGCTAAACGTAATTTCTTTAAATATTGTATACTCAAATAAATAAGAAAATATGTGAGTAATTAATTGTGAGAATTTGAGTTTCGTTTGTTTGACAAAATACTGAACAAAGACCCTGGTAAAAGATTCACTGAAAGACTAGTTAGCGGGTACGAATTAATCATACTTATAATAACATAATAGGCTGCTGGTAAATATAAAATTTACATGGTTTTATTGCAAGCTTATTGGCTCATATATTTTTATATATTCCTTTTAAGGAAGATAAATATTGTTGAAAAGTTTCTGAAGTTGAGCCTCCGAAATTTCATTTTAAGTTATTTTATCGTCTGCAAATTCAAAGAATACCTCAGGTCTCATTCAGTGAGCTGGTTATGGTTTGGTACAGAAGATGCGTTTTTAGTGCCAGTATTTAAATCTATTAGCATTTTACCACAATTCTGAAATGAACCTATATATATATATATATATATATATATATATATATATATATATATATATATATATATATATATATATATGTGCATCTTAGAAATTATTAGGAAGCTAGAATAAATCTCATCATAATGCAGAAAGCACTGGACAGCCGTTTCATCCTATATTTGGGTCTCATCTGCAGTCCGCATCCACTACCGAGAATTGAAACTCGGACAGTTACGTTATCAGGCAATCGTCATACAAACTGTACCAACGGGAATCGGTGACAAAGAGGTAACAAATTAGACTCGATATAGCACCACTCGATCACATATTCCGTGGTGGACCTCATCCGAGTTTCCCTTACCCATAGGACTGTGCCCCCACGAGTCACAACTACTATCACCAAGCCTCTCCAACTGGAGCATTAGAAGACGGTTCAAGCAAGGATATACAAGTGATAGAAATTATTAGGAGGATTTGAGATAATCATAATTAAGTAATTCATCGAGTCTAGATGAAACCTCAACAAAGATGCGCACTGCTGATGAATAAAGAACGAAACGGCCGTCCAGTGCTTTCTGCATTCTGTTTAGGTTTATTCTAGACTCGATGAATTACTTAATTATGATATATATATATATATGTATATATATATATATATATATATATATATATATATATGGCATAATGAGAAGCCACGTATACTTTCTTGATATGTATATAATATCGGGAAAACAAATGAAAAGTTGCAAATTAAAAAAAATTAATTGTTTTTTTTTTGTGAAAGTATTTATTTATATTTTTTTATATATATTTATTTATATATATTTATATTTATTTTTATATATTTTTTTATATTTTTTATATATATTTATTTATATTTTTTATATATAAAAAATATAAATAAATACTTTCACGACAAAAACATTTAATTTCTTTTAATTTGCAACTTTTCAGTTGTTTTTTCCATATTATATATATATATATATATATATATATATATATATATATATATATATATATATATATATCTATATATATATATATGTATATATATATATATATGTAAATAATTATATAATTACAGGTATACGAGTATCAGCTGAAATGTTCATAGACTGACCAAGAGATAAATTTAAGTTTACACACCCGTTCGTACATTTTAGTCTACCAGCTGGCATGTCTACTTACATTTATATCTTCGTCAGACTATGAACTTTTAAGCCGACCCTCGAATAGATAGGTATGAATCGATTAAATATACTATTTCTCTCTCTCTTTCTCTCTCTCTCTCTCTCTCTCATACGCACACACGGTGTCTCCTTCTCTATCTCTTTATGTCGTCATTCATACTTATGTGCATGTGTATGTGTGCAAACAGTCAAGCAGAGCAGATTGATTCGTAATGAAAAAGTAAAAAAAATGATTTTTTTTATTAAATTTTTCATATTTGAACTAATTTAAAATCTAACAAACAATAAACGTCTGAAATACTCTAAGATTTCAAAGGTAACGATATTTATTCGATACAAATTGGCGTTTTAGGCAGTTTATAAACGTAGCATGTACTTAAATCACAGTTTAAATAATTCTTCTTGTTCTATCTACCGTGTCTCTTCAATCATGGCTTCCACAACTTCATATAGCGCCTAGTAAGTTTTCTTAGACCGCTCTTACGCTTCTGCCATCCATTTACTCTAACGCGTTAGGTAGGTCACTCGCTGTCTTCCCTCTTGCTTTTAATATGTCCTGTGAGTGTCTGATTCTCCTAGCTTCTTTTCCTCATTGTATGCGCCTTCATAGATCATGTGTCTCCTTTGATTCTTCTTTATTTTCTGTGAAATGCAGTGACTTCTCGGGGTGATAGTGTAGTGCTTTCCTGTTGATTTCTCTATGGAAGTCAGAAATTTTCCTTTCCTTAGATTGGTTGTCGTACAAAGCCTTACAGACCAATCTACTATAATATTTAACCGATAACTGGAGGTTCGTCAAGGCAATTTATATAAACTTTTGCACACACCACATATTCATTCCTAATCTGTTATAGCTTCGAAGGAGCTTCAAACAATTTCCGAGAAGGATTTCTACATGCGTCTACGAAGGGAATGCGGTTGTTAATAGGTTTTTGCTGTTTTTTTGCAAGTGTAGCAAAGTCAGCGATATTGTTTTAATAGTACAAAAGCGACGAGGTGTGTAGCCTTCTTGATTATTTTCCAGTTCAAATGAAAATAATGGCAGTGATAAAATATTTCTTTTCTACCGAAAATGAAGAATATTTACTTTGTTGAGGTTTCTTTCTTTCTTTCTTTCTTTCTTTCGTTTACTTGTCACTTTATTTCCCGATGTTTTTTCTACTAATTCTTTTTCGTTTTTCTTTCTTACTTTTAGTAGTTTCTCCTTCCCTCTTTTTGATTTTTACTAGTTTCTTCCTTTCTCTCTTTTAATTTCTTTCTTTCTTTCTTTCTTTCTTTCTTTCTTTCTTTCTTTCTTTCTTTTACTTGTCACTTTCTTTCCCGATATTGTTTTCTACTAATTACCTTTTGTTTGTTTGTTTGTTTGTTTGTTTCTTTCTTTCTATTTCCTCTCCTTGATTTCTACTAATTTCTTCCTCGTTCGTTCTTTCTTTCTTTCTTTCTTTCTTTCTTTCTTTCTTTCTTTCTTTCTTTCTTTCTTCTCAATGTTTTCTACTAGTTTCTTTCTTTCTACACCTTCTTTTCTATTAGTAGTTTCTTTCTTGTTTCAAGGAGAAAAATTAACTTTACCTCTTGCATAGTTTTTGTTAGATTACTTCACACCAATATGCGTCATAATCGAATATCAGGCTCGCATTCGCCAAAGAAGCGACATTCAGCTCCTCTTTGTGTGAGGCTGACTTGAACATCGGGATCAGCTGCGTGCAAATATTAAAGGAACTTGTCAGAGGATGCTCCTCCCCTTAATTATAGTCTGTTGACGCACGCAGTAGAGCAGGTCTGGTTGTTCACTCGCCGAAACATGTGGCAATTGATCGTCAACCACTCGACCAAAATGGCTCAACCACATGTTCCATCTGTCTAAAAGTTTACAAAACACCTGCAGGCCCCGGACAGAAACACATTCGTGTCAATAGAAGTTGAAGACATCTTTATTTTACTCATATGTCGTCCTCGATGAGAGAATTCGCCATATATATATATATATATATATATATATATATATATATATATATATATATATATATATATATATATAACGTTTGTGTGTGTGATCCACAGACAGACTATTTAGCTCTATCACAGCTCATCAGTGTGGCTAGATATCGGATTGTCTCAAGCCAGAATCGAAACCCGACTGATTTGGAATTAGTCGGAGATTTCCCCCCTGAGCTAACAGCTCCTGGCAGAGAGGAAGATGAATTTTTACGTATTTATTTTAATTTAAACAAACCAGTGACTCAGAGAGCTCAATTCATAGAAAAGCTTTGCATTACCAGTAGCAGTCAATGTTTACAAAGTCGCGCCGTTCCCTTTCGGGGGCGTATATATATATATATATATATATATATATATATATATATATATATATATATATATATATATATATATGCATGTGTGTGTGTGTGTGTGTGTTTGTGTGTATTAACATAAGTCTTATTAAATAATTTAGTTTCTTAGTATCCTTATTTATGGAAGAAAGAAAATTACCATATTGATGCATATTCCTTTTATTCCGAGTACCTTTGACATTAGCACAATGTCATCATCATGGTCTTCGTTTATCTAAGAAAACATTTGTTGCGTTCATCATTTTTCTCAGAAAAATTTGTTGTTTTCCTTTGAAAAATATTTTTTTTTACGTGTGAGTGAAAAACACTAAGTTTATGTACTGTACAATTTTAAATTTTATCACGTAGGCTCATGTGCAAACGTCAGGGGAAGTAACCAAGTTATTGTAATGTCTAAATATTTGTTAAAACAGAAAAAAATATCATGTGAAACCTAGATATTTAAACTATCTATTGTGAACATTACAGTAAATACGAGAGGATCCTATTAAAATAAATAGACAAAAATTGTCTAAATTATTTACTGTGCGTTTGGTTAAGTGTCTTTCCCAGAGCCGTTTCCTAGGATCAGTGTATTATCTGTGCACTTTGTTTAACATAAAAATATCACTGCTTTAAATTTTGCATATAGGATCAATGTTCTTTTTACAATGATGTTTGCCCTATACAAGGCCCGAAAACCACTCGAGGTAGAGGGTTAATAAGTAAGATCCACAATTTATGCGGATATTTGGGGAAGATAACGATTAAATATACACTTTAACATATTAAGTGTGTAGTGATGGGGAAAGCAATATCATGGGAGTCGGTTCCACAACACTTCGGTTTGTGGGGAGAAGCTGCTCGAGTGGAACTTATATCTAACCAATGGAATTGGAAGTGAACAATGTGCGCAGCTTGGCGGATCTCAGCCGTGAAGATTATCACTGGTGGAACAAAGGAATGTAATTTGTTTGTGCACTTTCCATAAAAATAGCGATAAAGTAGTAAAAGGCTTGCAACGTTTCGTCTGTGAGAAAAGGATTGTAGGCTTGAAAATTTATTTGTCACCAACAAAACGCGTAGATGCCTTTGGACAGGAAAGTGAAGACTGTGCAGCGATTGCCCATATATGGCAGCAATATTCCATTTTCGACTTGATCTGGCTCTTGTAAAAGTAGAGGATAGCAGGAGGAGTCAGGTGCGCTAAAGTGAACTTGCCATTTTCTCAGCATCTTTAGCGATAGATCGTGTGTACGACCCCTACTTAAGGTCTGGATTGAGTTAAGAATGTTTAAGATGGAGTATGAACATTATTTTTCAGAGGATGAAGGCCAATTAACTCTGAGGACTATACAACGGCGCGAAAAGTATTGCAAATCCACTCATCAAATTCCTGCTTGTCTACGATTTTGTTTTAGCGAAAACCGATTAAAAAAGATCTTCGATTTTTCAAATCTGCGTTGATGAAAACTTTTTCAGTTCTTATTTGTAAAACAACAAATTGATAATTTAGACTGGTTTACTAATCGAAAAACATTCTACAAACGGAATTAGTATTTATTCATGTGTAGAAATTTCGATCAATTATGAGTGAGTATTCAGAATTTATTCTTTTAATTTTTCAGAAAAATAGCGAAATTAGGGTTTTTTTTCTTGTTTTGATAGTCATAGATAATTTATTGAACAAAGTAACTAATAATAACAAAACAAAAGTCATTGAAACAAAGCAAGTTCAGTCGACCAATGATGACAATTCCAGAACAACGTAACTATAAACAATTTTTTCTATCCTCTGCCAGCCGCTATGATGGAGAAAGCATTACCTCGAACCGTCGCCAGTGAGACACGCTGCAAGAGCCACTCCGTTTCGCGAGGCTCATTCCTTAATCGAGACGCAATCACGCCAATCCTCCGAAGGAACACCATTGAACGAGGGCCAATAACCCCTGAAGTCACCACTGCCACAGGAGTAAAAAAAAATCTATCAGCAAGAGAAGAATATTTAGCTATTTTTTATCTCTGCATCTCGGGCGTTGAACCCCGGTCCAACCGCGGACCTGATCAAATTACCGACCGAAAATATATCTGCACAGGTCGCATCCCAAATCAACGACTTACCCATTTTAAAAGGGAAGATGGTAATGCCATCCGACCGCTTTCCATCACCACGGTCGAGGCATACGGGTTCGATTTGGGAAGGGAACCCAGCTACATCCAAACCTCAGAATTTTATTTTCTACTTCTATGTCGCTTTGAATACACGAAGAGACAAAAAAAGGAAAGAAAGGTTTCCGCAAAATTCAGGCATATTGCGTAATTGTAGAAAAAAAAACCCCAATTATTTCTCACTTGTAGCAATTGAGTAAAAGAAGTCCCTCAATTAATTACCGCGATAGTCTTGCAAGCCTTTGTTAATAAATACTTTGCTCCAAAGATCTCTTTTTCGGCCGCACTTAATCGAATATCTATAATAGCGACTACAGTAAAGAGACAGCGGGCTCGGTTCGAAAGCCATTATCTAATTCTCTTTAGCATAATTTATTATATGGTTACTCTAAAAATCCATTAATAGTATGTTCAATAATCATTAAATCTGCCCGTGTGACTAAGTTGATTTCATTTAACAAGTATCTCTAACTCAAGACAGGCGCTTTCACACACATTGGCCTTCGCTAAATTACAAGTAACAGCCGACTGATACATTTTGTGCATGCCCATCTACTAGGGTGGCTAGCTAACCTATGCTCCGGCGTATCTGTGTTCAACACTCACAAAACCAACTTGTAGCTTATACTACAACGATGCTAAGCGGTTCTTAATTACAGTTTATGGTAGAGAGCGCATAATGTGGGGCGATCAATAGCCGGACAAGACCAGTACGATCAAAGGTTCGGCCATTATGACATGTCACTTTGTGCTAGCGGAAACATTGATAGCATCCGAACAGTTTTCTTTAGCCAATAACAATTGCAAGTTTTGGGAAAATCCAGGGTATGCTTTTCAGACACATCCCAAACGTACTGCACACCAGAATCGTCTCACCAGGTCGATATTATAAAGAAGTCACGACCTTGACAAAATTGACCCTAAGTGAGATTCGAAATCAATTCTTATGATCGGAACTCAAACGGGTTAATTAATCCGAGATCCGCACATAAATTACTAAGAAACAAGTAACTAGTTCCCGTATGATCACCTAAGTTAAGCAATGTCGAGTCTGGTAAGTACCTAATGGGTGACCATTTGAGAACACCATGTGCTGTAAGTTTGGATGAACGTGTAATGCAATGGATAATGACTAGGAATTATTAATAGGAGAGCCGGGATCCAGTTCCGGTTGTGTTCGTTCTATTCACATACTCGCAAATATATTTTGGGAACGTTATAAATCAACCTATTCCCTCCGCTATGGGTTAATTAGTAAGACTTGCATAACTAAACGGTTATTATTTCCAAAAATAAAATACGAATTGCGTACGAAATATTTAGATTTCGACATTAAATAACCCATAAAGGTGTTGATATGCTGCTAAACACAAAACTACCAACCAACCAACAACGAGTATGTATTGGGTATAGTTTACACACCGCCATCATCCTTACCGTGACCAGGAGAGTAATAGTGACTTTTTGTATCGTATCTAGACCGGGGGTCAAAAGGGGATACATTACGATAACCCTAAGCGTAGAAGATCGTAGGGGTAAGGCTGGCTATGCTTAAACGTCAGCGGCAAAGCCGAATATCCATGGTTAGAAGTTTCTGCTCTGCATTTCGTGCGATCAGTTGGGTGTAGTTTTTTTATGAAGTGCTCAGATCGACCGAAACGATCCTGGTAGATCGCTATCGACTACAATTGATGCGTTTGAGCCGAGCATTGAAGAAAAAAAACAGGCCGCTGTATGAGCAGAGACACGACAAAGTAATTTTGGAAGATGACAACACTAGGCTTCATGTTGTAAAATGGGTCAAAACCTAGTTGGAAACGCTTAAATGGGAAGTACTACCCCACCTGCCGTTTTAACCAGATTTGCCCCGTCCAACTATGACTTGTTCCTATCCATGGCACATGACCTGGCGGAGCAGCACTTTCATTCTTATAAAGATGCCAAAAAATGGGTTGACTCGTGGTTAGCCCCAAAAGACGTGTCATTTTTCCGACGTGGAATTCAAATACTACCAGAAAGATGGAAAAATTAGTGGCTAGCAATGGGCAATACTTTCAGTGACATGTTTATTACTAATGTTTGCAAATAAAACATTACTTTTCATGAAAAATCAGCGAGAACTTATTCAAGGTCCTAAACTCTCTTTCTCTCTCTCTCTCTCCATATATATATATATATATATATAGTCAGTGTGGGTGAAATTGGCAACGAGTCACTCTCCTAGAGGTAAGCACCAACCATGCTTCTCTGATGATTAATTGGGAGTAGTTTTGTTGCGGAGGCGTCTTTCTCTTCCCACAGTTAACAACAGACTGTAGTTCACTTTGAGACCGGCCGGTAATACATATATATATATATATATATATATATATATATATATATATATATATATATATATGTATTACCATTTCACCCCAAGTAAGGCAAGAATGCCACTAATACGCAGAGATTAAGAATGAGAGAAACGACTGAGTATATGGAGGATTGAAGAAATGATAAACGATGAACGATGAACGAGCTTCAAGAAGACAGAAGATGGTCATTGACGTTGCATTTACTTTTTCTAAAAGTATCGTTGTCATAGAAGCAAGTAAACGGGTAGGAAGTGAGAGAAAAGAAACTGTTGGTGTAGAAGTGGTTGAAACATTTAACTATTTCAACAGTATAAGGGTGTGACCAAGGTGTCAGTATATATTCTTAATCGATGAAGCATTCTGTAGTGGAGTAGATCAAAGTAACTATAGAGTTTAATAAATATACGGAGCGTCTACTTAGATATGGGCAAAATTAAAACGAAAAATTATGTGTATATATATATACATATATATATATATATATATATATATATATATATATATATATATATATATATATATATATTTGCAACTTATTATTAAGTGTAATAGTTCCTTTTTCATTGTACGGCATTCACCTATACTTCATATATATATATATATATATATATATATATATATATATATATATATATATGTAAATAAATGACAATAAGAAAACAGTAATTGCTGACGCGTTTCGTCCTAATGCGGACTTTTTCAAAGCAAGTAACGAAATGATTTTAATCAAACAAAGAAAATTAATAAAAACAAAAAACAGAGTGTTCTTAGCAGCGGGAATGTAGGAAACGCTATTTTCGTATTTTTAACTGATAATGACGTCAGTTAATGTCACGTGTGGAGAATATTTCATTAATCTTTGTTGATGGATTCAACCATTTTCTTTTGATTTTAATATGTTTTTGTGTACATTTGTTTGTGAGAGCAGTAATTTTGTTAGAAAAGGTGAAATAGGGAAAAAACCTGGGCGTAGATTAATATTTGGGTATTGGTCGATTGCGGCACTCTCTAGGATTTTCCTTCTGAGTGAGTTATTTTCTTTTTTTATAAGTATAGAGTTTTTAAAATCAAAATTATGGTTGAATTTATTCCTATGTATTACTAAGGCATTATTTAAGTTGCTTATTCTAAGGTCTCTTTTGTGTTCATTGATACGTTTTTTTATGTTTCTGCTTGTTTCTCCAATATATTGGGAGGAATAGTTTTGGCAATTTATTGTATAAATGCCTGCTTCAGAAATGTAATTTCTATTGTTGTTTGGAGATCTTATTATATCTATAATTGTTTTCGAGGTGTTTGTGACTATTTTAAGATTATTTAGATGGGATAGGTTATCCTGGATATTAGACGTAACAGAGTTGGTTGGTAGTATTATGTATCTGTTTTCATGTAATTTACTATTGCGGATGATGTTATTAGTTTTGTTTCGATTGTATATTTTGTGTGCCTTTCTTCTTGCGTTATGGATGAAATGATATGGGTATTGTAGGTTTTTGAATGTATTTTCTATGTATGTTTCTTCTTTAAGTAAATATTGGGGACTACAGATTCTTAATGCTCTTAGAGAGAGAGGGGGAGATGGTATATAGGAATCAACACAAGCAATCTCCTGACCAGTATACTACATGAAGTTCGGTAAAAATGATAGCACTAAATGTCGATACTTATATCTACATTTTCTATATCTATGAACGCTCTCTCTCTCTCTCTCCATATATATATATATATATATATATATATATATATATATATATATATATATATATATTATTATATATATGTGTGTGTGTGTGTGTGTGTGTTTATATATATGAAGTGAGTATGAGAAAAATCAGAATACAGTTGCAAATGTGAGATATGCAGATGTTTAAACTTACAGTATAATTAAAAAATAACTGCTTTAAACACCTGTATTTTCTCATGTTTACAATTGCATGAATAATTTTTACTCACTGTGTATATCTATCTATCTATCTATCTATCTATCTATCTATCTATCTATCTATCTATCTATATGTATATATATGTGTGTGTGCGAGTGTGTGTGTGTGTGTGTGTGTGTGTGTGTGTGTGTGTGTGTGCATGGATTATTATTCATTGTTTTCTTGTTTCTCTTTTCCGAGTATTTAATTTTCCTTGAACTAACTTTTTTTCCGATAAACTTTGTTACATAAATACTGAATTGTAAGATTCATTAATACATTTTTTTCGCATTACGTTTTGCACCTTGTAATGTAAATAGCGAAAATTGCATTCATTTTCCAGTGGAGATTTGATATGTTAACCAACCTGCCTATATTTCAAAATATAAACAATGATTTGAATTATTTTTTGATGACGAAATCTTTCTTTTCAGCAAGCCTCGAATATTTGGCAGTTGATTTTATACGTGTGTCATTCATCGGTTTTTAGTCATGAAATCTTTCAGTATTTATGCTGAATGCATTTTCCTTTGCCTGAATTTTTAATATTTACAAGTAAAATTATTTTTTGTAAATTTCAAACCAGCGCTTTCCAAAATTCGTGCATTGGCCACAGATTAAAAAAAAAAATAATGTGTTGCACGACTTTGTTTTTTTTTTCCAGATATGCCATATCCAGACATAGACAACATTGTGATAATTAATTGAAACAAAACGAATAATACCATTTATTTTATTTTCTTATTTTTCCAATGAAACATGCCTCGGTGCATACGTTAGTACACCGTATTTCCATTCCACGAAGTCGTTCCTTGAATATTGACCAGAGATTTTCAATTGGATATAAACCAGGAGAGTTTCCAGGAGAGTCTATAGTACTTTGATGTTCTCACTGGTAACGCTTGCCAGTGTGTTTATGCAGCGTTACAATTTTAGTATGCTTCCTTGGAGTAACGTCCATCGCAGATAATGGCCGTAGGACAACTAATTGACAGTCGAGACAATAGTGTATGGTCTTGATAATAATCTGATGCAATCACGTATGGGGCAATATTTTTAAGACCAAACAAATTTCATCATACAACTCCGGAAATAGATTGATAAGACTGAACACCACTTCAAATGACTTAATCTGAGGTAAAAACAGAAATTGATTACACACTGTCACTCTAATGGGTTTAAAACTGACCGTATGTTGAAAGAAAGGAAACTATAGCGATTGTTTCAATTAATTTGTACAAGGGTATATATATATATATATATATATATATATATATATATATATATATATATATTTCATGCACATTTCATTAAGAACGACTGACAAGGTGCTTTTATTTATTTTTTTATACAATTTCTAATGCGATCTAGTAATGTTTTTTTTTCGGATGATAAATTATATAAAAACTGTCCGAATATCCTTTTTATCCGAGCGCTTTCGGCTATACATTTACCCATTTTCAAGGTTTATATTTTAACTGTTAGAATTAGAAATAGTTTGTTATATGTATATTTTATAAAATGGTTCATGTTTTTGTTTCAAAACACGGTCAAGATATTATGTCCATGTTCAAAATTAATAGTATTAAGTATGTATGTATGTAAATAAATATATATATATATATATATATATATATATAGATAGATAGATAGATAGATAGATAGATATATAGAAAGATAAATATATAGAGAGGTATATATATATATATATATATATATATATATATATATATATATATATATATATATATATAGATAGATAGATAGATGTATTGAATAATATATTTGGCATGTCTAAAAAAAGCTAAAGTCGTGTGCAACCCATCATTATTTTTAATCTGTCTCCAAATGCACGGATTTTGGAAAGTGCTGCTTTGTACACAAATGATTTTAGAGATAAACACATCCTACACATGTGCGCATATGCACACGTACAGGCGTACACTCAAGCATGCGCGCGAGCGCGCACACAAACACAAATGCGCGTGCGCACATACATACTAGCGTGCGCTCTTGCAAAGCAGAAAAATCAATGTGTCACCAATAAAGAGCTCATAAATTATTTTTTTAACTTAATATAAAAAAATAAGGGATACGAGAAAATTGAATGACGAATGCACCGAACGATTATAACAAGGTTTGTGTATGAAACTCTGGAGTAGAGGTGTTGAATATAATTTCAATCAGTTAAGTGACAAATTTTATATGTCGATTAATCATATACGGAACCATTATTTCGCGTGATGTGCCTTAACCTTTCGGCCACAGATGAGCGTCTGGTTAGCAAAGTCGATTTTACTATCTTTAAACTTAAATCTTCCATGAATCTCTTCTATTCATATCTGCTCTAGCGTATCAAATGTAAACAAATGACGTCATATATTTTAGAATTGGACATTGTCCGACAATTTATTTAAAGACATTTATATTATGTTTAACGTTCTTTTTAAATACTTGTATCTATAAAAAGAACGTTAAACATAATATAAATGTCTTTAAATAAATTGTCGGACAATGTCCAATTCTAAAATATATATATATATATATGCAGAAATATAGTCTTAAAGTGTGCTATATTTATGGGGTAAAGTGCTCAATATCAGAGATAGAGCGTGTGTGACTATTGCACTAGCATGAAACAGACTGTCGCCTCTAAGTGCTGACTTCCATGTCCACTTTTATATTTATATATATATATATATATATATATATATATATATATTAAAGAAATAACGGTTAATTTTATACGAAAGTAATTCGATATGCCATTTTAGAGAACTTCGGTTTAAATAATATAAGGACAATTTCCTATGATTACATGTACAGTGTAACCCGGATATAAGATACCCGGATATAAGAGAAACCCGGATATAAGAGAGATTTTATCTGGTCCCAAATTAGAGCCATACTTACCTAAACAAAATAGACCAACCCCGGATATAAGAGAAACCCGGATATAAATTACTTCATCTCCGGTCCCGACAACTCTCTTATATCCGGGTTACACTGTATTTTATCAAGTTGATTATTTGCAAAAATCCATCTTAAACTTCTTCTAAGACTCATGATTAGTAATTCGGTATAGAAAGCTAACATAAAAGCCATTTTACAGGCAATAAGTAACGTTGCACTTGTTAGATCAACCAATCAAAACTTTATTAGCATATCATGGCGTCAGTTTAACTGCCGGCATTTTTCTTTTTTTCCCAATTATTGTGACCATTTTGCTTAAATTTTGTATTGTCTTGATTTCAGATAAAAACTGGGTAATTTTTGAAAATATTTCAATCAAATTTTAAATTTCCAAAATTATAGTGTATAATTTAGATCTATGGAAAAAGAAAGGGTCATTTAAACTCATAACATTTTGCTTTTAGCTCAAGCTGACACCTACACTTTTCCATATCTTGCGATCATTTTACTAAAGATTGTATCTCTTTGATTTCAGATTAAAACTTGGAAAGTTTCGAAAATATATCTGTGAAATGTCCATTTTCTAAAATTAGATTTATAATTATATTTTAGGTATACGAAGAAAGAAGGTGCCAGTTTGAAGTGATGCTGTGAAGATATGGATTATCTAGGATTGTATCGTCTGTTCTTTGTTATTCTCAAAATCGAATATTAGACGTGATTTTTCGCTATACTGCGCTCGTATGGGTGATGTCATTTGATGGTCACTGATAGTAGACATAGATATATATCTAGCCAACATATATTTTCAATATTTGATAATCAGATAAACCTCATTCTTAATTTTTTGTGGATTATTCCTCAGTCTTGTATCTGTACTGCTTTGTGCTGGTCAACACAGAAAATTCTGTATTGGTGCAAGCGAATTTTAGGCTACTGAATTTCGAGTAACAGGATTGAGTCGGAATGAACGAATGTTCATAATTTTTTTAAAAAAGTTTATGTTATTGGTTCTGACCTGTCATCTCGGCTGCACTCACTTTCCCACCGCCGTAATGTAGCTTCTCTATGCCTTCTCTGTAAATGTTTTCATGATAATCATTCTGATGAGCTTTCTTCTCGTTACCTAGATTTTACGGATTTGGGTGTATTACTACATTAGCGGAAAGGACTCTACATTTTACGGTAGAAATGGCTAGATGTAACCGTAAGTTCTATGCTAACAGTTTCTTCTTTAACAAGTGAACCTCTTTTCCGGCTTCTTGCTTTACGATCAACTTCGGTTTTCAAAAATTTAAATGCAATGCCAATCCTTCTGTATTCTTAATTCCTGCTTTTTATTGTTCCGTTTTCTTAATAATGTCATATTATTTCACACTCAGTAACCCCTTGCGTCTTAGTACCTTTGTTGCCTTGCTGGAGGCGAAATTATTAAAAAAGTATTATGATTTTTAAAATCTCGACTACATTCAGTAGAAATTATTATTAACTAGTTGGACTCGAGGAAATTCAAAGTCCTTTCACAAATAAGGTCATCCATCTTCGCTTAATTGTAAATTGTATCTTTTCATTATCTCTTTTATTATACATGTTATTTCCCTTCGATGAAACCTTTAGTAACATTGGAAAAACGTCTTTGTGCGTTTTTATCATGATCTCTTTAAGGGTACTTTTTTAAAATACTTACCATAATATAACTATTATGTTATCTTTTGATATATTTTCTTTCATTGCAGAATAGTTATTATCAGAAGGGTTAAGTTTTGTATTGGTTTTAACCTTTTCAAATGGTTTCAAATCAAACACCTAAAAGACGATCTATGACTTTTGAATTTACAAAGGGTTTGTAATGGTTACCAATTGTGATGGGGTGTATGTGGACCATTACTATTTATATTATCGATATTTCCAACGTACAGGATTCAAGTAAACAACAATAACTCTAAAATGTTAATCAGCAAATATATATTGAAAACAATGTACAAGAACAAACATAGAATAAAACCGTGTTCAAATTATAGATTAAGGGAAAGAAATTGCTCCGCTTTAACTGTATTTTGATTTGTAATTAAATGTCCGAAAAAAGTTCTCTTGGAGAAGAAATGTTTAGAAATCAATATTAGAGCAAGTCTGCATCTTGAGAATAAATAACACAGCAATACAATTGATCAAAAATGTTTTTGTGTTATAGAATGCTTGGAATTAACAGAGTTCTAGTTGATTGAACTTGGCAAAGGTCAGAGAGAGAACTATAAGTTTATATTACAAAATTCTGTGTCCGTGTGTGCGTTTGAAATGTTGTGAGCAAGATCGTAGATTTGTGTAGACAGCCTGAATCTTCTTGGATCTGTTGGCGACTTGTGAAAAGGTCGCCCCTTTTAAGGAAAAGGATCGGCTCCCATGGGAACGCGGGAAAAAACTTAGTCTTGCATTAAAATATGTGATTGGTTAAAAATTAATCAATCACTACACTCGTACTAACATAACAAGCAAGCCAACTCAAAACCAGAAATGCCAAGAAAAAGACTGCAATGGCTAAATTGTCCTATATTAAGGTAGTAGTGATTTATTAGCCAATCGCAGGCGAATAAAATGTGGGCGTGGAAAAGCTTAGCAGCCGCTACAGGTTCTTTAGCAACGGAACTGGCAAAACAAATCTAGATTCTGTTTATGAAATGAAGTGTTGGAACACTAGGGGAGATCAATTTGGAAAGGATGATATTGCAGTCAATTGTAAAGTTCGGGTTTCAGATGATAAAATAAGGACAAAATTATTTTTTCCGAATCGCTATCGGTTTTTGAGGAAACGACTTTAAAGATTAAAAGCTACGTTCAAAATTGGAATGTTGAAATTTCATTTCGGTGATCAGTGAAAGCCTTATTATAAAATTTAAAATTTAAATATATGCAGTTGGTTCGAAATTAAAACGGATAATAAATTCCATAACCAAAAAAATGTATATCTTTAAGATGACACACTGAATAACACCCAAAGCATTTGGCCGAAATATAGAATTTATAGCCAATCCATTACAATCTTTTCGCCTTGTTTCTAATAAATATCAAATTCTCAATGTTAAAATCAGATGAAGGATGTGAGAAGAGCCTATTGAAATTGTCTATTAGATAAGTAAACGTTTGTTCATAGTTAATTATGTCAATTTACAAGACTAATTTTAAAATTTCATTCAAATTACATCACAAAAATATAATCAACTATGAGTAAATTTTCCAATAAAAATTTCTTTTTTTTTGTTTCAGAAGTAGCGAGCTACCATTAAAACAAAACATTCAACTCTAAAGCGACACTGGTCAAATTTGATTATTTTCTCGCTTTCGTAAAATGGAGTTTGCGAAGGTGCGCTTGCAGAACGTCTTTCAAATATTGAACTGCCAGACGCTTATACTGAACGTAATGACGTTGGAGTTGTCGAATTTACTTCAAATTCTCACGGTGTGGAAAGATCAGGTAAATTAACGACTGAAGCTTCACAAATTGTATATGGACAAGAAGCAAGGCAAAAGTACAGTATTACTAAATCTTTGTCCCATCAAATAAGAACTTCATCTAATTCAAAGTGAAATTATACTTGATCAGTTTAGCTATATTATGATGTAATATGTTATACAGTTCAGTAGTTTTAGTGTGATTTTCAATAATGCAAATTTAAAAAGTTTTATTTCATAATTTTTGCCCAATAGTATATTGGTCTTCTATACACTTTTATCTATTTTTGTTTTCATTAATTATGACCTAACAAATTGTGTAAGATCTGATTCTTTGACTAGCCATTTTGCAATTATTTACAACTTTTACAGTTTTAACATACCGAATAAAGTACAAAAAATAGCCTATTTTGCTTCTGGTGATTCACAATTATAATTTCGGTTTTAATATATTTTCTATATTTTTCCTTCAATGTACAAGGGTTGGACAAAACAATTGGAACAGTTGCAAAATTCACTCCTATATTTCAAAGACATATTATATTAAGAACTTTAACTAAAACTTCCTAATTGCAGGTTATATCTATTGTAAATACGTTTATTTATCTAATATACTGTCTTTGTCCTATTTATTTTCAGAATTTAGTAAAATTTAAGCTAAATACGTGACCTCCCTGAGTTTGAAAAAGAGCAAATCCTTGGAGCTCGCATGGCAGGAGCCTCGATCACTAAGGTTGCTGAACTGTTTGGTTTTTCAAGAGCTACCATATCAAGAACACTGATGCAATTCGAGAAACAGGGCAAGACCTCTAGCAACCGTAGCAATTTGGGCCGAGCTTGAAAACTTACTGACAGGGACTGACGTGCATTGAAACGCAATGTGGTAAAAAATCATCGGACAAATGCGCCCAAAGTGACTGCTGAGTTGAATAACCATTTGAATAGTTCAGTTTCTATTAAAACTGTTCGCGGTGAGCTCCATAAGTCTGCATACCATGGAAAAGCCGCCATAAGGAAAGCTCTTCTCTCCACTCGCAACATTCAAAAGAGGTTGAAGTGGTGCATAGATCACAATGCATGGTCTGCAGGCCAATGGAAGCAAGTCATATTCTCAAATGTCCAGTTTTTCTCTTTTCCCAACTACACGGAGAGTTTATGTGTGAAGGTAGCCCAAATAAGCTTACAACCCTGACTGCCTTCTTCCAACAGTGAAGCATGGAGGTGGATCAGTGATAGTTTGGGCCGCCATATCATGGAAATGTCTCAGTCCAATAGTTGCCCTCCATGGTAGAATCAACAGCAAAGATTACCTGAACATTTAAGGAGATCATGTTCATCCAATGTCCAAGAATTTATTCCCTGATGGTGACTGCATCTTCCAAGATGATAATGCTCCAATACATACCGCTCGAGTGGTTAAGAATTGGTATGAAGAGCATGAAAGTGAGCTAGAACACATGGAGTGGCCTCCCCAATCTCAAGATATCAATATTATTGAACATTTGTGGTGCATTTTGGAGCAACAAATTACGAGCCGCTATCCTCCAGCGTCGCGTCGTAAAGAGCTGGAGAAGGTTTTAATGGAAGAATGACTGAAAATCCCTCTGGACGAAGTCAAGAAGCTGTATGATTCCATTCTTAGACGTATTAAACCTGTATGTGAGGCTAAAGGAGGACCGACTCCATATTAAATAAATTTTCTTTGAATTAAACAAGTGCTTCAATTATTTTGTCCAACCCCTGTATGTAGTACAAAATATATCAACTTTATTCGGATTTATTATTGAAATAGAAAAATGCTGAAGTCAGTTTGTAAACAGAAACCTCCGGAGATTAGGTATTTTGTGCATTTCTCAAACGATCTTTAAATGTAAATGCTCAAAAACTGATAAATGTTATTAATCTAATTCGTAGTGTTACAACTTATCACATTAAACCTGAGCTTTTACATCGAGTGCAATTTTAATTTTCTAAACAAAGTGAAAGATAAAACTGCGTTATTCGAACATGCTAACTATGTTTTAGCCACGCTCAACCTGGGCATTTTTCCTTCGAATATTTCTTTCGATCTTGGACAATCATTTATTTTCAGCATTGATCTACAGCAAACCGCGGTTGAGGAAGATCTAAAGCAAGCCGAACGAGAATTAACAAAAGCACTTCGATCATAAAACACTTTCATGAACTCGGAAATGTGTTTCAACTTGGACGCTGGGTCCCTCATCGTCTGTCTGCTTTTCAGACTAATCAAAGCATTGCTTTCAATTGGTCATTAAACGGTAGACATTTTGGCAGAGCTTTGCTGAGCAGAATTAAGTAAAAGTTAGGCAATTCATCGAAACGAGAACGGTACATTTAGGAGCGAGATTTTCTAAGAGTTAAATCGAATAGAGGCGCCTTGAGATCTCTTGTATCTACATCATTGGTTTGCAACGGCAAAAAGAAAACAAAAAAACAAACAAACAAAAAACACCCCCAAAACACAAATAAAACTAAAAAAACAATCTTCCCTTGAAAATTGATTTGTGGATGGTGAACAAAACCAAAGATTCACTCACGTAGTCCGTAATAAAACACGCCAGTACAAATTGGACTTAAAGGTAACGGAGTATAAATCAGTCCAATAGTAAAACATATGATCAAGATCATCATGACCATTATTCCCATGACCAGGTGTGGTCCCAGAGTCAGTGCACATCTGGGCATCTGACCAGTCCCTCCACATATCTGGGTTGAAAGTCGGAGAAGTTTTATACTTAGCATTATATATATATATATATATATATATATATATATATATATATATATATATATATATATATATATATATATCTGTATATATATAAACACACAAATACACACACACACACATATATATATATATATATATATATATAGATATATATATATATACATATATATATATATATATATATATGTATTATAATATTTAAAAAAAATATGATTCCTTCGCTACATAAGGGTTCTCATGTTTCAAAAGCAAGAGCCAGAAACCCTCAATCTAATTATTAAAATTAAGTTGAATTAAGGTATCGAGTCCCGCTTCATCCTCAAGCGAAAATTTAGGAATAAGCTATCTTGTGGTTTGCGCGTGTTTATAAGTATGGACCTTTTCAACATTAATTACTATGGAAACGGCCGTTTTGGTATGGTCGTCGAACAGCTAATTCTTATCTACAGATCAGTCCCCTTCGGAAGGGTAATGCCGGGGTGTGGTGGTGTATCTATTCCAAAGCTGATGGTGGTGGTCACCGTCTCGTTAGTTTAAAGCGAAAGATAGACCGTGGCGCGACGGCAAGTCGTTAAGTGTCGAGATGATTTTGTTTTATTTTGTATCATATTATCTATCTCTTAATCTCCTTATTGATTTCTTTATTCAAATGGCTGTTTCATATAAACGCGTTGCACTGAACTACAATTTGTTTTTTTGACGACTTCACAAAGGGTTTTTCTATTTAATGATTGGGCTAAGCTTTTAAGACTTTTATTAAACTATGGAATTTATTTATTTATCTATCTTTTATGCTAATTATTTAATGCGAAAATTTGTTGAAAGACCGTTAACTCCTGTCTATGGTTTAATAACTTTTCATTATTTATAAACTTAATGATGTGTAGTTTTTCATGTAGGCATAAAGGGCATGGGTCATCCCAGGTTTTACAAGTTCTTGTTCTATTTATTGTTTTCCATTTTACTTTTGGTGTTTTATTCGTTTCTTTTAAATGCCAAAAATATTTCTTGATTTATATATATATATATATATATATATATATATATATATATATATATATATAGTGTAACCCGGATATAAGAGAGTTGTCGGAAACGGTGAAGAGGTATCTTATATCCGAGTTTCTCTTATATCCGGGTTTCTCTTATATCCGGGTTTGGTCTATTGTATATACATTAACACAGGCTCTAATTTGGGACCAGAGAAAATCTCTCTTATATCCGAGTTTCTCTTATATCTGGGTCTCTTATATCCGGTTTACACTATATATATATAAATCAAGAAATATAGTTTTAATGGATGCTATATTTATGGGATGAAGTGCTCAATATCAGTGATAGATCGTATGTAAATATAAAAGTAGACACTGAAGTCAACACTCAGAGGCAACATATTGTTTCATGCTAAACGCATGATGATTGCGTTTATCCACAGTTTGACACCTTTTGTTTTTAATCCGGCTTTCTTCACCAGAAAGACTTGGTGGTGGAACAGGTTTAATCGCCAACTGTGTGTAAGGTAGTACTTTTCTAACATGTCACCAGTAGAACTAGTAGAGTGAATACACCTAAAGTATTTACAATACCCCTATTCCTATATTCTATCTTACAGGGATCTAATTCCAGTTCTAATTTCAAATATAACTGTTGCAACCCGACTAATTTTCGTCATTTGGTGCCTGTGAAGATCGAGGAAATATTAAGGCAAGATGTTTACGAAAATCGTGACAGAATTCTTTACTATTGTATTTGTTGTGGATTCCGGGGATGGAATCCTGCACAAATAAATAAACAACGCCAGTAATTGAAATAGGAAAATAAGTGTATTGAACGTGAGAATACAAACTTGAAATGAAGATTAGTAGTCCAGGAATACGGGTTAGTAGAAAGTATATGTACAAGTCCTCTGTAAGTGAAGCCGTAATTATCTCTATCTCTGTGGACTCTACGTATCTCAACCTTATCTCAAAGTATCTCTTTGTGAACACCCTGTGTACTCTTGCGTATCTCCACTCTGTCAGAATAAGTATACTTTAGACGAGTCCATCTTGTGTTAAAAGGGGAGAGCCCCACAACAGTATTTAAAAAAAAAATCGAATTTACTCTAAGTAAGGTAGTAAAGCCACTAAGACACAAATGGTTACTGGTTGTGAAAGAATTAGAAAACAAAACATTATGAATGAACGCGAACAACGGAAGAGTAATCAGGAAGACATTGGATAAAGATTGACATTGTATGCAAATTTTTGAAGATCAAAGATGGCTGGAAAGCATCGTGCCGGAAGAGAGTTCCACAAGTGAGAATTGCGGGAAAATAAACTGTTAGCATAGACTTTACGGTTGCTACTTATCATTTCAATTGCTACTTAATGAAACCTTGTTGACAATTCATAGTCTTGGTACCAAAACGAAGAGCTCATCCGAACAATTACCATGAAAGTATTTGTTTAAAAGACGCAGGGAAGCAACTTTATGGCGGTTTGGTCCAATCCGTATAATGTGCTTCACTCCCGAGACTTTGAACGATAATAAGCAAAGATTAGTAATTACCGTGAAATATGACACGCTCATAATCTTTTGTGACCTATATATACGAGTTACCTATTATCTATAGTACCTAGTATATGTTGCAAGTTACCTATTACCAATAGAACCTACCTATCGAAACAAGTATAAACAAGGCCTATATCCCCAGCTATAATAAAAACACATTTAGACATTAAATGTCAAACAGAGGTTTATCGGCCGTTAAATCCGTTAACAAACGAACCAATAAAACTTCAGTTCATTTCTACTGTCATTGTGATAATAGCTCCTCTACCCGTCTTTTTTGTATCTGATTAATATGTCTCCTGTGAGTGAATTTTTCGCCTCGAATCGTGTACAGAACATTCCCCAGTCTGCTTATTATCGTACCTGGTTACCAGTATGCCATATAATTTTTAAACATTCTGAAATAGACCCGTTCGCCTGGTTTGAAGGATCTTATAGGCACTATCGGTGTATACCGGTTTTTACTTTTGCTGGGTAATAGTTTATGAAAAACAGACCGTATTTTGCGGGCAAACATCACTTCAGCTGGCGAAAGGCCAGACGGTGTGTTTCCGTTCGGGGTGATTCTGTAGACTTGTAGGAACTGTTGTATGGCTCTTTCTGTTGGTACGTCCTCTGCTTTTTTCAAGGCTCTCTTAAGCGTGTCCACAAACCTTTCGGCTTGCCGGTTAGATCGTGGGTGGTATGGTGCTATTTTAATATGTTTGACTTGATAAGTCGCACAGAATTCTTGAAAGTCGCTCGAGGTGAATTGGGTACTATTATCCTTTACAAGACAATCTACCACGCCGAATCTTGCGAATAACTCGGTTAGACAATTAATAGTGTTTTCCGTCGTAGGGTTTTTGTATCTGAAAACTACTGGCCACTTGCTAAAGCTATCTACCGTTATCAAGTAGTAATATCCATCTATGGGTCCTGCATAGTCTGCATGGATTCTAGACCAAGGTCTGTCTACCTTAGGCCATGGTTTTTGTATTTTAGATGGTGCATTTATTGCCGCAGCACAGCGTCTACATTTTTCAGCCATTTGAGTAATGTCGTTATCCATATTAGGCCAGTACACGAAATTTCTCATTAACGCTTTCATCCGATTTTTCCCTGGGTGTCTTAGATGAAAGTCCTTCAGAATTCGTCTTTGTAAAGATTTGGTTATGACCGCTCTTTCATTATAAAGTAATACGTGATCACAAATTGAAAAACTGTTCGCTCGATTTCTTTCTTTTTCTTCTATTTTCTTTGTACTTCGTATGAATTCACCCATTTCAGCTTCTCTTCTGATTTCTAACAAGGTCACTGGTAATTCCCTTACCGTATTGTTTAGATCTTTACTAATTTTGTCTTCTGCTCGCAAAGCCGCTATGACAGAGTCTTCCAGAGGTTCGCATTTCACAAGTACCAATCTAGATAACCCATCCGCATGACAAATTTTCTTTGACGGTAGGAACTCTAGTTTTAAATTATAATTCAATAATATAGTTCCCCATCTCAGAAGTCTATTGGCTGTGTAAATTAGAAAGTGCATTCGCATTATCAAGTACTTAAAATTAGTTGAGTCGGGTCTTCTCTTATATATCATACCGTTTCTGGATATAGACTATCATGGCTTTCCACAACATCGTTTTGTTGTTCTCACTTTCATTCCTTTTCGACCCTTTTTGCACTTCTCCCGCCATTCCTTCATACGAACTCGAAATGTACGTTAACCGTCATTCCCTCTGATTCTCTTAACTTCACTAGGTCTTGTGAGTGCTAGATTCTCCAGACCTTATTTCCTAATTTTGCGTCCCAGAGATTCTACTTGTCTCTTTATAATTGTAAGTATACGTCTGCTTGTACATCCTACTTACATTAAGACTTCCAAGTTGATCACGCCTTCTGTCTATGGTATACTCAATATTTGTCGGTAGAACCACATCGATCGCTTTATTTCTGTTATTCTCGGAAGAAATTGTCAAAAATTCACTGACATACAGGTCCTAATACTATTTAACAGATTAGAATCCTTCGTTGTCGCCACATCACGTTGAAACACCGGTTCCCATAAGATCAACGAAGTTAAGCAACATCGAGCCTGGTCAGTATTTAGATGGGTAACCGCTTGGGAATACTAAATGCTGGAGGCGGGTGGTGTAATGGATAACGGCCAAGAACTCTTAATCAGAAACCCGTGTTCTAATTCGCGTTGGTTTCGTCATATTCAGCTATGCGAGAAATAACCTCGGGAAAAGTATGAATACACCTCTTCTCTCCCATCTATGGGTTAATTAGTAAGACTTGTATCATCAAACCATTATTATCTAAAAAAAATTCTTACAATCTAAAAATATTTCCTGGCTTTAAATAACCTGAAAGGTGTTGAAAAGCCGTGAAAAAACGACCAATATTTACTTATACCTGAAACAAGTAAATTCTTAACGACTCGAATATAAACATCCACCGTTTATCTATACCTAAACTAAGTAAACCTTTACAGATTCAAACACAGTGAGCGATGGATAAATTGTCTAAATTACGTAAAATTTAAAATAACACTGATATCTCATTTTAACAGTTATTACACAAAAATGTCTTGAAATACTAAAGCGTAAATTTATTTAATAAAATTGCTATTGGCTTCAACCACGACCTCCAGACGACTTTGGAATCTCCTGCAACGCTTCTGGACGGTCTCCTTGTTTAATTTGGTCAATGCTACCGTAATCCTTGCTTTTACTTCACATTTGGTGTTACAAGGCATTTTGTTGGTCTCTTCGCTCAACTGCGTCTCACACATAATAATCAAGGGGTTTGCAGTCTGGGGAGTTAGTTGGGTTATATGGCGGCAGAAATCGTCTGACAGCCGCGATTGGGCTGTCCTGCTTGTGTGGCATATGTGCCGAGTTCTGTTGTCAGACAGAGTGTCTTCCAGCAGCCACATCTTGACCCGGAGCAGCACTGCCTCCTCGAGGCACTTGATGTAGGCCTTCGTGTTCAAGCTGAGGCCCTCACCAACAAATTCGGGAGATCCTTTCTCATCAGAACAATCAGAATGAGTTTTTTTTTTTAATTGCCGTACCTTTTTAATCCCTATTAGACTCATCTAACCCCTTTTTGCATCCTGTGTGATGTTCTCAGATTGACACCCAAGCACACTGAAATGTTCGTATTGGAGCAAACGGCGCGAATACCAAGCTGTACAGCATGCCGTTCTCAAATCTCTGGTGGAGTGACGTGCGTTATGGTACCCTTTTTCTCACAGACGGTGGACAACTGATCTGACTGTACTGTGCCGTCGACAAGATCAAAAACAGTCAATATGCATGCGCGAAATTACAAGTATAAAATGGCGAGAATTTACCCATCGCATCCTGTATAAAAGACTAATAGTTACCTGGCGCCGAATCAAGTAAATGCATATAGATTGAAATTCCATATAACAATAAACGTTATTTTTACCCACTAAAATGGCTATGTAAGCAGTTATTAATTCTACCGTTTAATAAAAAAAAAAGGCATAGCTTAATAACTATCGGCCCATACTGCTAAAAAATTCTTTTCACATGCCCGATACGCTGTTCTTTAGATACACTTTTCATTAATATATCATCCAGATGAAGAACTGCGAAATCACAATCTGCAAACATAGTATCCATAGCTTGTTTAAATATTGCTGGAGCGACTTTTATCCTAAAAGGAAATCGACTGAACTTACACAATCCCTTGTGCATATTTATAGTTAGTAACTCTGAACATTCTTCTTCAACTTTTATTTGCAAACACGTTTCAGAAAGAGGCAGCTTCGAAAAAAAGTTCCACTGTTTAAATTCACAAAAATTTCCTCTGGACTCTGTAATAGTTATGGCATTCTAAACATTTGTTTAAATCTGTCGAAAAATCAGCACCTCGCTGTGACGTCTTTAGAAATTCTCCTTTACTGATTCCAACAGACAGTATTTACTGTCCCCCCCCCCACGAGGGATAGATGTGGCACAAGGCCGGGTTTAAAGTGGGGTATTCCCGAACCCGTAGGCTCGGCCAAAAAATGCCCGTATAAACGGGATCGGGTTGGTCAACCTCCCCGAACGAGGCTCTGCCCTTCGGCAGAGCATCGTCCGGGTTCCTCTCTGCTCAGTGGTAGAGAGTTCGACCGTCTAGCACTAAACGTGGCTGATTCCAACAGATTTCTCTGTCTCACTTGCAGTTCTTTATTTAAGGCGTCTAGCCTAGTTCATTTGTGTTACTGGGGGTGTCTTATTTACTCCACACACACAACACAAACACCCCTTCGTTTTTGGATTACTTATCAGGTGTTTCGTGCTCAGTATAGATATTATTCAAAATGCCACAAAGTCCAACAGATACCCATATAGGTAGTGAAAAGAAGTACATTTTGATTATTAATATCACATAAAATCCAACTGTTGGAAAAACTAGACAGGGGTGTAAATGTGAAGTCTGACTGGGGAATTTAGCGCTGAAACAACCATCATATCCGACCTAAGGAAACAGAGGGAGAAAATGTAAAAGTTTTTCTGCTGAAAGTGATGAACAGAAAGGAATGAAAAATAGATAAATACTGTACAGAGTAAAAAATGATGAACTCAATCTTATATTGATGGTGCGGATTCGTCAGCGTCGGAATGAATATATGCTTCTTATATAAGACTGCCTTTAGGGTATATGCATATGCTGTGCTATCAAATGGAAAGGGATATCGTGTTTATGCTTAGCTTTCATTCCCTAGCTGCAGCATTTTAAAATACTGCGTACAAATTAAATAGCATGTATTCCAAAATACGAAAAAGTCGGAAAACGAGAGTACTATTTCGGATAATGGATTCTCAGCCTCTCTCTCTCTCTCTCTCTCTCTCTCTCTCTCTCTCTATATATATATATATATATATATATATATATATATATATATATATATATTAGGAAAATCTATGACAAAAGAAAAAAAAATAAACAGCAGACAAAAAGGAGAAATGTTGTCAGATCCTATATATTTGACCATTCTTGGAAGAATTACTATTATCTAATTAATAGCAAAAGTGATAAACAAAGAAACTAAATGTAATTGGCTAGACTATATATATATATATATATATATATATATATATATATATATATATATATATGTTTTAAGAATTTCACCCCGAGTAAGGTGAGAGTGCCACTGGTTCGCATGGGGTTACATAGAATGAAGGTGAGAGAAAAACTGTGCATGGGGGGAATGAGGAAAGGATAAAAGATGAACGGGCTTCACGACATCAGAAGATGGCGATTGACATTGCATTTGAATTCTTGAAAATTGCAGTTATCAGAGGAGCAAGGAAACGGAAGGGAGTTCCAAATGGCCGGAAGTGCCAGAAAAGAAGCTTTTGGAGTAGAAATGGCAGTTATATTTAACTATTTCAGCGACAAAAGAGTGGGACCTAAAAGCTAGTCTAGTAACACGCTTAAATTTATGTAGTCAGGTCATCAATGAAAAAAGCTCAACAGAACAGTTTCAATGAAAAATTTCCATTTGTAGAAAAGGCAAAAGGAGCTGACATCCCGTCTGTGAGAAAGTGATGCCTAGTCAGGGTCGATTACATTGAAAATCCTTCTTTGGATTTGTCGAGAACCTTGATATGAACAGTTTGGGCACCAGACCAGATACAGCGACAGTACTCTATGCACGGACGAATGGTAGATTTGTAGATATGTAGGATCGACTCTGGCACGACACAGTGAGCCTACTTTCCTAGCAGTAGATACAGCTATTGATTCAATGTAGTTGTTCTACTTCAAGTCATTCGAAAATACCCAAAACATATATTTAAAGAAAAAAAAGTAAATTTTCCACTTCATATATATATATATATATATATATATATATATATATATATATATATATATATATGAATAATGAGAAAAATTATAACATAAATACGTTATAAAATCACTACCAGCAATAAATTTTTTGTAAAAGCTTATTACCAGCAATGTAGTTTTGAAGAAAAAAAAATATTACCAGCAATAAAAATCTTTTCGGCATTAAATAACCCATTGAGGTGTTGATATGCCGTAAAACAAAATTAAACAAAACGAAATAATCAGAATCGGATAATCAGAATTTCCACACCCTACAGAAACCTAATATTTTATTCTCTAAGACGGTTTCTAGTTTCAGGTCCTTCAATTTTTTTGGAAAACATTTCCCGAAATGTTGCAAGGTTGCCCAGTAATGATGAGTACAAACATCGTCTTCATAATACGCATTTTTTTCCTTTGCTATTATCCAGATATATATATCTATATTTTTCACTTTTGTCTTTCAGTTTTAAATTATGTTGTATTTTTTTCTGGAGCTTATGATGGCGCTGTCTGATCATTCATCAGAATCGGCCCTCCTGGGTAAGATGATAAACAACATCCGCGTCCTGGGTAAGACTATAAACTACATCCGCGTCCTGGGTAAGATGATAAACAACATCCGCGTCCTGGGTAAGATGATAAACTCCATCCAACAACAAGGCCTCTGATCGGGAGGTTTTGAGGAGCGAGGAACCACATCTGACCCGGGGTGGTAGCACCTGTTAGGACCACAGCTATGGTCAAGTAGTTGACCCACAAAATGGGGTCGAAACACTATGAAAGTGCGAAAATAGGTTTTAATAGCAGTAATAGATTTTTGTAAAAGATTATTACCAGCAATGAAGTTTTGAAGAAAAAATTATTACCAGCAATAAAAATCTTGTCCGCATTAAATAACCCATTGAGGTGTTGATGTGCCGTAAAACAAACCAAACCAAATCAAACCAAGGATGCTTTTTAACTCTATATGTAGGTCTCTCACACACACACACACACACACACACACACACACACACACACACACATATATATATATATATATATATATATATATATATATATATATATATATATATATATATATATATATATATATATATATATGTTAATGCTGGTTTACTCCCTTAGCTATAAAATCTCAGAGGGTCGTCTAATGGAAATAGAAAATAAAATTACTACAATGAACAGCAGTGAAATTATTCACTTCAATAATTACCGGTTAATGAAGAATTTATTGAATATATCGATAAAATCATCTGTCTCAGACAGTGCTGGTGGGATTTTCTAAATCTTTCTGATATGTAATGATCCTATTAGCGTATCGTGGTGTGTTGAGCAATATCCGAGCGATTGGTATTATCTTGCCGTTATTGCATCAGCTGGCGTTTTCTACTTAAGATTTGAGTTAAGTGAGAAAGGAAATGTTATTGTCTATCAGTTCATTTATCTGTTCAGCAGAAACTGAGAGAAATCAAATGCATTGTTTGGACTGTGATTCCCCGAAAGAAAAGAAATTAGATCAGCCTATTCTTAATCGATTCTGAGTCACTTCATAACTTTGTGCCTGTCTGTCTGTTGGCCTGCATAACTCCCTACTTATCTATCTACCTACCTACTTACCTACCTACCTACCTACCTATCTATCTAATTGTATCCACTTCTATCTATCTATCTCATTGTATCCATATCTATCTATCTATCTATCTATCTATCTATCTATCTATCTATCTATCTATCTATCTCATTGTATCCATATCTATCTATCTATCTATCTATCTATCTATCTATCTATCTATCTATCTATCTAATTGTATCCACTTCTATCTATCTATCTATCTATCTATCTATCTATCTATCTATCTATCTATCTATCTATCTAATTGTATCCACTTCTATCTATCTATCTATCTATCTATCTATCTATCTATCTATCTATCTATCTATCTATCTATCTCAGGCTGTTCATATCTATCTATCTATCTATCTATCTATCTATCTATCTATCTATCTATCTATCTAATTGTATACACTTCTATCTATCTATCTATCTATCTATCTATCTATCTATCTATCTAATTGTATCCACTTTTATCTATCTATCTATCTATCTATCTATCTATCTATCTATCTATCTATCTATCTATCTATCTATCTAATTGTATCCACTTCTATCTATCTATCTATCTATCTATCTATCTATCTATCTAATTGTATACACTTCTATCTATCTATCTATCTATCTATCTATCTATCTATCTATCTATCTAATTGTATCCACTTTTATCTATCTATCTATCTATCTATCTATCTATCTATCTATCTATCTAATTGTATCCACTTCTATCTATCTATCTATCTATCTATCTATCTATCTATCTATCTATCTATCTATCTAATTGTATCCACTTCTATCTATCTATCTATCTATCTATCTATCTAATTGTATATACACTTCTATCTATCTATCTATCTAATTGTATCCACTTCTTTCTATCTATCTATCTATCTATCTATCTATCTATCTATCTATCTATCTATCTCATTGTAGCTCTATCTATCTATCTATCTATCTATCTATCTATCTATCTATTTATCTATCTATCTATCTCATTGTATCCATTTCTATCTATGTATCTATCTATCTCATTGTATCCATTTCTATCTATCTATCTATCTATCTATCTATCTATCTATCTATCTATCTATCTATCTATCTATCTATCTCATTGTATCCATTTCTATCTATCTATCTATCTATCTATCTATCTATCTATCTATCTATCTATCTATCTCATTGTATCCATTTCTATCTATCTATCTATCTATCTATCTATCTATCTATCTATCTATCTATCTATCTATCTATCACAAATCCTGTTTCCAGCGCAATATCTTCATTTCGTCGTATATTTTCCGATAAAATGCCACCACTTAGACTGTGCATTTACGTTTAATACTAGCCATTATATGGAGCTATTCTAAGATCAATTGATCGCTGTCATATTTATTCTAATGGCAGTACTAGACTCACGCAGCTTGGTTAATCCGCTAAGCTGGTTTGCCCGTATCATTGGTTCACATTCGGCATCATCTATCATAAGTCCTTTGCATGTCAGAGGATCTTGTGCTTTCGAGACGAGCTAAGTCCCTAATGATCAGAAAGGAAAAGGCAGGCTTATGCATTTCTAAAATGCAATCTTGCGCGTGTAGTTGGCCTCCAGAGTAATTGACGTAAAACTGATAACCTATTTTGTCTTCTTTAGGGTCGAATTACGTCGCTCAATAGATAACATTGTTATGATTTTAATGCTTTCTTTTCCAGGTTCGTACCTAACATAGAGAGGGAAATTTTCTTTTTTTTTCCCAGGTATCGTTCATTTGTATATTTTAAAAGTCTGGATGAAAATATTTCTTACGTATGATGCAATAATTTTTTTCTGTGTTAAATGGCTTTTGTATTAAACATTTTGATATTGAAACAATTTTGAAGTATCTGTTGGTTGACATCGATTTACATTATTACAATCCTAACAAAATTCTAACAGAATACACAGAGCTTTAATCAATATATATATATATATATATATATATATATATATATATATGTATATATATATATATATATATATATATATATATATATATATATATATATATATATATATATATATATATATATATGAATGAATGAAAGGAATAGGTTATAGTAGTTTCAACGAGAGAAAAATTGTATATATCAAAAAGAAGAGAGAAACCGAAAACGTTTTTGGTTTTAATGTGGATTTTTTGAAAAAAAATTGTGGGTTATTTTCTATAATTTTGTTACACGTGTTTCCGGTCCCGCTACCGTCGTCAGACAAAGAGTGGAGATTTCCATATATTATTAAAAATAATTAATTTTTTCTTATTTATTTTCGATGTTAAATATTCTCGATATGAGGCATTCTCTTTTTTGTGTGTTAGTGACCCAAATGTCCTTCTTGAACACAAGTAGCAAAATTAAAAACATCCACATTACAACCAAAAACGTTTGCGGTTTCTGTCTTCTTTTTACTATATATATATATATATATATATATATATATATATATATATATATATATATATACTCTTAAGCTGTGCTATGTTTATGGGATAAAGTGCTCAATATGAAAGATAGAGCGTGTGTAAATATAAAAGTGAACATTGAAGTCAACACTTAGAGGCAGAGACTGTTTCATTTCCTGACGATTGAGTCTAGCATGAAATAGCCTGTCGCCTCTAAGTGTTGATTTCAATGTTCACTTATATATATATATATATATATATATAGAGAGAGAGAGAGAGAGAGATACAGAGAGACAGAGACAGACAGAGATAGATAGATAGATAGATAGATAGATAATTTATTCGAAAATTATAACACCTATTTTATAAAATCATTACAAAAATATCCATTTTGTTTCAACACTTTTTATGTCTTATCAAGTGATGATGTTGAATGTAGAATAAAGAGTTTTAAAAGGTTCAAATCGACCAAACACCCCTCGATCTGGGGAGACGCTGTTACATATGCTGCAATGACCAATCACAGTACAAGTATATGAGAATTCAAAAAACTGGACAACGAACCTTGGTTATAATAATTAATGCCTTAATGGTAGGGTTAGACAAAAATAGAAACCATTCTAATTAATTAATAGTAAATTTTACTATAAAATTAAGAATTAAAAATTACCAATTTCAAATTTGAAATTTAATATGTATTAAGATTAAAATATTAAAAAATGAGGAAAAATACATATATTTTATTTTGTTTTAATTGAAAAATCACAATCTCAGTTAGAATAAAAGTTAATCTAATGGGGATGTAGAACTGAATACAGATTAAATTTAAAATTTAAAATTGGCAATTTTTAATTTTCAAATTTATAGTAAAATTTAATATTAATTAGTTAGAATGATTTCTGTTTTAGTCTAACCCTAACATTAAGGCATTAATAATTTTAACCAAGGTTCTTTGTCAAGTTTTCGTTTTTATTTATTCTGCCGTGCGTAGGGGTAGGATCTCCGACTGATCTGGCATCAGTCGGATTTCGGTTCCGGCTTGAAGCAATCCGATGTCTAGCCACACAGATGAGTTGTGATACAACGAAACAGGCCTGTATGTGGATGACTATATATATATATATATATATATATATATATATATATATATATATATATATATATATATATATATATATATATATAAACACACCCACACGAATATACACACTTACACACATCATACTCACTTACTCCCTAATGAGCCAAATGATAACACACATCCACAGCGATATACACACTTACACATATCATACTCACTCACTCCCTAAGAACCAAATAACACACACACACACACACACACACACACACACACACACACACACACACACACACACACACACACACACACACTTAACAGAGACACATCCCCTCTTCGGGAACCAATAAAACTGCCAAACTGACCTAGGGAATTCAAAGCAGCATGAATCCATCCAGCTCTTATCTCAAATAACAACTTAAAAGAGACTGTTTGACCAACACAAGGAATGTTAAAAAAATTCATGTTAAAAAGATAAAAAAGAAATAAAAAAACAAATGAAAACTACAGACAAAAGTTCATTTTCTCCATCAAGACATTCATTTCTGTAGTTCACTGCTACCAGCAAGCAGAAATATTTTTTCTCCTGATGATGGCCATGTTGGCCGAAACTAGTCGAGGAATCTAAATGAAATAATAATAATAAAAACGAATGAATATTAATCTACAACCCAGTGTGTCTCAAGATTTCAATTTTTTAAATAATGTTTATTGTTCAATATATATATATATATATATATATATATATATATATATATATATATATATATATATATATATATATATTTATATATATATATATATATTACTATAAATCATTCATATAAAAAGTAGATTAGTAAAGTTAATGATATAAAATGGCGAATACCCTTCGCAAACCAAATTTTAAAGGTGTATTAATCTACAAATCACTCGATGAAAGTTATGATCCTTGTTTTTAAAAATTATAAGCTGTATAAGGTCTTTTTTAATATGCAAGTACTTTCAACTGTACATTCAATCATCTTTAGGCATGGAAATTATTTTGTTTTTTTGTAAAATTCATGTAGCATCCGAGACGAAAAAATTAAATGCGAATCGAAATTTGTTTTTTTTAGAAATGTGTTATTGTTAACGGATACAAACTTTTGGATCGTGCAGTCGCAACGCTAAGGTTGAATTCTTTGATAATTTAAGAGAGTGCGTTCTTTTTTTACTAATATGGTAATTTGAGAATTTTTTTGTTGTTGTAGGAGTTTATCAGTCAATGTGGCATGAACTAAATTGTTCGGTAAATAGAGTAATGTCTCAGTTGTTATCCCGAAAATTTGCTGTTCGGATCAATCTCATCTACTTTTTGTATGAATGTTTCATTGTAGTATTGATTGAATTGCACCACATATTATATATATATATATATATATATATATATATATATATATATATATATATATATATATATATATATATATATATATAGAGAGAGAGAGAGAGAGAGAGAGAGAGAGAGAGAGAGAAAAGATATATAAATGTTTGTACGTGTGGAAAAATAAGTATGTTTGGGTTGTGGGGAGCGGAGTGTTTGCGATACTGGTTTTCCAAAGCGAGGGCGCTCCGAGCTCTGATTTTTGTAATTGTTTTACCGGAAGGGCTTGGATGCGCGGACATGCCAGTTTGTTACTTAAAACCTGTCTTCCTTTCCTTCTCCACTTTTCCTTTGTGAGAAAGATTTATGAGAGCGGGAGTCGTTCCGCGTCCTCTCTTCTGACATAGTTAACTGATATCTATTTCGATTTGGGTCGCGAGATAGGCAGAGTTTCGCAACACGTACTGTACCGGTCCGCCTTCTAGCTACCTTTAGAATCGAAAGAAATTTCTGACATTAATCAAGAACAATTTTAGAAAAGAATTTTGTTTGTTTGTTTGTTTAGGAGCATATCAACTCCTGAAGGGTTATTTAATCACAAAATTTAATATTCTTGGGAGAATTAGTAATTTTTTTATAAAAATGTATTACTGGTAATAATTACTATTTTACTTTCCAGAAATGTATTACTAGCATTTTTTAATTGTAGTTTTTACAAAAATGGATTGCTGATGATTTTTTTTACTATAAAAATATATTTTTGGTATTTTAATGCAAGATTTTTAATACTTTCATACTGTTTTGACACCAGTTTTGGGGATTAGTTATTTGTCCATAACCGAGACCGTACTGCCCCGGGTCAGGGTGGGCCTGTGAACAGCAGCAATTAAGAGGTGGTTCCACGCTCCTCGAAACCTCCCGATTAGAGACCTTACAGCCGGATGTAGTTTATCGTCATACCCAGGGCGTTTTAGTGAGGTAAAGCAAAATGATGTCAAAGTGGAAAACGTTTTCGTGTGACGCGCTCCGTCTCTCAGGGGCTCACTGGATCAAAGTGACGTTTAAGTTGATGTGGTTGCCCATGGTAGAAACACGAGCAAGAAGGAACAGAAAATACAAGATTTAGGCAAGACTATATTCCCAAAACATATATTAAAAAAAGTTTAAATTAAAAATTCTCAACATCACTTCTGTCGACATCATTTTGAGAAGCTGAGTTCCTCCTGACAGACGGTGCGCGACACACGATATTTTTTTCCACGTTGTCAGTATTTGTCTCTATTTCTGAAATGATGTATTATGTACACTATTTACATTGTTCGGACTATCGTCCCCGTCTTTGTTGCCATAGTTATCACAACGTTTCGGTCGTTGTACGCTCCGGCCTTCTTCAGGTGGTTGTAATGCCTAACTGAAGCCTTTATTTCGCTCGCTGGGGTAAACTGTTCTAGTTCCACGTACCATGTGTAATCTATGTCAGTTATCACTTATCTCCTGTTAATTCCTCTCTCCAAGTTCTCCACCGCCTTAATCAGGTACTGAACTCACACACTTTGGGTCCTGTCCCTGGATCTAACTTACGCCTTTATCCACTGTGCCATGTGTCCTTGAGGAGAAATTGGAACAGTTTACCCCAGCGAGCAAAATAAAGGGTTCAGTTCGACATTCCAACCACCTGAAGAAGGCCGGATCGTACAAATGCCGAAACGTTGTTATAAATATGGCGATAAAGATGAGGGCGATAGTCCGAACAATGTAAATAGTTGTCGGTTTTTATCCCCGAAAATTACATAGATAAGTAAACCGAAAACAATTAGCTTATTGGTATGCCTATATATATATATTAATAATTCCACATATACCTACGATTACAGTACGACTCAAAGTTTCATGGCTTTCCCAGTCATCGCACACAAAAAGTTATAAATTCTGAGTCGTACTGTAAACGTAGGTATATGTGGAATTATTAATATATAGTTTATAGGTTTATTTACCTACATTAAGCACTGTTATTTCCACACGATTTATTAAATAAATAGATATTTGCTGACCTGGATGTGTACATAATCACTCACATATATGTTTGATCTCATCCCTTTATTTAGATCATTTCTACATCTCTCTCCACTCTCTCCATCCCCCCCTCTCTCTCTCTCTCTCTCTCTCTCTCTCTATATATATATATATATATAGGCATAAACATAAGCTAATTTTATCAGTTTACTTATCTCTGTATTTAATACATTGCTTAGGTCAAACATTATGAATGAGAGTGTGATGAAAGCTATCAGTATTCGTGTTGTTTTTTTTTTCTTTTTCTGTCAAACCTGAAGCTCCAGGGGTGTTGGGGGCAATCGTCCATTTTATTTATATGAGGAGAGAAGTGTTATACAAATTGAATTACCGCCCTATTTCAGGTTTGGAATTATGGAATTCTCGTGTAATAACTTCTTGTCAGGCTATAAAACTAACATTTTGTCACATCAAGAGAATGTTATCATGAGTTTTTCATCAGACTCTATAGACTGAGGCTATAAAACGTCAAAGATTTTTAGGTAATAAAAAATCGCGTCTCATTTGATCATTCCCAAAGGCAGCATCAACATCAATTGTTAGCACAGATGAGAAAATAACGATATATTTAAGCTTTTAAATTTCCACATTCCCAGAAACAGAAGGTTTGCAAAGAAACTCCCATCAATATTAGAGATATATTATCTTGAAAATTGATGTAATCTAAATTTTTAAGAATTTCGGCCAACAGTATTTGGTCAATGAATTCAGAAATATCCGAGACGGAAACGGTTAAATTTATCATTATCATTAGCGTTATATTCCTTCTGAAATTGAAACGATAGACTCTCCCGTCCTCTGTGACATATGAGTGACTAAAAGTTAATATCCCAAAACTGAAAACTATCACGACCTAGGATTTTATTTATAGTCGTGAAAGCTTTTGTTTTTTACAATATGGTTCACACTGTACAGGGCCCAGAGCCAGTCATGGTTACGTTAAGGGATAGTTTATATTGATAGGAGGGGAAGATAACGGTTAACTCTATAATTGAACAGGTTAAGATTCTAGTGATCGCGGAAGCATCCTCTTGGGAGTTCTGTTCCACAGAGCAATGGATCGCGCGAAGACGTTGTTCGAGTCGAACATACTTCTCAACAATGGGTAGTTTATATGTATAGGAAAGGATGATAACGGTTAACTCTAGACTTGAACAGGTTAAGATTCTAATGATCGGGGAAACATCCTCTTGGGAGTTCAGTTCCTCAGAGCAATGGATCGCAGGAAGAAGTTGTTCGAGTGGAACATCCTTCTCACCTATGGGTAGTTTATATGGATAGGAGAGGAAGAAAACAGTTAACTGTAGACTTGAACAGGTTAAGATTATAGTGATCAGGGAACCATCCTCTTGGGAATTGGTTCACAGGAAGAGGTTGTTTGAGTAAAATTTACTTTTCGCCATTCTGTCTTACAATTGATGGTTAGTCCTTTTTTCTTGCTTTCATTTACACACTTTTCTCTGATTTCATTTTTTTATGGTAAGGTCATCTTGTACAAAGCCAGGAGCCACCCGAGGTAGAGGGTTACATTAAGAATCAGTTTATGCAGATAGGAGAGGAATACAATGGTTAACACTAGACTTGAACAGGTTAAGATTGTAGGAATCAGGGAAACATCCTCTTTGGAGTCGGTTCCACAGAGCAATGTTTGCGAGAAGTTGTTCGAGTGGAAGTTAATTCTCACCGATGGAATCCGGAGGGAATGTGGGTGGATGGCTAAGTGGCATGGTGAGTCCTTGCCGTGAAGGTTAGAACAGGCGGAACCAAGGAATATCGCTCGTCCGAGCACTTTCCATGGAAGTAGCGATAGAGCGGTGAGAAGCTTGCCGCATTCTGATTGTGAGAGAAAGAGATTGGGAAATAATTCGTCAGCCATAAGGACACGAAGACGCTTTTGAACTCTATTGGAAGTGATGTGTTATTGCTTCTTTCTTTCTTTCTTTCTTTCTTTCACTGAAATGAGCAACAAAAGGGTCGATTTAGAGCCACAAAATAGTGGAAATTATGAAGAGCCATGATAGTCCACTTGCTCAAGTGACATTTATTTTTATAGAAACGTCCACCCTGTACAAGGTACGAGGAACTCTCGAGGTAGAGATTTACGATAGGAGGCAATTTGAAGGATTTTGCTATTTTATGCATCTTTTGAGAAATGCCTTTTAAATTGAGACGGATACGCAATGTGCTTGGTCCTGGTCTGGCATCTCGATTATAGTGGCTCTCTCACAGACGTGTCGTTGCCTCCCTCTGTCTTTTCTACAAATACTTTCAGGGTAACTGCTCCGATGAGCTACTTTCGCTAGTTCCCAGACTGCATGAATTTAAGCGTAAGGATGGCATCACGGTCCCACCATTTCACTGTCGAAACGGTTAAATGTGGCCGTCTCTTCTACAATAGCTTCATGTCTCGCACCTCCCCTCTGTGGAATTCCCTTCCTATTACTTGTTTCTCTGATAGCTATTCAAATGTAATGTCAATCGGCATCTCCAGATGACTTGATCTATTCCCTGTCCTCCTCTTCATCCTTTCCTCCATCACGTTTCTTTACTCCCGGTCCTACTCTGTAAACCCTTGCGTACTAGTGGCATCCCGCCTTGCTTGGGGAGAAATGCTTAAAAATATATATATAGGTAAAATTGGCTTGGTTTATACTTGGGTAACATTGGTCATATTTATACTTGAATTTGTTTGTAAATTTTGGAAATGTTAATACTTGAGACCACTTGTAAACATTGATTGTGTATATACTTGAGTATAGACGTAAGAATTGGTGTCATATATGAATGAAAAGTGTCCCTGCTGACACCAGAATTTGAACTTGAATCTCTAGACAATGAAAATGTAGATTGCCATTTACTATAAATAGAGATATCATACCACTGACTGAGTAGTTACAATTACGTGTTAGTAAGAAATCAACCAACTGTCTTCTAGACTTGTACCGTCGACATTTTTGGAATACCTTTTTGCTGTTATTTGTTCCCCGTTTTTTCAACAGTTACAAGAATTTGACTTTGGCTTAAAACTTTCTGATAAGTTTATTTGATTTATTTTATTTTTATTCTTTTAAATTTAAATTGTGCTTCTTTCTTTAAAGTTCTTGTTTTATTTCAGTTTCTGGCATCCATTTGCATCTTTATTTTTATTTTCTATACAAAGTTTAACTAAACCATTGTTCATTGATTTTTTTAAAATTCTTATTTAATTTTCCCTCTAATTTTGTATTAAACCTAAATCTCGTTTGTCATAAGTTTCAAGATTTGAATTTTCTCTTGGGATTTTTTTTTCTTTTTACCCTCCCCTTTAACTTATCTTTTTCCCCGTCTTCAAGTGATTTCATATATGTTCTTGTCTTTGGTAACTTTTAGCATAATTTGAGTTAAGATTACGACTCATTGTTTTTATTCTTATTTTTTGCTGGTCAAAGAGGGAAGAACCAGACATCGGGACCTCAGTCCCCTGAAGCCCCCGGGATGAAAGGGACTAACAATCCCACTCCCTCTACTAGCGTTAAGGGTGACGTGCCAACCTCTTTAAGATAAAAGCAAACAAAAAGAAAAAACTGAAAAAATAACTCAAAGAAAAATTAAAAAAGTATCACCAACTCGAAAGGCAGCACGCCATTTGACCTCTACTCCGTCCTCCACTAGAAAAAATCCAAGAGAACATAATCAACTCATTCAACTACTGGCAAACTCTCTCCACTCAGTAGAGATCCCAGTTCATTCCAAAAATCATTTCTCAAACCCCAGTTCCTACTCCGAGTCCTTCTCCCCCAAAACAACAATAACAACAAATGCCCCCACCATCCAAAAGACTACGATACCCTTCTGATGAAGACAAGGAAAAAAGTAAAAGACAGTCTAGACTGGGGAGGTAGCCTATCGTATTTCCCCAGGTAAAAGGGCCAGAAATTAAGGAAACCGGAAACCGAAAAAGAACTTAAATTATTATTGTCTTTTAAGAAACAAGGTGACAAAGACAATGTTCCCCAAGATTTCTCCATTGCAAAGCGGTTCTGACTTTCATCTGTATTGGGAAAAGTCTCATTTGAGGAGGTAGATCTACCCAGTCCCGTGTATGCCGGGTCTACGGGAATGTTTGTCCGAACCTACGGGCTCGGATTCACCCCACTTAAAAATCGGCCTTGTGCCACAGCATGTCTTGTGGGGATGTTAAATACCGGTTACAATTACATGTTTGACTATTATGTTAATATTGATGTTAAAGTCGAGTGTCACGCCTTCAAAGACGAATTAGTACTTTTCTTAGTAACTCTACGCAGTCGTGTGTATTAACTGACAAGTAATCAATAATCTTTGCGTGGATTCTTTCCTTTCTTTGTTGCACTTTAATTGTATTTGGTAATTAAATACTTTTTTATTTTACATTGAAGTCTTTCTCTTATTACTTGTATTATGTAAATGTGACTGATTACAAAAATTGGTCAGGTTTATAACTGTCTGTATGTTAGCTGAGACCGTTTTCATACATGAGACAACGGATAAAACCCGATCTTGTTTGTACTTGAGACTATAGGAAAACATTGGTTGTGTTTATACATGTAAACATTGGTGATGCTTATGACTTTCTACTTGAGTCTAGAGGTATCATTTGTAATACTTATACTTGAGGCCACAGATAAATACTGGTCGTATTTATACTGGAGTCTATATATATATATATATAATTGTTCGGGTTTATAAATTAGTATGGTATATCTTGTAAACAGGAGACCATATTGGTCTTATTTATTGTTGAGATGTTGAGTGTTTCCACGTGAGTATATGGTAATAACGAACAAACACAGTCGTAAGGAAAAATACTGGTATATTCAGAGAGGTATTTACATCAGAGAGATTAGTAGTAGAACGAACGTAGGTTAGTAGTAACAATAAGTAATAGTAATAAAGTCCAACGGTATCTTCCGGTCGAGAAACGGAAGTGTAACTGATCACTACAGAAGTCTCACTCTGCACTGCACTACACTGCTACACTACTCACAGTCTCTAGAACTACTGTTCTATTTATAATAATAGGATCAGTCTATTGTGGTTGTGAAGGTGGGTGCACCCCAACATTTATACTTGAGTCTGTAAGTTCAAGTGTATACTTGAGTTTATAGGAAAATAATATTTTGTGTTTATATTTGAGTATATGGGAAAAGCTGTGGCCTTACCGCTCTGCAAAGGGCGTTGTCGGCGTATTCTCGACTCTAACGAAAGGTTAGAATATACATTGTAGGTTCATTTATTTAGCACATAGGAGGGGATATTGTCTGCGTGTCGTCATATCAAATATCTATCAACGTCTCCAGAACAGCTGTTACTTCAGTGTCTGCTTCACTATTAATTAGTATGAAATCACTCTCCATTTCACAATCATAAGAAGAGACAAAAGAGCTTTCAAATTAACTCCAATTTCTCCAGAAATATGCGTCCAAGATTGATTAGTAGGCACTACGATAAAAAAAAACAGCATGTTGTCTCTTAGGTATTACTTCTTCTTCGGCCTCCCTACTTCTGCTTTTTAGAAACGATCTACCGATGAGCGTTCCCAGAAACATTGGTAAACATGTACGCAAATGATACCATATTTATGGAAACACTTCCTAAAATCAAAATGACCTAAACCTTTTATTTGATCTCTTTTCTGACCTAGAAACTGATCTTTTCTCCAAGCTAGGGGTTGATCTCTTCCCTGAGCTAGAAGCTGATCCCTTTTCCGACCTAGCAGGATCTCTTCTTTGACCTAGCCGCTGACCACTTCTCTGACCTAGCACCTGATCTCTTCTCTTACTTAGTTTTTTTTTCTCCCATTCAGTTGTTAAAGCTGTCTCCACATTTTCAACCTCTACTGGGTATCAAGTTCACTACAGATCTCAAGCGAAACTCATATACCTGATCCATTGCTACAGATGCTGGTAAGTAGTCGGTTTATTATACCTCTCTAGAAATTACCTAACTCCACCTACCATGCTTTTTCTTTATAGGACGGACAATTGAATATTACTGCCATATCTGGAATAGATCTGTAATGTCTTGAATGAAGTCATATCAATGAGATGTCTTCTATGTGTCGCGTCCGTTCAGGATGTAGGAGATCATGGCTCTCAACGACTTCTTCTCGTTGGTAGCTCTTATTAAGAGCTGTCTCTTCATTATCCACCAACTCGTGGTTCAGCCATTCATTTACACAAACTTGTTATTAAGCTTACACCCTGGGTTCCTCTTGCCTTCAATATCTCTTGTGAATTTCAAATTCTCCAACCCCTTTTCCTCATTATGCGTCCCAGACATTTCAATGGTGTCTTTCTTAATTTAAATATAAAACTCCTTTTTGATTTCGTTTTCCATAAACATTCCCCGTTACTCATACAATTCAATCTCGGTTCTCAGTATCCTCCTGTATAACCACATTTCTGCTGTCGGAAATCTCTTCATCATCTCTCGGGAGATAGTCTGCCTTTTACATAGGAGGACAGAGATTACATAACAGTTCAGCGTTATTTTTTCTTTTTATTTCTAACGAAATTTTTATGTTTCTTCAGATATAACTAAGCTTTAGGAAGATATTATCCACAATTTCGATTCACCCTTGGATTTCAGTGTCACAGGTTCCGTCGTTTGTTCAGTTTCCAGATATTTAAATTATTGTATTTGCCTGATTTTAATTTATCTCCAATTCGTATTTCGCATAATGTACCTCTTGCAAGATGTCAATCGTACATTCTGTCTTGGTAAATCTGATATTTAGTCCTTTCTTCTCGCCTTCCTTTACTCTCATTTCTATGGGGTTTTCGTGACGGCAAATCCTGGACAGTTATTACTTTAATTTTCTTTATCACCATCTATGGAATATTTTGATTTACAGCCAGAGAAAGAAAATCCAGAGTTAAGAATTTTATCAGGCAATATGTCAATTGCATTCGAAAAATTATATCGGGAATTGCTTTGTCAGGCAATGTTAAGAGGTTCATGTTATTTGCTACTCAAAGATCACAAATTGCATTTATTTTAAATCGGTCAAACTTTGTACAATTTGTTTATTTTCCTGTTATTCTCTTTAGTATATTGCGATACTCAAGAGTAACTGGTTAATCCTTGTTATAGACGCCAGCTCCGATACGTTTCTGCTTCTTCAATATCTACAGAGACAAACCTGCGGATTATACCGCAGCTATGTTATGCTGACCTGTGTCACAGATTCTGGAAGAAAGCTCATAATCTGATATGATCACTAGTTGAACAAAGACGGTAAGCTCATAATCTCAGTCACGGTGATTTGTAATTCTGTGGTAGCCAAAGCGATTTCTTCTATCCAGTTTTACTCACAAGACTTGAGTCAACCTGTGGAGTATGCTTTTTACGCCCTTTCCAACGGTACGGGATGCTTTGATCGCCTCATCCACGCCGGCTGATATTATCCATAAGTCACTACCTTGACAAATTGATGTGATTCAAAACCTGCGTCTCATGTTAAGAATGATAACGTCCCAACTACAAAGAGACGTCCCGATATTTTTTCTATGTTTGAAGAAAAGAAGAAAAAAAAAACAATTAGATGTGACTTTATATCAAAATAATCTTAACTCAGATTGTTGGATGAGGTAGATTTCTATTTCTCAACAATGTAAGAGATGAGTTTATGAGCCCCATATCTACTTCGGTTGTTGGCTGCAGCTTTTCAATTATTTTCTCATTTTAACGCACCACAAAATTTCTAGCCGACCATTTTTGACTTACGCCAATCTCCATGACCTTTTTTTCTTTAGCGAACATGTCAAATTTATTATTTTACACGCTTTTCTTTAATAAAACGAAAAAAAAAACTGACTTCCCTTTGTTATTGAACGCGTATAGCTTTCTTTGGGTCTGTAATCAATGCGATGTATGGCTTTTCAGTCCAGGACATACCATGTCGTATACAGACTCGAAGGCATTTTCTTTCTTAAAAGCATATTTCATGTGGATTTCGTAGAGAGAACGTATAATAAAAAAGTACGTAAACGTCTAATGCTTTATATACAAGAGAGAAAAACAAAACAACAAGTGTTTCTTTTCTTCTTTGACCTTTGCAAGCAAAGTAGAGTCGTAAAATGTTAATGCTTTCCTCTTCATCAATATTTATTTACTTTTAAATCCATGTCATCCTCAAATACACGCACACACATTGGTTGGCTGATTTTGTTATTTAATGCTAAAATCTTAATATTTTACACGCAATTTTATTTTTTTGGGAGATAATAAGTGTTTTAGTGATACAAGTCTTAGTAATTAACCCATATTGTAAAATGATTTTGCTTGTTGGATACTAAGACTTCTAATAATAACTTAAGGTGATCAAACTCGACAATTAGTTGGCAGCCATTATCATCTGTATAATTAATGCGGATGTCAGTGTGTCACTGTGTCACACTTTTTCAACTTTACTCGTAGATGCCGTAGCCCAACATATCATACCATTTTAGAATCAGGCTGACTCCATGAGCAAATTAAAAATATTCCGGACCGGATCCTGATCCGCAATCCTGAAATTTGGGATTCGCATTTTTCATTAGTGCGATTGTTTTCGGCGATTTTTTTTTTACGTGATTTTTTTTTTTTTTTTTTTTACAACGAATTTTTTTGTTCGATAACAATTTTTATAACTTGGAAATAAATTTGGGAATAATGGAAATTAATTGCGAAATCCAGCGAAAGTCACCCATGAAATAAAGATAATTGTTTGTACGGAAAGTAAGGACCTACGTACATCAAATTGTCTTCAAAATAAGTGATGGCAGAAGAATTATCGTTGAACTTTTAAAAGGTAAGCTTAGATAAAAATGCAATATTTAAATGCAGCGAGTAATTGTGAGTTCATCTGCAGTTTATTGTTGACTATCGTATCTACTCGTCCCTACCTATTGTGATGAAGGCCCATTCAAGAGCCCTCTGCAGATGTTAGCTTAAAAGCTTATATATATATATATCTCATAATTAAGTAATTCGAGAAAACCTCAACAGAACACGGACCGTTACGATACGACGCAACCGTCATACCAACACTAACTTTACCAACGGGACTCGGTGACGTAGAGGTAACGAATTAGACTTGATATAGCACCGCTCTTCACAGATTCCGTGGTGTAACTCATCCAAGTTTCCCATACCCATAGAACTGTGCCCCCACGAACCACTACTACTATCCCCAATCGCTGCATCCAGAGCATCAGAAACCGGTTCCAGCAAGGATATACACGTGATAGAAATTATTAAGAAGATTTGAGATAATCTTAATTAAGTAATTCATCGGGTTTAGAAGAAACTTAGAAAAACAAAAACCAAACAACAACAATGGACGACTGATGATAGCCAGGAGCTACTTGGCCGAAACGTCGTATCGATAATAACATGAATAATGAAATTAGAACAAATATACTGACAATTAATCAGCGCAAAATAAAAACAAATATATCGAAAAGCTGTATGAACCTACCCTAGTAGGCATATGTCAGAACCATTTGACACTGTATATAAAAGGCACCACTGAATTCAACCCCTGTATCATGTAGTGAACCACAGGAAAGAACAATAAGTGATGTCACATATCAAAGTAACACAATAATTAATAGATATTCCATATTAACCCACTCAATGTACGCCTGATGCTGGCCAACGAGTACTTGACCGAAACGTTACATCTTTAATAATAATCGAGACGTGAAAAATAGTTCGCAATTGAAATTTAGTAGTTGTATTATTATGAACGAAGAGTTGAAATTTAGTATTTGTATCGAGAGTACCTTCAATAATCACTATGCTAGTAGTCGAGGAAATCAAGAGGTGAATGATTATTAATTGTAAGAATACAAAATGTATAGTGGTGAGCAAAAGGGGTAGCCTAAGATAGGATTTACATAACAGGGATAACAAAAATTTAAATATCTATGTAGTTGAATAGTAGACCTCGTGCGACACGGAAATAAGTAAGTGAAAATGGATAGCGAATATACTTTTTATATTTTAGAAATTAATTCACGCAGCAAGGCTGTGGTGGAGAACAATTCTGCCCGCGGAGATCTTTAATATCCAATGGAAATAATTTACATACCATTGAAAAGTGTTAAAATGTATACATACTAGATCCGACACAAATTGGGTAAGTGTATTCGATTTAACTTATGACGTTCAAGAGTCATGTTTTTTTTATCTATTTCAACGTATCAGTTGCTGGTATTTGGGTAATTATCAGTAATAAAAATAGTCTTTATTCAAGTATTTTTTGCTAACACTGGACCACCATGAATGCGCTAAGCAACACATGTGATCCTCTGAAAGGAAAAACATATGTTTGATCTCTCGTGTACTGAGGAATCACCAAATAACATTCAACAGGCGAGTAAACCGGTCTGACAGAGCGGCTAACAAATCCATATTACACATGCCTGATCACGCTACAGTGTCCACCCGTGGATTATACTGCAACTAACATGAGCGGACCATAGTTACGATTTCTGGGGAAGAGAGCATTATCTGGCGTGACACGCAGTTTGAACGAGGCCAGTGCGCCCAAATGATTGATTGATTGATTTTTTACGCCTTATCAACCCTTTGTGGCTCATTAAAAGCCAAAAAATATTTTTAGATTGTAAGAATTTTTCGTTTTGGAGATAATAATTGTTTAGTGACACAAGTATTACTAATTAATCCATACCTGATAAGAAAAAAGTGGATTCATGCCTTTCCAAAGGGTATTTGCACGTAAGTGAATATAACGAACGAATTCGACTTCGCGACCATTATTTCTAACCCTTTATCCATTACAGCACCTACAAATCCAAGTTTACAGCAACTGGTACCCCAAGCAGTCACCCATCTAGTTACTGATTAGGCTCGAATTTGCTTAACTTCGATGATCGTACGAGAACCGGTGTTTCAACGTAATGTGGCCGTAAGTTTTGCGCACGAGGCCTACGTCAAGTTGACTTGCAATTTCCCGCTAACATAACTATCGGAACAGTTCCATCTACGCAGTTTAATTCCTAAGGCTGGTGTTAATCCGTGGTATGCTTTTCGTGCACTTTCCCAAGCTGCTGCCCGTTGGGATCGACTCTTCAGACGGATAATAACAAGAATATCACGATGATTGATTTGTCAGGGAGGCGGTCTCCATGAAAAACCGACCATTGAGACCTTCGAATCAGGGTCTCATGGCTATTAACCGAACGTTCTAGACAGTCGGACATGCGCAAAGAAAAAATAATATTAGAAATAAAGAAAATGGCCTTAGAATACCATGTGATGTCTGTTCTTCTGTATGGTAATGAAAGCTAAATAGTTATCGTCACAAAGAAAAATAAAAACGGATTTACCGCCGAAGACCATTGACAAAGCGTATTAAAAGGAATAAGAGTGAGAAGCAAAAAGAATTTTTTTACTTAAACACAAAAAGAAAAAAAAATTGTCTAAGACCATTGACAAAGCGTATGAAAATGAATACGAATAAGAAGCCAAAAAAATTCTTACTTGAATCTAGAAAAAGAAAACTGAAATGTTTAGGATGTAAGAAGTCTTGGAATATATCTGGGAATTAGCATGACAGGCGTCACCAATGATATATTGGTAAAATTTTATTAATTTTCTCTCTCTTAAAGTATTCTTTGTTCAGAAACCACATGGCCAGTTGTCCACTTAACCAAATTTAGATAACCCATTTTCCGAAACTAGCATCTTTATGAAAGTGCTGGCGAATATATCCTCATGTAAACAAACGGAATAACATAACTTCTTTCTACACCCCAACCATACCTATCCAATGGGATAGGTCTATATTTAAACAAGGTCAATGGCATTTAACGATAATTTTATTTTATCAGTTATCATTTTTCACCGGATTTAGTGAGTGTCAACTTGTCCATAGACTGAGCCATTCTAGACTTAATACAACTTAATATTCTCTATGAACCTCTCCATTCATCGGATTTCTCGAAACAAATTAGATTTTTAATTATTTCTCTTTCAAATTCTATTCCCATTCACGTTTTCTCACATTCTTTGCGGTCCTTTATCATAAACTGATCTGTTATACATTTATTTTGTCGGATCAGTCTATGAGTGCTACGGGTAATATCTCTATCTATAAAAGGCAGGATATGTGTGTGTATGTGTGTGTGTGTGTGTGTGTGTGTGTGTAACGAATGCACGGCTGCAATTTTCGACGGATTTCCACCAAAATTTACATGCACATGCTCCAAGTTAGTAAGAAAGCCAAAACCGACGTTGCATTTCCCAAATCACATCGATAGTGGAAATAATCGATTTTTTTCATGCTTCTACGGCAGTTTTCGTGTAGTTCGCGGCCATTTTCTACTGGCCAGAGTGAGAGCCTATAGCTGACTGCCACGAATAGGCAGGACGATTCTATTGGCCAGCGTGAGAGCCAACAGCTGCCTGACACGAATGATCGATAGCTGCATTCATCACACGTGGGAAAAATTTAAATCTGCATGGCACTTTACTCCAATTAGCTCATTCGCTTGCTTAAACTCAACGTTGATTCTGATTCCGAAGAACTGAGTTGGGTGTGAAAAAGTATTTGTTGTTAAAATTCTTTTTTCATTCAGTTTTTCCAGTTACGAGTCCTTTTTTTAAAGCTGATCGTTTTGTGTTCATTTTGTTTAGTTCTTTTTTTTCTAACAGATTTAATGTTTAGTATAGAGCTTAGAAAAAATTCGCAGTGTGAGATAGGCAAGAAGTAAGGCATGTAGCAACATCAGCAAGAAAGGGCAAAATATTTTAAGTCAAGTGATAGCGATTGCTGTATGAGTCGTACGATTTTTGAATCAAGCACGGGCAACGCCGGGCCATGCTGCTAGTGTAACATATATAACTTCCACATCGTCGGTTTGGTTTGGTTTGTTTAACGACATATCGGCCCCTTATTACTCATTTATTGACGACATTTAATTTCCTTGGGAGCTTTGATATTTTTTTTATTTATTTTAAAAAATTTTTTGCTACTAAAATATGTTGCTGAAATATTTTACTATAAAATATATTTTTATACTTTCATAAAGTTTTGATTCTAGTTCGCTATTTGTCCATAGCTGAAACCCTAACAAGGGCTATCACCCCAGGTTAGGGTGGACATGGGAATAACAGCAATTAAGAAGTGATTTCACTTTACTAAAAGCCTCCCGACCAGAGGCCTTGCTGCCGGATGTAGTTCATCTTCAAACGCTGTCGATCCTCCAGCAGGCTTTTCTAGTGTGAAGAATTTTTAGACATCCAGCCGAATCTAAACCAACACCTGTCAGTTTGTATGACACAACGAGAATCTTACTACACTGTAGCTTTACTGATATCCTTAAAAATTAAAAAAAAAGTTTAAGTAAGCCAAACCCGACAGAAAACACGGCTCGGTTTCGGTCAAACCGTTCACTGTGTCGTGAATCGCTGTTCTACTAGCTGCTGTAGCCAAACTGACGCCAAGGTATCGCTTCTCTCTTTCAATGGATAAAATCGGGGAAGCTAAGATGCAGCACTTGCTTTCCTGGTTAACAGGACTTCCATGCAAGATAACAAGGCCCTGGAAAGGAAACTGCAGCTTCACCTTATAGCATAGGCAAAACACGGGTAGCCAGCTGTCACCGACTTTAAGCCTATCGTAAACAACATTTTGTATCGTTTAATAATTTTACCATCTGGAAAAAAACGCTTAAAATCGACTTTGAATAATAAATATATTTGTCGATTTTAAACGGTATAAATTATAATTATTAATTAAATATATTAAAAATGAACAATTGTGGCAAAACGATCTGGCAGCGAACTGCCTGACTCCGATGCAACTGGTATCTATTCAGTCGCCCCCCCCCCACTTAGACGAGTTGTGACACAAGGTCGGGATTATTGTGGGGGAACCCGATGGTTTCCACACAGGCCATTCGTCAAAATTTACCCATCCCCCCGATGTTTTTCTCAGCCGAGTCTCTATCCGAAGACAGAGACATGGCTGAGTCACCCTCTAGCCGAATACAGAGGTTTTGGTACCCTCTTCCTGAAGTCAGAGGTCTTGTCTGTCGCAAACCTGACAGCGAAACGCATGACTCCAATGCTAATGGTATCTACTCAGTTCCCCCACTGAGATGAGTTGTGACAACAGGTCGGTATTTTTGTGGGGAAACCCGAGCGTTTTCACCCGGGCCATTAGTCAAAATTTACCCAGACTTCGCGAAAGTGCGTTCGGGTACATTATTTGTCTATTTTTCTCAGCCGAGTCTCTACCTGGAGAGAGAGAGAGAGAGAGAGAGAGAGAGAGAGAGAGAGAGAGAGAGAGAGAGAGAGAGACCCGACTGAGTCAGCCCCTAAAAATCGACCTTAATATCAACCGTCAATTTGCTGTGAGGCCAAGTGAATAAAGTAGGAACGTCAAAGTGCAGAAAGGTCTCACTACGTAATCAACATAATTGTGAGAGGCCGGTAGATACAATTTATACATTCATGGTCAAATATTAGGCGAATTTAAGGGCAAAAATGGCTTACTTAACCAATGAGAAAAATTGTAGAAAATAAAAATCTTTAACACTTGGTGGAAAGATTACATCTAAAATGTCTGTTGGACAATCTGTTCACATTTCCTGAACTGTGCAATGTCCGTTGTTATGAATAATCAAGAGTAGTCTCCTCTTGTTTCGTTACACTACTCTTTGAGAGAGCTATTTCTGTTTACTGGGACTATAAAAGGACACTATACGCGAACCTTGTAATCTCAGTTGAATAAAGTTTTCTTAAAGCCTACACCTGCGTACTTTTGGCATTACATTCCTTACATACACGAGGGAGGCTGAACCTGAAAAAAGATTCCCCTCACTCACAAATTCTGAAGTTTAGTCATTTACTCGGATTCTAGGATGTTGTCAGAACTGAAAATATTTTCCATTGCCTCCAAGTATCTATCTATCTACCCTACAGTTAAAAGGTTTGAGGAAATCCCTGGTAATTTTTTAAAATAGCCCAAAACGTAGTTGTTTTGTACTTTAAATAAGAGATAATTATTATACATGGTAAAAAAAACAGACATGATTTCCTTATTAGAAATTTTATTATGACAAAAAGAAATAATCATTTTATGCTTAAATTTTTACTCTCGTCAAAATATCCTCCTTTAGCCTTGATTATTACAGCACACGTTTTTGGCATTCGTTGTAAAAGTTTCTCAAAGTATATGTTTGATAATTGATTCTATTTTTTTTCATTGACTCTAGGAGATCTTTTTTTTATATTTTTTTCATTCTTCTGTCAAGTTCACCCCATGGTAATTCTGGGGGTGGTTTCAAACTTTTGAACTGTACTCTATCTATCTATCTATCTAGCTAGCTAGCTAGCTATCTATCTGTTATTTATTTATCTATCTATCTATCTGTTATTTATTTATTTATCTATCTGTCATTTATTTATCTATCTATCTAGCTATCATTTATTTATCTATCTATCTATCTATCTATCTATCTATCTATCTATCTATCTATTAATCTATCTATCTATTATTTATTTATCTATCTATCTATTATTTATTTATCTATCTATCTATCTATCTGTTATTTATTTATCTATCTATTTATCTATCTGTTATTTATTTATCTATCTATCTGTTATTTATCTATCTATCTGATAATTCGATATTATTAACATCGGATAAAAATCCATTTGTTGCTTAAAAATTACTTTGTTTACGTTTCGGATGCGAAAATAAACAGATATCAACTTCCATCGGTAAGGTTGATTGAGCTTCGCATTATTCTGATGGCTCCCCGTAGGTAAATTGCAAAATGCACTTGGAATGGAAATGGTTTCCTCAGAGTGAATGTAGGTTCGATTTCTCTCAGGGGTCTCATTTTATTTAATGAGTTGTTTTTTTTTTTATCTCGGCAGGTGGACATTAATTATACTGTTTAAAAAAAATGGGAACATAGATATCTGTTTCCACAAAGCATAAGGTCTACAGAAATATATTTAATATATAAATAAAAGTTCAAATAACATTTTTTACAATTATGTTCACTCTGAACAAAGCCCGAGAGCCGCTCCAGGTAGAGAGTTAAAGAGTAACAGGCAGTGTTTATGGGGATTTATGGGGAAGATTATGGTTAACCCTAAACATAAACAGCTTAAAATTGTAATGATCTGGGAAGCATCCTCCGGGGAGAAGATTCCACAAAACAGCGTTTTGTGGTAAGAAGCTGCTCGGGTGGACCTTACATATCCCCAGTGGAATACGAAGGGAATGTTGTTGATTCACTACAATGGGCGTGTCGTTGCAGGTGTTTACTGAGAAGGTAAGAACTGGTTAAACTAGGGAACGTAATTCAGTTTTAATATTTTCCATGGAAATAGCGATATAGCAGCGTGAAGTCCTGAGATTTTTCTTTTGTGGGAAAGGGTTTATAGGGTGGAAAATAATACATCACCCACAAGGACATGGAGACGATTTCTTGTTGAAGATTCACAAAGATACCTTCCTGGTTATTAAGGGCAAGATAAATTCATTCACAAACATCACGTTCATTATCTGTATTAAATAAGTTATAATAACAAAAATGTTAATTATCCATGTTTTTTTTACTAAAAATTATATAAAAAAAGTGGCAGTATTCAATCTGAAAAAATATATATATATATATATATATATATATATATATATATATATATATATATATAAAGTTTAAAATATCGGAGTTGTCTTCTACGTGCTGTCTTCCTTAAGGACGTCGACAGACATGTCTCTTCACAACTTCGTATTCATTGTAGCTGACTTAAAGCATAGGTGTCCTTTCTTTCACTTAAAACCTCCTTATTGTTCACATGTTCTGTCCAAAGTATGTTGACCATGTTCACCTGAGTCTATGAAGATAGAATCCAGCAAAGTACGTAATCTGTTCAATGAAACAACGCCAATACTGGTCAGTAATTCTTCAGTATTCGATATCAGAGGTTGTCAGTGAATAAGCAGCTGTTCAGTAATTCTTCAGTCTTCAGAGGTTGGCAGTGAAGATATCCGGAGAAAAAAAAAAAACATGGCTGCCTTTATACACGTCCCATTGAATATTTTAAGCATTCTGATTGGTTAAACCTTCAATTGGTTAACTATAAAATGAGTCAGCTCATTTTGGTTGTTTCACTAGCACATAAGCTTACCCAAAAACTCTAACATAGTATTCTAAGCAGCTTTATTTAAAACCACAGGTCTTTTATATCTTCGACTGTGAGGAAAATCTCCGACATTCACTGACATATTGGAGGACTGATATTACATAATAGTTCAGAAAACTTTTCTTTTCTAACAAAATCTTCTTAAAACATTATTTAGATTTGGAAGGTAAAAATGTATCCTCTGATTTCGTTAAGACATTTTACATCATTTATTAAAGCACTTCCCAGATATTTGAACTTCTGAATTTGTTTGTTTTTGACCTCTGCAATTCGTACCTTGCATGTTCTGATACTTACTCTTACTGACACCCCATACATTCTCTCTTTTTACAATTGATGGTCAGTCCTTCCTTCTCACCTTCCTTTACTACATTCATCTACATATCTGATGTTAAGATTGTTACCACCAATACTAAATGCTGGTAGCTTTTATGAGTTGTCTTAGTGTTGCCTCACAGCAAATGTTGAATAAACCTGGTGAACAGACCTATTCTTGTCATCTGTTTTCGTGAATGCACCGCATTCATTTTCAGGCGGTTTGTTTCCAGTGTAATTTCTACATTATTCTTATATCTTTCACGAATAAATCAAGATTTCGTCGTTGTACATGCATGTCTTTCAGTCGTATCATGTAGAATGTTTTTGCGTTGTCTATGAAACAAAATAATACATTCTGCGTCATTTCTTTCGCTGTCTCTGATATCATCCTTATCATAAAGAAAACATTCCTTGTTCCAGTCTTTTAAACGAATTCACATTAAACTTGTCATATTTCCGGTATAGTTCAGAATTTGGTTAACAAGCTTGGTTAAGTGGCTCATTAAGCTAATTATCCGATGGAGATCACATTAATTCTTGTTTCTTAGGCGGTGCTACAAAATTAGATCTACTGATATCCTCCGATATGCTACTATTGACGTATTATTTTTCTGTTTTTTTTTTCCGGACGTTGCAGAAGAAGAAAGAGGAGGAGAAGAAGATGCCAAATTTCAGGGCGATGGTCCTCCACAATCTCCTGTCTTTTTGCCATCTCTCTCAAAACCTGTTCCACCGTCCATTCGCTCAGGCTCGTCAGGTAGATAGTGCGTTGATTTTCTCTGGTTTACTAACATTCAAACTGTCGTGTGACTATCAAATTTTCCAAGGACTCTTTCTTCATAATGTGCCCCATAAATTTCAACTCTCTCTTTCTAATGTTAAGCATAAGTGTCATTTTTGTTGCTATTGTTTCTGAAACTTCATCGTTGCTCACGTGTTTGTTCTCAAGGCTTTCTCAAGATCATTCTGTAGATCTACATTTCTCTTGCTTTAAGTTTCTTCTTCATCTGTGAGAAGACTGGCAATAATTTGTGGCTCTATAAAAGAACTGATACTAAATAACAGTTCAATACTCTTTTCTTTATTTCTAACAATATTTTCTGTTTCTTCATACTGTGCTCGGCTTTTGGAAGGCATCTTTCGCTATCGCAATGCGCCTTCGTATTTATGTATCGTACTTTCCGTTCTTTACTAATAATATACACATATTATTTCATAAATAATATGTAATATTAATGTGAGTGTGGCCATGGGAATCAGTGCCATACAGTGTCTGACAGATTCCTCAAAGCAAACACCTTATTTTAAGATTGAGGTAGGAAACTGACAGTCACCATGCAGGATTGGTTCCTATGTTCACACTGTATATATTTAAGAATACTTTATCTACGATATTATACGATCTTTCGCCATAAATATAGCAGGCTTTAAATACACGCAAGCCCATATATACCGAGAGTAACAGCAAAATTGTCCAAATCGTGTACAAGTAAAATTGTCCATTTGTTAGATTAAGATTTAAACCGCTGTAGATTAGAAATGATTAAAGATATCTTACTGGATTTCTTTGAGGTTATATAAAACGCTATTGGACTATACTTTGAAGAGAAGAATCGTGATAAAATCGATCATAAACATAAATGACATGTTCGCCATGGCTAAGGAAGCCCATGAAAGATTGAAATTAAGGTCATATATATATATATATATATATATATATATATATATATATATATTATTTCTCAACTGTTTTAAGATGGTGTTCGCCCTCTCTAACCTTCTAACTTTCTTTCCTAAAATAACAATGTGCCACACAGGTTTCACGTACGATTTCACCGCTCTTTGGGCTGTCATACTGAGACTCCTCTCTCCCATACCAAACGTTTTATGAAATGAGTTGAATCTTTTCTAATTGATTTCTTTAGCTCTAACTTGAAATGATGATCCTTTTCCTCTTGTGACCTCCTGATCCAGTTTTCCTCTCTACTGTTCCCTCTTTTTAAAACTTATCCACCGTTCTCTTGATGGTTCTTGAATGGTCTTTGAAGATGGAAGCCAGAGTATGAAAGTTGATACTATTACTGAAGGCCTGAGGGATATTTATCCTCTCACCGTTGCTCATCTGAGAAGAGTGTGGCTAACACAAAACGATTTTAATCTGTTCTCTTACTCGCTGGATAACTCAAATGATTTTTCAGTGCTTTTTACGTCAAATGGTGTCAAGATGACCAATCGTCTTTTCTGAAATCCTGGAAAAAGGAAACACAATCAATTTAGTGTTTGTAGATATTAAACATTTTGTAGGATGGTCAATTATTCGATGCTGTTATACGATTTGGTTCTTTCACTCGGTATATATATATATATATATATATATATATATATATATATATATATATATATATATATGAGACAGATATTTCATTGAATGTGAGGGACAAGGAATTATTTTATACGATTTATCTCAGTTTTCACATATTCTTCAAATATCCTTTTATAGGGTCTGAGAGAATGTAGAAAGTAATTTAAAAAAAAAAATTAAGCTTTTCACCCCAGGCAAGGCTGGAAGCCACTAGCACGTAAGGGGTTACGGAGGATTTGGAGCGAGAGCAAATAGGAGTGTTAGGGGAAAGGATGTGGAAAAAGATAGAGGATAGATCAAGGCAACTGGATATGTCGATTGACGTTACACTTGAATAGTTGGAGATCATAGTCATCAGGGAAACAGGAATGAGGAAGGGAGTTCCATAGGCGTGAGGTGCGAGATATGAAGCTATTGGAGTAGAAGAGACGTCTACATTTAACAGTTTCAACAGTGAAAGGGTGGTAACGGGATGCCAGCCTCGTAGGACGCTTGAATTCATGGAGCCTGGGAACCAGCGATAGCAGCTCATCGGAGCAATTACCATGGAAGTATTTATAAAAGAGACAGAGAGGGGCGACGGTGCGTCTGTGAGAGAGAGAGACTGCAGACGAGAAGCCAGATCGGGGCCAATTACATTGCATACCCGTCTCTGGATCTTATCAAGAACCTTGAGGAAAACAGAAGGGGCTCCAGACCATATATGGCATCAATACTCCATGCAAGGTTGCTTTGTAAATTTGGAGGATCGATTCAGGGTAGAAGAATTTCCTGGCCCGGCACAGGGAGCCAACTTTCCTTGCGGTGGGTGATTATTGCACCAAGGGCTTTCGGCCAATTCATTAACTGTTTTCCAGGAGTTCATTGTTTGTAAATATTTTATGTGTTTAGGATCTAATTTGTATTATGTAACAGGACCATTAATTCTGTGTTATGCTTGATGCGTGTATTAATCATACTTTGTTACGAGTGTCGTTACAAGACCACCCAAACGCTCTTTCCGTTTATATAAAGTGCCTCAATTATCCCGAGACTTATTTTACAATTAGATGTTCTTAGAATGTCAGTGTGATCTACAAGTAGGTAGTTTTGTATGGGGCTATAACTGCTTTTATATCGAACTGGGATAGTTTAAGTTTGCACTATCTCAGTGCCCATAAAAGAAAACACTGTAATATGATTAGAAAAACTGAATAAAAACAATCTTTTTGATCACATTCAATAAAACATGTATGAAGGAAATGTTCTTTCTCAAATATACAGCATATCTATATTATTATTATTATTATTATTATTATTATTATTATTATTATTATTATTAAAAGGCACGAACTTTTAAAATTTAATGAGGTTATATTTATTTCATTAGGGTTGTAAAAACGGCCCCAATTCAGCAGACCTTCAAATCCAAAAGGTCTGATGAATTGGGGACATTCTTACGACCCTAATGAAATAAATATAACCTATATGAAATTTTAAGAGGTCGTGCCTTTTAATAATAATTATTGTTCTGTCTTTCACATAGAGATCTCACTGGATTTATATCCTTTTAGAAATATCCATACTGATCACTAATATCATCATCATCATATATATATATATATATATATATATATATATATATGTGTGTATACACACACACACACATATATATATATATATATATATATATATATATATATACATACATACATACACACACACACACACACACATATATATATATATATATATATATATATATACATACACACACACACACACACATATATATATATATATATATATATATATATATATATATATATATGAGTGTGTTTGTGTGTGTGTACGTATGTGTGGATGCATCAATTATCGCCTGCAGCCATCTTTATAATGAAGTCATATTTTCTTCCAACTCTGTACAGCTGAAATTATTCTCAGTTTACTTTTTGTGTTCAGTTAGATTGAAGTGCCACTGTTGAATAATGATATATTTTAGATTCCTTGGATAAGAATAACTGGCGCCTTGTCAAAAACAAACGGAACAAAAAGCAACTATCCACAGCGTTGTGACTAAGCAACTTCGTCACATTTTCAAAGGAATTCTGCATTTATCAAATTTGATTCAACTTCTTACATGATTGAAATGGATTTAATACTGAGAAACTTAAGATTTGTCTCCCCTGTTACTTTTTTTTTCTATCACATCTGGCCATATATTTATCAATGTTAAAAGCAAGCAGTATAGACCGACCACAGAAATATAAAGCAACAAAACAAACGACCTTAGAATCATAAGAAAAGAGCATAATGAGAAATATGATGTAAGAAAAGAGAAATCAAACATCAGTAATAATGAAAAACTAAGACGGCCGTGTAAATTACACGGATTTACTAATACGTTTCAGTGTTCTTTTTTTTTAATCATTTCCCCCCAAGCAAGGCGAGAGTGCCACTAGTAGGTAAAGAGCTACAGAGAGTGAAAGTGAGAGAAAATACTTGTTAAAGTGGGTGACTGAGTAAAGGAGATCCCTGGTAATTTTTTTAAATTTTGAAGTTTAGTCATTTACTCAGATTTTAGGATGTTGGCAGAACTGAGAATATTTTCCATTGCCTCCAAGTATCTATCTATCTACCCTACAGTTTAAAGGTTTGAGGAGATCCCTGGTAATTTTTGAAAATAGCCCAAAACGTAGTTGTTTTGTACTTTAAATAAGAGACAATTACTATACATGATTAAAAAAGTCAGACATGATTTTCTTATTAGAAATTTTATTATGACAAAAAGAAATAATCATTTTATGCTTAAATTTTTACTCTCGTCAAAATATCCTCCTTTAGCCTTGATTATTACATCACACGTTCTTGGCATTCGTTATAATGATCTATTTTAAATTCCTTAGATAAAAACAACTGACGCCTTATCAAAAACAAAACAAACAAAAAACAACTATCCACAGCGTCGTGACTAATCAACTTCGTCACATGTTTTTTTTAATCATTACACCCTCAAGCAAGGCGAGAGTGCCACTGGTAGGTAGGGATCTACAGAGAGTGAAAGTGAGAGAAAATACTGGTTATAGTGGGTGACTGAGGAAAGGATAAATGATGAACGGGATTTAAGACAGCAGAAGATGGCGATTGACGTTGCATTTAAATGTTTGAAGATTGTAGCACTAATAACCTTTAAACATTTCAAATAATTGTTATATGGATCAGTGATAGCAAATTTATTTTCTGATCTTCATCAATGATCTTCCCGATGTCATCAGTTCCCATGTAAGTATTTATAAGGATTACACTACCCCTGTTTCAATAGCAAATCCGTCAGTACTGAGAAAGTAAACCAGGGTGCAGCTCTTGAAAAGGAGCTCGAATTGGTGGTTGACTGGGGCAAGAAAAGGCTTGTAAATAAATTTTAACGCGAACAAAAAAATCTGCTCTCATTTTACGACAATAGAGAAAAAGTATCTGCATGCCATCAGCACGGCTGACGCTAGACTCCAGGATAACAGCACACTGCGCCTTCTTGGCCTCACGTTTTCAACTGACTTGAAAATTAGAGCTTACTACATCGAATCAATAGCAGAATCTATCTACTGCAAGGAAAGTTGGATTACTGTGTCGTGCCAAAAGAGTTTTCTGGTCAGAGTCCATATTGCACATTTAAACATCTACCATTCTTCCGTGCACTGAATACTGCTGCCATATCTGGTTTGGTGCTCCTGCTATTCATCTCGCGGTTCCTGACAAACTGCAAAGAAGTGTCTGAAATGTAATCGATCCTTGCTTGTTATCTCGACTTCAGTCACTTTCTCGTCGACGGGACGTGGATTTTCTCTGTCTTTTCTTCAAATATTTTAATGGCAACTGCACTGACGAGATTTTTCCCTGGTGCCCCGACTACATGCATTTAAGCGTGTTAATAGATTGTCATCTACGTCCCACTCGTTTAATGTTGGTATTGCTAAATGCAGTCGCCACTTCTACACTAGTAGTTTATTTCCTAGCACTTCCCGCCGTTTACTTGCTGATAACTACAGTTTTCAAACATTTAAATGCAACTCCAATTGGCATCTTCCGTCTTCTTGAATCCCGTATATCTTTTGTCCTTTTCTTAATCCTCCCTATACTTAGCCATTTCACTCACTTTCATCTCCTGTAACACCCTACATACTGGTGGCATTTTGGCTTGCTTATGGGTGAAATGATTAAAAAAATAAATAAATCTCCATCCTTTGTATAACGGTAAACTACGTCCGGCAGCAAAGCATCTGATTAGGAGGTTTTGAGGAGCGTGGAACTACCTCTTCATTGCTATTTTTCCCAGTTCCACCCTGACCCGAGGTGGTAGCACCTGTTAGGTTCCCAGCTATGGGCAAAGAGTTAACTCCAAAACTGGGGTCAAAACACTAGTATAAAAAATGCAGTAAAAATGCCTGCAATACATTTTCATAGTAAAAAAATTACAGTAATGCAATAATTTTTATATAAAAAAAAATTAGCAGAGATAAATTTTGTAAAAGTAATTACTAATGCTCCCAAGAAAATTAAATTTCAGTATTAAATGACCCATAAATAGTTGATTTGCCGGTAAACAAACAAACGAACAGGAAAATCTAGTTCTAAGTATAATTTTGTCCATCATGGATGTTTCAAATTTAAAAAGATCATCATGAAACCGTGAGAAATATTTTTAAATAGCCTCGTCAGATATATATATTCAAGTGAATTTCTTGCATGGCGTTCAACACGTTTACAAATGTCAAAACGATCAGATGTGTACATCTGTTTTTTTTTTTCAGATCAATTATTAAAAATTGCTTAAAAACAAATGAATCTTCTCGGTCGTAAAAATCGCAAACAAAGGGCTTTATCAAATTAAAAATAATCACTTGAAGACTTACAAAAGCCACATCAATAAAAATGTGTAGACCATGTAACTTTCTGTTTGCAATTAAATTTATCAGGATTTCTAAATATATTTGATTACGCTACTACCATGGAAATTACTCGGACGAACTGCATATACAAGTTCCATTAGGTCTGACTTTCGAGGCTAGGACCCGCCATGCCACTTACATAGTAACAAACCACCTCCATATTCCATCAGCGAGAAGTAAGTTCCACTCAACCAGCTTCTTCTCACGAACCACTGCCCTAGGGAACAGACTCACTACAATCTAAACCTGTTTACGTCGAGAGTCAACCGTTATTTCCTCCTCTTATCCATATAAACTAACCTTACCTCGAGTAGCGCCCGGGCCATGTACAAGGTGAATATTACTGTAAAAACATAACAAACAAAAAAGAAGAAGCAAAAATAACTTTGAAATAACGATGCATTTTCTTTGGATCAGATAGAATGAAAATAATTATATATAATCGTGTATAAGCTTACTTCATGTAGAGTAAATTTTGAAATTTGGGGTTGAAACCTGAATCATTTCATATAGTTCGTCTATAATCCGACCCCCAGCTTTTGAGCAATACTAGTAGGCCTACCCGAGACAAATATTGCAGTACTAGTCATCAACCTGGATATATTTTATAGCGTATAAATGGTTTCCATTCTTTTTTCTACAAAGCTACCACAAAATGGCGAGACAAATATTTACTGTATAATATCTGATTCAAAGATTTAGATACCTGTACTTTTGTTTTCGTTCTTGCCTAGGCTAGGTAGGCAGACTAAAGGAGTTTTTACCTGTGCCATTAAGGTTAGTCAAAGGAACCATGAGAATGATGACCTACCATGTAGTTTACGGTCACCTAAAATGCAGTCACCTAAAATGCCCCCCCCCACCGAAAAAATATAATGCAACCGGTCATGTTTTTTAACCTCTTCAAAAGATTATCTGCGTATAATGGGACCTCCATTTTTTTGCGTTGAAAACTGATTGTATAAACTCACACTATATTCAAGTATATACGGTAATCAAAATTTAGACTTTATACACTGCCTCGAACAAAGCATAAAGAAGGTTACTCCATTAGTCCGAGAAAGAGCTATAACTGTTAGTGGACTTGATAAAGTATATTTCAACTGAGTGTAACATTAAATGTTCCGTCAATGAATTCCGGATATTTCTCGTCATATATATATATATATATATATATATATATAAATTTTTAATCCGACTTTTTTCCGACTTTCAACAGTACTATTTTAATAACACGAGTATAGTGAAAAGATCTCGGACGAAGGTACTTCACAATGACCAAACATCATAATACTTTTGGAGTGGGAATATCTAATGTAAAACAGCCGTACCTTTAAGCTTGTAATGAAGTGTTATTCAAAGCAATTCGACCACTGCACATATGTGAGGTTTACCCTCACTTTTTACAGTCGGGTAGTTCGGCTGGGGAGACAACTACTGTTGCCTTTCCCAGAGAATCCATTTTTAGCCAGGCTGAGAACTTTTCAGTATCACCTCGTAAATACGTACTCGAAAGTCGCTTATAAAAGGTCGAGTTGAAATAAAAAGGGGAGGCTAGAAAATTCATTTAACACGTTGACTGCCAGTGGTCAGTTACAAAATCTGATTTCAAACTTTATAACAGCCACCTTAGGTAATAAAAAAAATATGAGTTGATTTATAGCTTCATCTGAAACCTTGAGTTTTCGCGTTAAAAGTATCACCGCGAATAAACTCATTGTTGGCGCCCGTTGATGAAAACGCCAGGCACGAGATAACTTGTAGTCAGCGTCATAACAAAAAAAACCCCAAAAAAACGAACGACGAGTTATCTCGTAACCACGACTTATTTCGTGGCTGGAAGTCAATGTCTTTTTTAAAAAAAAAAAAATCTAAGTGAATCTACGCAAACGGAATCTGTCGGAATATCAAATCAAATTCAAATACTTGAAAATTTACATCACAACATATTTTTATTATATGATACACGCCAAATACAAGGCTGAAGATCCACTCAAGGTAAAGAGTTACTTAATAAAGTTGTTGTAGAGCCATAGGAATTGCATACTATGAAGATATGAGGGACAGATAGCTGCCGTCTCAAGATTTAAAGTGGTCAAAATCGTAGTGTTCGGTAACGCATACTCTTGGGAGTCTGTTCTCACAAAGTAGCAGTTCTCGGGAAGAAGCTTTCTGTTGACTCTCACGTTGACTGTCCGAGGTCAATTAGGAAACCTGACTTCAGAAGCCGACTTTATAATAGCCAATTTATGCAATAAAATATTTCATGAGAATATTTATAACTTCAACTGAAGTCTTAACATTGTTTTCACACTAAAAGTATCACTATTTAATTGTCAGTGCGATTTTTCATTCCTGACTTTTACCAGTTATTTGCGTTAAAGGCAATGAAATAATTTGTGGTTGCAGCCTTGATGGCAAGACATCAAAAACGAGATAACTCATGGTAGGCGTCACCATAAAAAGAATCAATGTTTTGAAATTTGTTTTTGGAACAAATACAAATGAAATCAATCAAATTTAAATAATCCGACAGGTTGGTATAAACAGACAGTTGTAAAAAAATGTGCAAAATATAAGTGACGGGTCTGAATTAACAGTGCTTAGGTTATGGAAAAAAAAAGAGAAAATTGAAAAAGATAGGTGGCCTCATCAGATACAGATGCGCGACTATATTATTAACTTTGACGTTGACGAAGCTTATGGCATAAAGTAGAGTCCAATAGTATCATAAAAACTTTAGAGTATTTCAGTAAGATACCTTTAATCATTTCTAAGATAGAACAGTTCAGATTTTAATCCAACAATTTTGCTGTCACACGATTTGGGCAGTTTTGCTGTTGCAGGCGTTCCGCGTTTTCCCAATTCTTTATCATATATATATATATATATATAAACTCATAACTATAAAAGTGAACATTGAAGTCAACACTTAGAGGCGGCAGGATGTTACATGCTAGACGCAATCGTCAGGCCTGTTGTCTGTATGTGTTGACTTCAGTGTTCACTTTTATAGTTACACACGCTCTATCTCTGATATTGAGCACTTTATCCCATATATATAGCACACCTTAAGACTATATTTATTCACACACACACACACACATATATATATATATATATACATTTTTATTCCGATTTTTTCTCATTTCTATAAACGCTATTTTCTATTTAGATAGAACAGTTCATATATATATATGTAGAAAAAATAATATTTATAGAAATAAGAAAAAAAGTCGGATTAAAATATATATATATATATATATATATATATATTTTAATCCGACTTTTTTTCTTATTTCTATAAATATTATTTTTCCTAGGTTTACGTTTTTGAGTTATTATCACTGTTTTTTTTTATTTTCTTAAACCGTGAAATTAATATCAACCAGCCTAGATCGAGAAGCCCACCCAAAGAAAAATGTGACTTTCAATGCGAATCGAACCTATATTCCTAATTCCTGCTGGGAAAATTTTCTCAATAGCCAAACATGCCGTTACCAATTAGGCCACGAGAGACTATGATGATAAGACGCGACACAATTAGCCACTTAAGGAATGCAGACGGCTAATAGGTAATTTGCGATTTGACTTATAATAATAGTTTTCTGTGGACTAATTGTTAACAGCACGCTTCCGCTATATTGCTTGTTGGGAATAAAAAATGAAACTTGTTTCCTGTCGGGAGCCAGAATTTTAGGAATTCACACCGTTAGTCGAGTTTTTACGCGAAATGTTCATTTGTGTAGAATAATTGAGGCTCGAAATCTCTACTGGGAGACTAGCTTGATAATGTTTCTGGCACGGAAGTTATATAGATTACTACTCAGTTTAATATATTCTTTACACAAAGTCCCAATTGTAATGCATCTGACTAATATGGAATATATTACACTAAAGCGGATTTTGAGATATCGGCCACAGGTGGGCGATTTGAACTGTTGCGCAGGAGCTGAATAACTGAACAGAAATTAGTAGGCAACTGGAAAATTTGGGGGGTGATATAGGACTTTGAGAATTAAAAAAATTGTTTCATAAGTTACCAGAAAAAATATTAAAAGAAGATATGCAAAGAACCTGTACAAAAAAGGACGCTAAGTGGGAATACCTGGATCACATTCCTAGATACGATATAAATATATTCGCAAACAATCAAATATTTTGCTATTTTCTAAAGTTTTGAAGAGGGCCATTGTCATTCAAATAATTCTTCAGAGGAAATAAAATTTTTTCGGGTATAAATTAAATAAGGGAAGGCTAAGAAAAACATATAGGCAGAATTTTTATTACTTGCTTGTAGTGTATATTCTTTTTAATTTTATAATTTTAAACAAAATATAATTTGATAATTGTACTGTAATTTATAATTTGATAATTGTACTGTTATTTATAATTTGAACAAAAATCCAGCACTTGCAAGCCTAACACTAACCATAAAATTAACTTTGACCATAAAAACAAATTATGTATATAATTTTAAATGCTGAATTTTGCTTTCGTTTGTTCTTTAATATGATAGTAGCAGCAACAGCAGCATTTGTCGCATGTCAGCGTTATTTCTTACCTCCCTTTGGTATTTTTACTACATCATAAAGTCAATTTACGAACCAGTAACAAACTTTTACGAAACAATGTTGGTATGAGTTTGAATTTACACTGCAGGAAGGCTATGGAAAATTCTTCCATGTGAAACTGGGTGATGGTGCAAAAAAGTTTCAAACACCTGCACTAACGTATTGGCCATTATATTTGCTAAGCTCAGCCCGTGTAAAGAACAAGGTTATAATTTTGGGATATATAGCTAAACTGAATTGACTACAGTAATAATGGTTTGCAGTCTGGTTTGTGGTCATTTTTATTATTTTCTATACTTTTTTGTAATGCCAGATCATTTCAGGGCGTAGCTGGTCATCACTCGCAATAGTTCCTTCATATTTTTAGAAAATGCCTATTTGGAAATATTTCTCATAACCTTGATTTCGTTTAATGTACTGTTCTTTCTGGACGTAGTCGAACATGGCTCGCAGCAGATACATTTTTTTTATCAGCTATCATTTGCCATGAATTGTTGGGAAAGATAGTGGAGTCGTTAGTCATTACATTCATCATGATTTTACATTCAGAGTTTAGTGGGGAGAAGAGATTGATTAATGCCTTTTCCAATGCCATTAGTGCCAAAATGAATTCAAATAAGCGGTAATTTGAACGCTGTTCGCCGATACCACTTTCCTAGGTAATAACGGTTGCATTACCCGCGTGCCTTTCTTGACATAGCTTAAACAATTACATGAAGGTGATTCCCGAGAACCTAGTGTGAATTATTTAAATAAATATTTATGAGAATTATCTATGTGATAAATATTTATTAAAATTATTTAACAATAACAAACTGTTCTAGTTTCTTTATTTAGTAAGTGTAACTTAGTACATCAAACAGCGATGCTGAGTGAACATTTTTGAATCATTTCACCCCAAACAAGGCGATAAAGCCACTAAGATGCAAGGGGTTACTGATTGTTAGAGAATATGGGAACACTATATTATCAAGTAGAGAAGGAAATAAAAGAACAAAAATTAAGACCTAAGATAACAATTAAAATTGTATTTAAATTTTTGAAGATAAAAGCTGACAGGAAAAGAAGAAGCCGGGAGAGAATTCCACAAGCGAGAAGTGCGATAGAAGCTACTTATTACAAAGAAATTACGGCTACATTTAGCCTTTTCAACGGTAAAATGGTGAGACCTTTCCGCCATTCATGTACTGCTCTTAAAGTCATAAAGTCTACGCATCATAGAGGAAAGTAATGTTTATTTTGAAAATACAAATATGTGGCACAAGGCCAAAAGTGGGGATAGGGGAAATCCGGTATTCCGTACACCAAAACAGTACATTCTTACTTACCATTAATACTACAGCGACCATAATACCTCAAAGATTCTATGAAGTCCAAAATGGTTCCCTTATGCGCCATAGAGCCAAGTTTATAAAAGCAATTACCGTGAAAGTATTTATAGAAAAGTCACAAGGAGTCTATGTTACGGCGGTGGGAATATGACTGGTGTCGATGTGACACGTCAGGACTAATAACATTTGCTGATGAAAGATATGATAATCTGCAAGACTTGCTTGTAAGTTATTGCCTTCCAGAGAGGCGCCGTTTTTATTTCGTAAGCTCACCTCACGAAAGTGCGAGATATTGCGAGATTACTTTGTTGAGCAGAACAGCAAGAAAGTCAGTTCCACTTAATAAACTAATTTCACTGTTATATTTGACACTGCTCGTAACAACTCAAATATCCATTCTGGTGCCGATTAGAAACATACAGCTATTTAACTCACCAAGCAGATTCAAATTTACCTTAGTCTTGTGTAATCGTGAGCATAGAATGTTAATCGTCTGTACCATATTAAGAATGACCTGGATGATTAGCCGGCTAACCATTGCTCCACAGGGAAGAATCGTAATTGCTATTTATTTATCGAAACTTACACTGATATAATGACATTAATAGGGACATCTAGCCTAAATCAAATTTCCTATAGATTCGCTTATCTTCATCATCAGAATGATATCAGAACGTCGAATACAAATGCAAAAGAGATCTATACGTGAGTTTCATAGAATAGGCAAAAAGATATAGCAGTTTTCTCAGATCTATGTTTAAATATGGCTTTCATCGATTGAAGACGTTTGGACTACAGAATCACAATATGTCAAATAAAATAAATCACATCAATTGAGGACTTTCCATGTAGCAAAAATTAAAACGGCCAGTAACTCGAAAATAAAATAATCGAGATGTTGATATCCCACACTACTTCAAACAAAAGCTTAGGAAGGAAAGCCCCATCATTACTGAAAAGAGCAATAAAAGTGAAGGTGAGAAACGTATTTACTTGGAAAATTATTTTAGTAGTAATTGATAACCTTCAAACGACAGTAGCACTGGGAGTTGGGGCAATAAAACCTTGAATATTTCAGTATCTGTCTATATTTCTGAGATGAGATGTTATGTAAACTATTTACATTATTCGGACTATTGTCCTCATCTTTGTCGCCATATTTATTACAACGTTTCGGCCCTTCAGTATCTGTCTATATTTCTGAGATGAGGTGTTATGTACACTATTTACATTATTCGGACTATTGTCCTCAACTTTCTCGCCATATTTATTACAACGTCTCGGCCCTTCAGTATCTATCTATATTTCTGAGATGAGGTGTTATGTACACTATTTACATTATTCGGACTATTGTCCTCATCTTTGTCGCCATATTTATTACAACGTTTCGTTTGTACTCTCCGACCTTCTTCAGGTGGTTGGAATGTCGAACTGATCCCTTTATCATGCTCGCTGGGGTAGACTGTTCTAGTTCCACGTGCCATGTTTTAATGGATGTCACTTATCAGTTATCGCTCTTTGGGTCCTGTCACTGGATTTAACTAACGCCTTTATCCACTGTGCCATGTGTCCTTATAAAGAATATTACTATTTACATTACCATTACTATTTTATAAGGTACGGGGCAAAGATCTATTTGAACTGCGAGGAAAACTTGATTTATTTTTTTAAAAATCCGTAATATTTACTGGGAACAAACGGCCTGCATGCGGATAGAGAACGTATTGATCACGTAGACAATAATAGAAAGGGGAGTAAGACAGTGATACGTCATCTCACCTGATTTATTCAATCTAACGAGCGAGTCGATCCTAGGAGAACTAGTAAACCCACCATGATTTATGACCGACGGACGCAACCTCATGTGCATATGATACGCAAGTGACACTACGTAGAGGACAGTTCCAGAAAGGAGACTGCAGGAATTTCTAAGGGGTAAAACCCAAAAAAATGAAAGGGGCTATTAACTGTGAGAAGAGTACTGACATAGACATCAGCGAGTGAGATACGCCCAGGTGTGATCTGCGAAATGGAGACATTGGAATCAGACAGATACACAAGTTTAACTACCTGTCTATATCTTTGATAAAGAGAGATGAGGTATTATGATTACTTACATTATTTGGACTGTTATCCTCATTGCCATATTCAAAAGGTTTCGGCCGTTGTAAGTTCCGGCCTTCTTCAGGTGATTGGTATTCGAACTGAACCTTTTTATTTCGTCCACCTGGGTAAATTGTTCTAGTTTCACTTGCCATGCCTCTTCCGGATATCTCAGTTATTTACCTTTAACTCAACTCTCCAAGTTTGGTTCACTACTGTGGCATGGTATTGAACTTGCAACTTTTTGGGTTTAGTCACTGGATCTAACCAAGTTCTTTATCCATTGGACCATATGTCTTTGAGGACATCTGTGTATGAATTTTTGGAAGTTATATACCTTATGTCTCTGCATCATTTTTTACTAGTGCTCATATTGGAATTTTTTCTGTTATTATTATTGCATTTTTTATCAGAACTTATATTGCAATTTTTGTTGTTATTCATTGCTTTTCTCTAGCGCTCCTTATTACTGATTCTCATATTGTATTCATTTCTATGCTTGGTCGGCTCATGAGATTTTTGTGGCCTAGCATATATGCTGATTCCTTAAGTTTTTGTATTTTCTAGTGATGGTCTCTGTCTATTATTTCATCCTCATCCCACAGGGCGGTGATCATGCTTTTTCCTCAATATGTGGTCAGCTACGCCTGATTTTTGTATTTCCCCTTGTGTTACCGCTTTACGATGTTCTTTCAGTCTTAGCTTAAGGGGGCAACCTGTTTAACCAGTAGTATATTAACCATTGACTGAAAATGTGACACAGTGATCCGAAAAATCATTGGAATGCTAAAAGGTGCTTTACAGAAACAATAGAAAATATTAGTATGCTGTCTAATATCTAATATTCTATATAGCAGTGAATGCTGGACAATTTCTTCACAAATGAAGATGAAAATTGACGCGACAGAGGTGTGGATCTAGCGAATAATCTGATTAGCGAATAACCCATGGACTGCATATGTGTGCAAGAAGTTTCGTTTTATTATAAAAAAATGGGAATGAAAAGCAGACTATATACTTACAAGAGAGTCATATAAGAAGAAAATGAGTAACTACCAACACCGAGGTTCGAGCGTAACACTGTGGACTTATGAATATATGTTTTCCGACAGGAGTATAAATAGCGGTGTCAGGCTACTGACTGCAGTGATTATTGAGTGACTATTGGGTGAAAATATCCAGTCGAATTAGTGTTAATTATTGTGTGTCGATGATTTGGGCTTTGATTTAGGATTTACCGGACGTTAAACGGAGCTGCGCTACTAACAAGGTATTCTACTGAAATGGTTAATTATCTTCGGTTGACTTTTAGTTCTTTGTTCTTGTTAAGTATTTATTTGCGGTTGTAATTAAATACTGTTTTATCTTAACATTGAAGTCTTGAGTTATGCTTAATTATTAACAGCCACTATACGTCACAAAGAAGAGAGGGTTCAAATTTCTAGGGCATAATCAGGAAAGACGACTCGAAGAATTTGACACTCACAGAACATTAAATGAGCAGAGGGACCTAGCGAATTGCCTATCTGACGAGTTCATATAAATGGATGGCAGTGGCGTCCCGGTTGAGCAATGGATAGTGGTTCTGATTGAGTAATCGGAAAGTTGAGTTCGAATTCCAGTCGAGTTCATTGGAAAAGGTGTGAATCCATCTCTTTCCCCCAGCTATGGGAAAAATAGCAGGGCAGACCTGGTCATATAGCCTTGGTTGGCAAACAGTCTAGGATAATGAAAACTCTGAATTCAAACCACCCGCTACCTTGTAGATTTGCCTACGTAACTTCGGGGCGTAGGGACGGGGTAACCTTGACATCCCCGGTGCAAAAAGAACCGGCAAGCCTTTACACTATTCTGCCTTGAATGTCACCATGAACAACAATTGTAAGATGGAGGGTACTGGTGACTACAGCGGCGCCAAATGCGCTAACTGAATAAATGATGATGGTGACGGCAGAGCAGGAATTAGTAGATTCATTATTAGACCCAAGAGCCATCCAAGGCAGAGGCTTGTTGAATTAGGTATTGTAGGGACGTATAAGGAAGAGGTAAGAAGTGCAGATCATGAGGTTATCTAAGAAAGATAACTGAACTTGAAGAGGTTGAGATTTTAGTCATCAGGGAAGCATCTCCACGGGAGTTTGTTCCATAACGTAGCGTGTCTTGATTCTTCCAAATGTACTTAGTGGGTCTTAGCTCTAAAGGTCTGAACTGGTGAACTAAAGAATGTACCTCGTCAGAAAATTTTCCATGGAAATAGTGATGGAGTAATGATTGGCTTGCGAAGTTTCGTCTGTAGAAAAAGGGGGTGTAGTGTGGTAATAATTCATTACCCACAAAGCAGCGTAGACACTTTCGAATTCTGTTTAAGCAGAAACGTGTGAAATTGACAAACTCCAGTCTAGATATGGCAGCATAAAAGTTACAAAGAGCAGGAAGATTTGGAGAATCATAATCTTGATAGAACACTTCACATAAACGAAGTCAGTTTTATCAGTCTTAGAGATTATCTTGCTTTTCATATTCACGTAGTCATACAAAAAAACAAAAAAACAAACAAACAAACAAAAAAACGACACTTTCCAGTGAGTAAAATCATAGATTTATTATTACAAATATTTCAAATAAGGCGCTCAATCTTTTCTTGAAAAAAGACATGTTTGTGAGGCTGTCCGGATGTTGCAATTCTCAAGATGTCTTCGATACTACTGTAGAAGTTTCTTTCATTTGCTTCTTCTCTTTTCGCTTAATCATGCCCGACTTGCGCGTTGGATTTTAATCCCGTAAATGTTTTTTAGTGGAAATTATTTTATTTACATTGGCGCATAATCCCTTTAACATTTTGTTTTACCTATTTGCTCAAAGTTTCGCCCGTTGTTTGCAATCATTGATTATCTGTTTTCATTGATATCCCATCTTTTATTATTATTATTGAGTCGTGGCACTTAGATATGAATGATGATTTTCTAAGCGTAGCTTAAATGTGGCACAAGGCAGAACACTCAGATATGAATTTTGCGCAGTCTTAAAACTAAAATTAGTATTTCCAATATAAACCTATCACCTCATTCAACGCTATTTATGAAAGCCAGATTTGGTTTGGGTTTTAATCTGATAATATAAATAGCAGTTATATAATTTCTATTTTTTATCAGAGATAGCATCGTTAAGCATCATCATCATTATTATTATTATTATTATTATTATTATTATTATTATTATTATTATTGTTATCATCATCATCATCTGTCTCAAGGACACATGGCACAGTGGATAAAGGCGTTAGTTAGATCCAGTGACAGAACCCAAAGAGTGTGAGTTCAATACACAGTTAAGGCAGTGGAGAACTTTCAGAGGGGCATTAACAGGAGATAACTGACATCCATTAGACATGGCACATGGAGCTAGTACAGTCTACCCCAGTGAGCGAAATAAAAGGTTCAGTTCGACATTCCAGCCACCTGAAGAAGGCCGGAGCGTACAACGGCCGAAACGTTGTAATAAATATGGCGACAAAGATGAGGATAATAGTCCAAATAATGTACATTATTATTATTATCTGCGCATGTTATGTTTCCTGTTTTGTATCCTGTAGATCTAGGTCCAAACAATGGATCTTAGACCCTATGGGAGAACTGTCATTTAATTGATAGCACTTTTCTTAGTATATGATAGCAGTACGAACTTCTGGGCAACTTGCATGTTAATGTTACCTGGGACACTGTAAGTAAAACTGTCCATTACTTTTCTTACGAGGCCCAGAGCACCGATCACTTCTGGTACAGTCTCAATCATCACTCCCCACATCCTGTTAATCTCGATCTCCAGGTCCTTGTATTCACAAAATGTCTCGATAATTTTCATGGAGGTGTTTCTCTCAGATGGTACTACTATGTCAATAAGCATACGCTTCCTAAAGTCCTTGTCTTTTATGATAATATCAGATCTGTTGGCTTTTATTTCTCTGTTTGAATTGGCATGTCACAGAGGATGGTTACATCCTTATTTTGGGCAAATGTGTCTGGTTGGTGCTCATACCATCTCACAGTGGTTTCGATTTTGTGCTTCTTGCATATCTTCCAGTACACATATGATGCTACCTTGTTATGACTCTGTGTATATTCATTTTTCTGGACATTTTCATATAATATGGTCGACAGTTGTCATTCTTTTTCTTCTTTTTCTTCTCCTTTTTCTTCTTCTTTTTTCTTCTGCTTTTTCTTGTTGTTATTATTATTATTATTATTATTATTATTATTATTATTATTATTATTATTATTATTATTTACTTTGATTTCTGTAGTATACACATTTCCTTCCGAGTCCCAACCAGAGACCGTGGCTTGTTGGAAAGCACACATTCTGATTGACTCTGTACACCAGAATTCATCCAACAACTGCTGAAAAAGTGATGGAAGATCCAGGCAAGGGAATATAGGGTATGACACGGGAAATGGGTGCTGAAATTTCAACCAGGAATAGGGCCTTGAATGAGAACCTCCGCTACCCGTCATAGAAGAGGTGGACATGTCAGATTCTTGCAGAAAAGGCTCGAGAAAACCGTCTGGCAAAGGCAACAAAACTCCTAAACAAGGTGAAACATCCTGTTGAACCAGGAACAATATGGTCATTCATTTTTGTTACGACCAGCTGCACAACACCCAGAACAACAGATGACTTGCCTACAAACTGTGATATGTTTTGGGTGCATCTCTAGTGAAGGTGACGTCATACCACCTCACATCGTTGAACAGGGGGTCTGGGTCAATTCGGATGGCTATATGGAATTGCAAAACACCGTGGTCAATCTACTGGAAGACCATATGTATGACAGCATGATTCAGCTCCCTGTTAAACCTCCAGGAACAGTCAGGAGTTTTGGTCAGATAATTTTTACGACTTCACCAGCCCCAACATCTGGCCTCCTAACTTCCTTGATTGTAATCCCATGGATTATCATGTGTGGGGCGACGTTGAGAAATACATCAACCGCACTGACTGTAACACCAAGGCCCAGCTAATCAACGGGGTTAAGGAGGCGCTTGAGGCTCTCTCCAGGGATACCTTAAAGGCCCCACATGCCAGAATACGGAATCGAATGGAGGACGTGGTAGATGCAGAGGGAAGGACAGGTGACTTTTATGAGTGAATTGTCTTTGGATTATTATACCTGGGATGCCACTATTCTGTTTTTCCAATGAGTTGGCCGAGATATTCATTTTGGAAAGAAACTGTCAAATTAAAACCCAGCATCTTGTATGTTACGTGTACAGACATCCAATAAAAAATCGCTTATCCGCGTCAGGTAGCGGAATAAACGAGCCGAGTATTTTTTTTTTTTACTTAGCCTTGCATTCACTTTCACACAAATACCAATGGTGGAAGGCATAAATCTGTTACATCTCACTCCCCAGGACGGGTTAGATTAAAGGACATACTAGCATGATTCGCTAGTCTTGAGAGAGGACCAGACTAAGAGAAAGTTACATCTGAATTCAAAACCAGCAAGAAGATAAACCTTAACCTAGAGACACTCATACCTGCTAAGAAGGAAGTACATGTGATGCACATACGACCCTGCGTTATGAAAATAATGTCGTTATAATAAAATACATATTGACCGTTTACTATTGGTCTAATACTTATGTCATGGTCAACAAAGAGGTGTAAAATTATCAATGGCTAAATATTGGTAATTGCGCGGCAATTACTTGCAGTAACGGAAGCCTCCAGGTCTTAGCGAGCGCAAACCTACTTCTTTGCAACAGAGTCAAAAAGAAGATTTGGGCCCTGTTAGCTTGAGAGTAAAACATGTGAGTAATATATATATATATATATATATATATATATATATATATATATATATATATATATTGGCTCCTGAAAAATTAATTTCGGTTGAGCTCTCTGGTTTGAGGTGTGAATTTGTAAACAGTGACTATTTAAGCTAATATTGCACGACTCTTCGGCAGAATTGAGTCACTGTTTAGTCACTGTGTGTTTATCTAAAATCTAAAAATAAACACGCTAAAATTCACCTTCATCCCTGCCGTGCGCCGACGGCTTAGTGGGAGAAGTTCCGACTGACGCAAATTCAGTCGGGTTTTGATCCTAGCTAGAGGCAACCGGACGTCTAGCCACACTGATGAGCCGTGAAACAGCGTAACAGTCTGTCTGTGGATGATAAATATATATATATATATATATATATATATATATATATATATATATATATATATATATAAAGTGAACATTGAAGTCGGGCCTGACGATTTCGTCTAGCATGAAACAGCCTGTCTCTTCTAAATGTTGACTTCAGTGTTCACTTTTATATTTACACACTCTATCTCTGATATTCATCACTTTATCCCATAAATATAGCACATCTTAAAAGTATATTTCTTCATATATTAAGGGTGTTTCATTAAGACAGATTATATATGAGGGTGTTTTATTCAGACGGATCAAAGACTGCAGTAAATAAATCAGTGTTATCGGTGAAAATTTATTTATTTCTCTAGTGGATCATATTATTTAAGTCATGGCAATTATGTGTGAAAAATAATATTGCTTAAATGTCCGCCAAATCTGAAAGAAAAAAATCATTAGACGCTTAAACCTAATTCACATTTAAAATTGGTCCAAGTTATTGGAACACCCTTTATATATATATATATATATATATATATAAATATAAATATAAAAGTGAACATTGAATTCAACGCTCAGTGGAGACAGGCTGCTGCATGCTGGACGCAATAATGAGGCCGCTTCTGAGTGTTGACTTCAATGTTCACTTTTATATTTATATAGTTGCTCAATATCAGAGACAGAGCATATCTCATAAATATAGCACACCTTAAAACTATATTTCTTCATATATATATATATATATATATATATATATATATATATATATATATATATATATATATATATGTATAGTTTGCAGGACAGTGAAAGAAAGGTAGATATAGAGCCAGATTGTCAGGAGAATGAAAAAATGTAAATAGAGATCCGGTTTACATTATGTAAAAACAGTCTGACATAGGACCAGATTGTGCGAGAGTCAAAAAATGGTAGACGTAGATCCTGTTTGCCGTGGGGTCACAAAAATGTAGACATAGATCTGGTTTACAGTAGAGTAAAAAACAGGCTGACATAAGTCTGGATTGTGCGTGAGTCAAAAAAGGGTATATGTCGATTCAGTTTGCCGGAGAGTCACAAAAAGTAATACATAGATATAGTTTGCCGTAGAGACACAAAAAAGATTGGCATCGGTCCCGATTGTGCGAGAGTAAAAAGAGGGTAGATATAAGTCCGATTTGCAGTTGAGCAAAATAAAAGGCAGACAATAACCCTTTTTCCAGGAGAGTCAAAAATGTTTTTGGCATAGATCTGGTTTTCCAGAGAGAAAAAAAAGAGTAGACATAGACCATATTTTTCAAGGAGAATCAAAAAGTAGATATAATCCTGATTTGTGTAAGTGCCAAAAATTTCGACATAATTTTGGCAGACAGATCGCCCCTATTTTGGAACTTTTAGCCCTTTGTACATATTGATACCAACCGATGATGTGACCGAAATGCAAAATTGAACATATTTAATTATATCTCAATTGATAGAAATAGCTGATATTGGAAATTAAAGACAATAAAAAAATACAAATTACCTTTTAATTGCATTATATTAAAACATTTTATTGATCTCACCGTACTAACATCTATTTTTATTCTTAATTTTATTGCACGATATGAAATATAACCTGTGTTATTTCACTTATCGTTGGTAACAATTCCTGAAAATAGGGTTGTAATTGCACTTTGAAAATGATTTTGAAAGTGTATTTGTAAAATTGGATGATACTTGGCGTATAACAATGGAGAGAAGGGAAATCGTGTCGAAAATGCCAAGATTAAAAATGGGAATATAAACGAATTCATCTTAAATTGAAAACCGGGAATCGGACGGAAGTAGACGCATATACTTTTTGATAACGTTATTTGTCCGGCTTTAGTAACAGAAGAAGTAAATAAAGAAAAATCAAATCCATGTCACGCGCAATTTTTGACGTCAAGAATCGAGTAAACTGAAATGAACGAAGCTTGTTCACGTTATAAAAAGAAAGAATCTATAATATAATATGATATAAGACGGTTTTTTTAGAAAAAAAATTAAGAAAAGAAAAGAAACTAGCGCAAATATCATGTACGATAGACGCTTCATCCATATTTCAAATATGGAGGAAAAAAAACAAGATGGAAAGCAGACTTGAAGGGTAGCATAAGTGATGATTTATGCCCAAAATAAATTATGTTGGCCTGTCAGAAGCGGAGAAGAGGACCTGAATGGAAATATGCTTCTGAACAATGGTTGTCGACGTTAATGGAAGTGTACCGTTTTTGAAACGATGAAACAGACTGAAGAACGCATAGCGAAACCGGAAGATGTCAATAATGATAATAGATACAAAGAAACGGTAAAAGAAATCGTTACAAAAGCTATAAATAAAGAACTGAGACCATTTGTATACATGTCTTCCTTATACCAACCCTAATTTCAAGGTTTTCCTGTAACACACACACACACACATGCACACACACACAGAGACACACACACACACAGACATATATATATATATATATATATATATATATATATATATATATATATATACGACTCTTCCGTCGTATTCGATGTATGAGGGCCAAGCTGTTTCCTAGGAACCGACAACCCAGACACCAGAACATATGATTTGATATAGTTGTGAAGGTATTATGCAGAACCAACCACACTTTTTGAAGGGCCGAATACAGACACCTGGTGCGCTACTACGTGCCACAAGGTCCTCAAACGACCCTCCGCAGATTTTGAATTCAGAGTTATCCTTCGTCTAGACCAGTTGTCATCAAAGGCTATAGATCCCAGTCAGTCCTGCTATTTACCCATACGTTGGGGAAGAAGAACAGGATTAATACCTTCCCCAAGGGTATTAATGGATTCGACTGGAATTCCAAATCGGCTCTCCGATTCCTCAATCCGAGTCGCTATCCACTACTCCACCGTGCCTCCTATATATATATATATATATATATATATATATATATATATATATATATATATATATATATATATATATATATGTGTGTGTGTATATGTATATGTGTCTGTGTGTGTGAATATAACACAGTGCTCGCGTTAACAAAATAGTTCTTAATGTAATATAAGAGAGCTATTAAGTATCTGTAATAATAATGCTCAGTGTACGTGGATCCGTCCGTCCGTCCGTTTTTCGATCTCGGTGAATCATAAACAACCTGGTCAAGAAATGGCATCAGCCTTCGCTATAAAAACGGAACCTGAATGAGGAAAGGGATATTTTTAATTCTACGCTTTAACGAGTTTTGACGTCAAAACAGACAGTTAAAGACGTCATCCTCTCTTCTTCCGTAAATTAATACAATTAAATCACGCCTTAACAGATAGTAACTACTGTAGTTACACGCGATTAAAAAAATAAATAAATTACTCTTTTTAAAATTACATTTAAATATCGAATGGAATGAAAACTTTCGAATTAATTGTTTATTAAATGTTTAACTTTAATTTCGTTTTTCGTCGCTATTCCAATTGATATCGTCTAATTAAACCGTAGTTAAAACTTAAGCGGGGCACGGCACGTTGCTCATAATGTTTTTCGTTTTATAGCAAGCGTACTGTGACGTATTTGAAATATTACATAGTCCGGATTCCCTAATGTCTTTTAAGAGTGACTTTATGTGAAAGGGATCATAAAGAATCGGGATTTTAAAAGAAAATTAAAAAAAATACGCTCGAAATAATTGTAAAGAAACTACGGAGATCGGTTGCTTATACGAAGAAAGTTTATGCCGAATTAAAGTGTCGAATAAAGATTAAATGTTTTTATTTCTAAATTCTTATAACTATTACGTATATAGGACACTGAATTTTAAAGGCCGAAGGTCCAAAAGCCTTCCGGCGTAATTAGCCTAAAATCAGCCTGAAGGGCGGCTTATAGGCGAGTGTATTAATAAACATAAATTGTATACCTCATCAGTACAACGACTCAGAGTTTCATGCTCAACGAAATCTCAAGGTGTTGGGTAGAGACTGGCCGTTACATAATTTAGATTTTAATAAAAATAACTTATTAACGCAATGCTGTCGCAGTTCATATAATATACGGGTAATACTTTTTTTATTTTAATAATATATATTGAATTTAAAATAGACGGGATTTTTATTTTATACTTAAAATAAGGGGATTAATATTTAATTTTATATTTAAAATAAACAGAGATTAATGGTATTTATTTAAAAATATATATTAAAATATACGGACCTAAAATTATATGTAAAAAAATATTTAAAGTTGGAATTATTATTTTATATTAAAAATAAAGGGAGGTTACTGTATGTTTTTTAAATTGTTAAATTATTTTTATATGTATATAAAAACGGAGACCGAGAGACCATAAGAAAGCCCCCCCCAAAAAAAAACACGGGGAAAGATCATAATTTACATTAAAAATGAATTTGGATCAACGTATTTCAACGGGTATATATTTTTATGCCTACATGTAACGATCAATTTATTTCTCTTGTTTAATAAATTACGGTCATCTAAATGATTTGAGATAAATAATTTTTCTGCAAGGCATAAATTACATCTATCGCCCTTCCCTTTATAAGATTTGGCATTGACTACAATATCCCACATATTAATGGGCGTCTTATAAACATTCTTTTATTTCAAGAAATGTTTGGAAATTTCAGTGAGGTTTATGTATCTTACATTGCTTAGTCATTCGATGATATTAGAAATGATATTTCCAAATATTTTCTGTGGGACCAAAATAAAATTTGACATTTTTATCGGAATTTATGTGAGCACGGTATATAGTATTACCAGATATACATTGGACGTTTAAGGAAAAGATCGTATTTTTTCAGCAGTTGCTTTTATAAAAAAAAAAAGGTTAACGTTAACGTTTTTTTTTTAAAAATAAATGCAACTACTAAAAAAATATCTAGAGATCGAAAGGTTTGTTCCAAAAACTTGTGCCTTTCGACAGAAAACGAGCTTCTTAGCCATTTATAATAATTTATAACTAAGCTACGAGCAGCCGTTGAAGAAAAGCAATTTTCAATTGTCTATTTAAGAAAGGCACGTCTCCCCTTATAGCGATTAACTAAGCGTAGCTTAAATGTGTGAGAAGGCCGAAAGTATGGAGCTCAAACTTAGGATCGAACTCACTACTCAGTTATGATTGATCTAGCAAGACAAGCATGCTAAACATAACATCTCATCAACGTGCACCATCTCTCCTTATATATATCTCCTTTGCGTCACTTTCCATTCTGTTAGATTTTCTTTCGTCAAAAGCCGTCTCATATCGGACAGTGTTAGATGAGTAATTCCATTCGTTATGATCTTTAAATGCTTTCTTTCATTTTATGGCGGGAACAACGTTTGCGAATTTCAATTTTTTCGATCGTCGACGTGAAAAAAGTTTCGCGCGTTTTTGATTTGAATTTTTGTATGCTAAGGTAATTTTAGTACTCTGTTTCTGTTGAGAAGAAGAACATCTTTAATAAGACTTTCGAAATCTAGGACGCTGGAGTAAATTTCACGGTCTAAAATATAGGAACATTTAATCAAACTCATGCCCCCATTAAATATAAAATTTAATGAGAAGTGATGTCGGATGAAAAAATTTAGTATATATATATATATATATATATATATATATATATATATATATATCTGTGTGTGTGTGTGTGTTTAGTTTATGTAAATATCATACCACATAATGCGCTATTTCCGAGAAACGTAACTAAGGTCTGTTCAGCATAGTTGATCTACAAACCACAAGTGTGCTCTGTGCTCTGTGCGTGATGGACAAATACGAATATCCCTGAGCAGGCGTCAGCAACAGGGATTGTCTGGCCGCCTGAGTAGACAGTCATACTCGTATACGAAAGAACAGCCATTGTATTTGTGTGTGTATATATATATATATATATATATATATATATATATATATATATATATATATATATATATATATATATATCAAATTCCAATGTACAAGGTCAAAGAGCCACCTGATGTCGCAGAGTAATAGACACCACCACAAGCAATAATGCCACCAAGCCACATGAAGCGACCAAAAGTGAAAAACAAGGGGATGGTTTACTGAGAACCGGAAACACAAATCTAATCATGAAACAAGGGAAAAACCTCTACTCCTGTTCAAAAGACGATGGAGAAGTATGAACCGGACAATATGGAAACATATCTAATCTTATTGAGCAAAGAATATGGAAATATGATTTCAGAGTTTTAGGCGGAGATATAAGAAATATAGAATTGAAGTTCACTAATCACCACAGGGATCCTTCCCTGCTTCCCATTAGAATGTCTGAAGCCCAACTTCTCGAGAGCTCCTTTCTGCGGCTGCTCGGTCTCACGCTGTCCGCTGACCTGAGATGGAGCAAATACATAGAATCAATTGCTTCATCCACCGCAAAGAAAGTTGGCTCCATCTGCTGGGCCAGGAATTGTTTCTCCCCGGAATCGATCCTTCAAATCTACAAATCAACCATTCGCCCTTGCATGGAGTATTGCTGCCATATATGATCTGGAGCCCCTTCTGTTTGCCTCGGGGTTCTTGATAAGATCCAGAAACTGGTATGCAACACAAGTGGCCCCGATCTGTCATCTCGTCTGCATTCGCTCTCTCACAGACGCGCCGTCGCCTCTCTCTGTCTTTTTTTACAAATACTTTCATGGTAATTGCTCCGATGAGCTGCTTTCGCTGGTTCCCAGGCTTAATGAATTCAAGCGTCCTACGAGGCTGGCATCCCGCTCCCACCCTTTCACTGTTGAAACTGTTAAATGTAGACGTCTCTGCTACTCCAATAGCTTCATATCTCGCACCTCTCGCCTGTGGAACTCCCTCCCTTATTCCTGTTTCCCTGACAACTATAATGTCCAACTATTCAAATGTAGTGTCACTCGACATCACCAGTTGCCTTGATCTATCCACTATCCTTCTCCACATCCTTTCCTTCTAACACTCCTATCTGCTCTCGCTCCAAATCTTCTGTAACCCCATGCCTTGATCTATCCACTATCCTTCTCCACATCCTTTCCTTCTAACACTCCTATCTGCTCTCGCTCCAAATCTTCTGTAACCCCATGCCTTGATCTATCCACTATCCTTCTCCACATCCTTTCCTTCTAACACTCCTATCTGCTCTCGCTCCAAATCTTCTGTAACCCCATGCCTTGATCTATCCACTATCCTTCTCCACATCCTTTCCTTCTAACACTCCTATCTGCTCTCGCTCCAAATCTTCTGTAACCCCATGCCTTGATCTATCCACTATCCTTCTCCACATCCTTTCCTTCTAACACTCCTATCTGCTCTCGCTCCAAATCTTCTGTAACCCCATGCCTTGATCTATCCACTATCCTTCTCCACATCCTTTCCTTCTAACACTCCTATCTGCTCTCGCTCCAAATCTTCTGTAACCCCATGCCTTGATCTATCCACTATCATTCTCCACATCCTTTCCTTCTAACACTCCTATCTGCTCTCGCTCCAAATCTTCTGTAACCCCATGCCTTGATCTATCCACTATCCTTCTCCACATCCTTTCCTTCTAACACTCCTATCTGCTATCGCTCCAAATCTTCTGTAACCCCATGCCTTGATCTATCCACTATCATTCTCCACATCCTTTCCTTCTAACACTCCTATCTGCTCTCGCTCCAAATCTTCTGTAACCCCTTGCGTGCTAGTGGCTTCCAGCCTTGCTTGGGGTGAAAATCTTAAAAAAACAAAAACAAAAAATAAGGAAACAGAAACCCAATCCTACTCGTGTTCATAAAACAGACAAGTGATATATATATATATATATATATATATATATATATATATATATATATATATATATATATATATATGTAACGAACCCTCAAAAGCTTGTATAAAAATAATATGTAAATTTTAAACCTTTTTTATGCTTGGAAATGTGATCTGAGGAAACAGGAAAAATCATTTTTCTGGGGAGATAATAATATATAATCAATGGGCCCTTAACATTGTCTAGTTTTTATTTACATTAAATTAATATTCGCTCTGGTTTTACATTGAGCTCTCTGGATTACACCCTTCTTGGTATTATCCACACAGATTACCAAACATTTCATTACCTAACTATATATATATATATATATATATATATATATATATATATATATATATATAGAGAGAGAGAGAGAGAGAGAGACAGAGAGAGAGAGACAGAGAGACAATATTAGGGGTAAATATACACATACATATGCAATTATATATACACATACATATATGTATAAAAATAATTCCAAGAGGATATGATCCAGGTAGAACTCAATGTCCAGGACAGAGTAAGGATATAATAAAAAGAATTGAACACTAATATTCCATGGTCATAATTTATTCCATTGGAATCGTAAAAACGATCCAATTCATCAGACCTACAGATTCAAAAAGAAAACAGAAAAAACAGTATATATATATATATAAAAAACTAAATAAAAGCACCTTGTCAGTCGTTTTTAATGAAATGTGCTTGAAAGAAGGATTTCCGCCTAAATACACAAATATATATATATATATATATATATATGATAAACTAAGTATGCTCACTTATCTCCTGACAGACTCTTTTTAGAGGTATGATCGATAAAATGAATTAACTAATTTTTTTCTTCCTGATTATTGTTTTATCACATGATATCGAGCACTATATTTACAAAGACAGAAATATTTGGCAGAATTACTCCGGCCGACAGTCTTTTGGGGAAACACATTCTTTCTTGCACTGATATATATTTATGTATGAAGCTCACTCTTAAAATAAAGCATCCTATGATATTATCTCATCACAGGAACTCAGAAGCGGTCGTTGATGATCTTTCAGTAGAGGTTGAACGTTCCGGCTAATAATCCACTTTTGGCTTGTTACAGGTTTCGCTTCTTTTTTTGTTACAGCTTTCTTTTCTTTAGTGGTTTCGTCAGGGAAAGATGCTTAGAGGCATTCTGGTAAAATAGTATTTGATATGAAAAAGCGTATTAAACTGAGTTGTGCTACTTCATACATAAGGGAAAAATACGCCCATCGAGCCGTTCTAAACTTTTATTTCATGTGCCGTGTCCTTTCAGGACGTAGGCGATCTTGGCTCTCCACTTCCTTCTATCGCTTGCAGCTCTCAACAAGTTCCATTTCTCTGCCACCTCTCGCAGACCACGTTCTGTCATCCACATGCTTAAAATTGCAAGCTATGTCATGCGTTGTTTTCCCTTGTCTCTCTTTCCCTCTATTCGTGAGTATCAGATTCTCCAGGCCCTCCTTCCTCATTATGTGTTTCAGGAACTTCAGCTGCCTATTCTTGATGTTAAGTATAAGCCTCATTGTTTGCATCCTCTCTAAGACCTTATCGTTGCTCACACGCACGGTCCATGATATCTTTAGCGTCGTTCTGTAGAACCACATCTCCATCGCCTCGAGTCTCTTCTTCATCTTTGAGGAAATCGTCCAACATTCGCTGCCGTAAAGAAGGAGATATGTTACGTAACAGCTCAGCATTCTTGTTTGTTACTAAAGAAATACTCCTGTCAAGTTCCTTCGCTCTGCTTCCTTCCGCAGACCACGTTCTGTCATCCACCTACTCAAGCCCGCCAGATATGTCATGCGTTGTTTTCCCTTGTCTCTCTTTCCTTCTATACGACCCGTGAGTTTCAGATTCTCCAGGTCCTCCTTCCTCATTATGTGTCTCAGGAACTTCAGCTGCCTATTCCTGATGTTAAATATAAGCATCCTCATTGCAATCTCTCTAAGAACTCATCGTTGCTCACACGTTCGGTCCATGATATCCTTAGCATCCTTCTGTAGAACCACATCTCCGTCGACTCGAGTCACTTCTTCATCTTTGTGGAAATCGTCCATCATCCGCTGCGGTATCCAACATTCGAGTCTCTGACTAATGCGCTTTAGTAGCGACGAAAACGACATGTGTATAACAATCAACCTTCCGAATTGATCGGCACAGGCTTTTTGTTTATAGACGATGAAGATTTATAGCCAAATATGTTGACTGTGTAGAAGAATAGTGTTTCTTCATATATCTGTTGTAGTCTTAGCGGAAATGTCTAGAGGGCATTCAGGTACGGACCGAAAATTTATGACTAGACGTGGTCTAAGAATAGTGTTCTGGGTTACTGTATGCAACAGTGTAAATGAGCTCCCGTAACCGTCGAATTTTCTGACGAAATATCTAGGAGGAATTTACGTTCGGATCGAAAACTAATAAGCTGATGCGGTGACAATGTTTAAAAATAGTGATTTGGATAGGAGAACTTGAACGGCATGCAATTGAAACTTGTTTAATATGATGGAGATCGTTCTCATCTTGAAATTTTCTGTTAGTTGATTAGTTACTAAGAGGAGTTAATGTTTGATTAATTCTTATATTTGTAGAGTTTTTTTTAAACATAACTTGAAGACAGACATATTGTGGAAACGTTGTTGAACATTGTCAAACACTCTCTTTTCTTGTTCCTTTCTTAAATCGCGAGGCACTTCAATCATTTTGTTTGTTATTATCATCATCATCATCATCATCATTATTATTATTATTGAGAGAAGCACGTCGATATTATGACGCAGTGGTACCAAACCCCAGAGGCCTATATTAAAAACAAATTTGAAGAAAAAATAAAAATAAACTGAGGAAAATAAGGTTAGCAGGCATTAGTTTTTAGGAAGAACCAGGTAAAAAAAAAAAAAATTTAAAATAATTATTAATAAAGTATTTACTCACTGAAATTCAGCTTCAATATCGACGACACACATCGCAAAAAACACAAGCGAAAGTGAACGGCGTGCTCGAATCCCCAAGCGTCAAGTTACAAAGAACGCAGTGTTGGTGGTAGTGTGTGTGTGGGGGGGCCCTGACAAATACAATCTCCAACGGTTTAAGTGTAGCGTCAATCGTCATCTCCAATTGCCTTGATCTATCCACTTTCCTTCTCCACTTCCTGACATCTTTCATTCCTATCTGCTCTCGCTCTATATCTTCCGTAACCCCCCTGCCTTGATCGACCCTCCGTCCTTCTCTTTCTTCCTTTACCACTCCTATCTGCTCTTCCTCCAACCCTTCTGTAACCCCATGCGTGATAGTGGCCACCGGCCTTGCTTGGGGTGATACGCTTGAAAAAAAACAAAAACAAAAAAAACAACAAACACCGCATACGATTTGCAGGTGAGGGGTTGCTCGATTCGGATAACCGATTTTAAACTTGAAATTGGTTAATAATTTAATATCTATAATAGTAAAGTTAAAGTAAATATCAAGGGTTCGGGCGCGTAACTTGAATCACGTTTTACCTCATCAACTATGTCATGAATATCAAAAAACTAAACAGCAGTTGTAAGAAGACAAAATGTCACAAAAGGGACAGCCCAGTATGCGAATTAGACTTGGAAGAGTCTCGGGTATGACGATAAACTATACCCGACAGCATGTCCGGAAGATTGGAGGTTTTGATGACCGTGGAACCATCTCATAATTACTTCTGACCCCAGGTCTATCCCAACTTTACATAACGGCGTTAATGCCCTACCAGTACCTGATATAGTTTTAGAAGAAATATCTAGGAAGTATTACTTTCTAGCAGAAATTTCATAACCATTTCTATGGAAATATTAGAGGGTTTTTTTTTTCTTTTCTTAAACTTGCTCTATCTGTTCATATAGTAATTCTGTTTGATAACTCAGCTAGCGCATAAGTTACACCTTGCCAATACCTCATAAATAATGGACTGTTCCATTTTGATTGCATGGGAAGACGGAAAAAGACATAGCAGTGGCGTTGTTTGGTATTACTGAAAAAAGGAAGAAACAAAGAACATAGAGGACGTGATAACACTCTCATGTTTCCTTCAGTGAAATGAAAAAACTTGTCAATTTTAAACTTTCTCATTTGTACTCTCTTACTTCTTTAAATAATAACTTGAATGCATACTTACGGTTTTATAGCAATATTTGGTTAATATTTGTTTAAGTTGTTTTTCATCCTGGATATGATGAAAGGCCTCTGATCGGGAAATAGTTTCAGGCTCCTCAAAACATCCTATCTTTTAATTGATGTTGTTCCCAGGTCCACTCTGAAACGGGGTAGTAGCACTGTTAGGGTCCCAAATATGGGTAAATAGTGAACCCCCATATAAAAATCAGTACATTTTTATAATAAAATGAGCAGCAATACTTTTTTCGCGTTTTGTGAATATAACGAACCCAACTGGAATTGGAACTCGGTTTAACATAATAAGCGTAGAAACAGAAAAAGAAATATAATATGGTTCAACCCCCTTCTATAGCTTATCTAAAATTAACATAGAACTAGTATTCTTAAAACTTATAAACAAATATTACAAAAATGACCACCTCCCTAAGTAGAGCCTTCAATAGAAAAACGATTAAAATAAGTTATTCGCGTACAAATAATATGTATAAAATTATAGATTCCCATAATGGAGTTGTTATTAATAAATTCTATGACATCAACAATTCACCTAGTGTGGATACCCCATGTAATTGTAGAAGGAAAACTCTGTCCAGTAAACGGAAAATGCAGAGCCTCTCATGTAATTTATCAGGCAACCATTTACCCTAAATAGAACAAGAACGACCACAATGTTTACATTGGAATTTCTGCGGGAGAATGGAAGCAACGTCTGCATACCCATCGGCACACATTTTCTTACCAAAAATTGAAATTCTAAACTGCACTTTCAAAAATGTTTGGGAATTGAGAGAGAAAGAACTAGATCCTCAGATTGTTTGGAAAATTATAGGGTTTGCCCCCACTCCTAGTAGTTTTAAAGGTAGAGGCAATCTATGCCTACAAGAAAAATATAGAATTATTAAATTTTGAAACCCAAAGATACTGGTTTTATATATATATATATATATATATATATATATATATATATATATATATATATATATATATATATATATATATATGGTTTTAATTTTGTTTTTGTATTAAATATTTTAATTTTAGTTAATTTTTTTGTAATATTTATATTTATTTAAATTTTTTGTTACTATTATTTAATTAATTAATTAATATATTTATATATTACTATGTTATATAGTATTATCTATTGATTCTAAAGGCATATTTTATTTCCCTTATTCTTGAGGCACGTCACTTTTCATTGACTTTTTCCAATTTTAATTTTTTTTCCTATTATATTATATATTAAATTTCAAATATGAATTTCCCCCTTGCAGATGGGTATTAATTAATGTAAACTTAAATTGACTTATGCTAATTTGAATGTATTCATCCTATGATATTTATTTTGCCCCCACCTCTTAATATTATTTTTTTATATTTTCCATAATATTCTTTCTGACATATTTGTTAATTTAATACTGTTTCATTCTGAATTAACGCTCGTCCATGTTTTTTGGTTTATCTCTTGTTATTTTATATAATATTTGTTTTTCTTATTTATTTCTGAAGGTTTAGTTGATGTATCTACTGTTTGATTTTTGCCGGGCATATTAAATAGGTCATCTTTTTCTATCCTTTCCTTCTCTTTGTCTCTTATTTTCCCCTCTGACCACCACTCATATCAAGACTTACACCACTTCCATGTCTTCCTATTTTTCATAGTCTTTTTTCCCATGTTTGCTTTCTTCCTTTTTCCTCCCCCTTGTCTGTTTTTTTATTTCTAAAATTTATCATCCATTGACTGTTTGAAAAATTCTTTTGCAAGGTGAAAATGATAATTTATATAATGGTATCTTAATTCCGATTCTATGATATATATATATTATATATATATATATTATATATATATTATATATATATATATTATATATATATATATATATTATATATATATTATATATATATATATATATATTATATATATATATATATATTATATATATATATTATATATATATATATATATATTATATATATATATGTATATATATATATATGTATATATATATATATATATATATATTATATATATATATTATATATATATATTATATATATATATTATATATATATATTATATATATATATTATATATATATATTATATATATATATTATATATATATTATATATATATATTATATATATATATTATATATATATTATATATATATATGTGTGTTTGCTGTACGTAATTTAAAGCCGGGAAATATTTTTAGATTTTAAAAATTTTAGATATTATGGAGTAGGCGATACAAGTTTTACTTAATGCATTCATTGTTGGGGGCTGACTAGTTTGATTCATACCTTTCCCCAGAGTATTCGCACTTAAGTGAATATAATGAACCCAACGGTAATTGGAACTCGGCTCTCCGATTAACAATGCCGAGGCATCATTCACTTCCAAGCTTACAACAACTGGTATTCCCAAGCGGTCACCCATCTCGGTACTGATTAGGTTCGACTTTGCTTAACCTCGGTGATCGTACCAGTACAGATGTTTCAACCTGATATGGCCGTAAGCCGAAATATACGTTTGAATTTTCAAACCAACGCCATTTTTTATGCTTGTTTAATTTGATTTTTCAAGTTGACGTCCCTTCTTTTCCAAGCAGGACTTGTCATTTACTAAATGATACATCAGCATGTTGAAGCAGAAAATAATCAATCGATAATTAATTTAAGAGGCCAGTCAATAAATTCTGTATTATTGATGTTTATTTTAATTATTACCATGCACTGATATAAAATAATCTTTTGAACGTCTGACAATGAAGAATCTGAATGCGTTATTTGTAAGGCGACCATGGTAGTTTTTTTTAATTAAACATATTTCTTTTTATTGGAATTTCTTTTTTATACGCCATATCCATTCAAGGATTAGGTCGATCATGTCTCGCTACGACCGTCTGCTTCTTGTTTTAAGAAATCTTCTACTTTTTACCATCTTTCTTTTTCTTCATTGCGGCCATCTTGCACATTATTCAGTAGGTTATTCGCTATTTCTGTCTGCTTCTCTAGTTTTAACTGTTAAATTCTCCAGACCCTCTTTCCTCATTATATGGGCTTTTATATAGAAGGAAGACACCAGACCTTTTCAGTGTTGTGTTTTTGGTGAGGATAATATTTATATATAAGGCCTTTAGTTTGTTATTTTATTTTATTTATTAATATTATAAATTTGTCTGAAATTTACTATTTTTATGTATTCATGTTTCCTTTTGTTTGTATATTTTGTGTATATAAATCACAGAAGCGAAATCTGATAAACTTTAACTTAAATACTAAAGTTTAAAACCGAGGTAAACATAAAAAATGGGAAAATAATGTAGATTTGAAATCACGTTTCTTATACCGCAAGGAACAGCCTAGAATTTCACAGAATCTTGTTTGAAACGAACAAATATGCAAAAAATTATGACGCTAAAAAGACAGTGGAATTATAGCTTGGATTAGTTATTCCCCTAGGTTGTTTATTATGGAAGTTAGTGAGATATGGGGATATTCTATTAAGCAAAGGAATATGTTTCCTAATCTCAGTGTACGTTTATCATTTATTTTCAATTTGCGTTGTCTCCTTGCCGTAGGTTGGCGGACTAAAATTTTATAATGGTAACGAAAATACCGAATCTCAAAGCAAATATCAGTTCAAACATATCAATAATGGTTGAAAATGCGCCATCTCATGAAAGTAAAATATTTATAATGCGACTGCCACAAATACGAGTTCAATCGTATATTAGAAACGGAAGAAAGCAAGAATTCACTTTCAGCATTGTATTCAACTGGTTGTAGATGAATCGTATAATCGATAATATATATATATATATATATATATATATATATATATATATATATATTATAAATATACTAACTTAAAAGTATGTTCCCTTCACTACATAGGTATTTCCATGTTTCAAATAACAGAAACTAAAAACATCAAATTCAATTATAGAATTAAATTAAAGTCCCTAGACCTGTTACATTTTCAAGCGAATTTTGGAATAACTTATTTTGAAATTTACTGAGTTTTATAAGCACATACATTCATAATATTAATTGCTAAGGATACGGGGAAATTCAATGATTTTGACAAGGGGTGATAAGGTATTCATTTTTACTGAAAAATATTGTATCAAAATAAGAGTTACTTTCGAAAAGAGGTTAACTTAAGGTAGGGTAGGGGTGCCTTTTTCAAGGAAGGATGACATCCGTTCAACGCATGTCGTCTGGTCTTTATCAACGACAAAAAGTTTTTCGGCACTTTTGTTTCGCCGTTAAATTTGTAATTGTGTACATGAAGATTTTTTCTAAAAGGGTTGTTTGTATGTGAATACGTCGTATTGAAATACAATATTAAAATATTATTCCTATTTCTAATTACTAATACACTATAATTCTTTTAAAACAAATGCAATAGAATTACTTAAATTATTTAAAAATTATTCTTAATTATCAAATATAAATATGTATATAAATATCAAATTAATGTATATAAATATCAAATATAAATATGTATATTTCATTTATAAGCTTTTTTTAAACATTAGGATAATCTTAGTCAATGTCGGCAAAGAATAGCTATTTCATTTCTTTGATTAAGTAATTTTTCATTTCTAATTACTAATACACTATACTTCTTTAAAACAAATAAATGTAATAGAATTACTTAAATTATTCAAAAATTATTCTTAAATATCAAATTTAAATACGTATATTTCATTTATCAGCTTTTTAAAAACATTATTTCAGGAGAATCTTAGACAATGTCGGCAAAGAATAGCTATTTCATTTCTTTGATTAAGTAATTTTTATTTTTTATAAATCTAATAATGTATAATTTCTCATGTATGCATAAAGGACATGGGTCACTTAATGACTTATTCTAGCTTTTTTTTAATAATTTCCATTTCACAGTTGGTGTTTTATTGGTTTCTTTTAAGTGCCAGAAATATTTCGATAGGGGCGTCTGATTTTGGTATTTATTTATAGTACTGAGTTTACTATCTTTAGGAAAATGTTTAACGATTAATGCAAGAAAATTTTGTCCTAATTTATTCATTACCATTTGGTTGTATGGGGGTGTATACCAAATTATTTTTCTACTTCTGTTTTTTCTATGCTTTCCATTTTCATTTTTTATGTAAGTTAACTTTGGGCTTTTGTAGTCACTACATTTTAGAGCTTTATTATAGAAATTAATATGTTGTCAGAAAATTTTCTCATTTGCTGAATTTGTACATTTTCTCTTTTCGATAGATAAAGGTATATGCTTAATTATAGAGGGAGGATGATTAGATTTAGGGTGTATATATACAAAGGATTAGTATTGGGTTTTTATGAGGAATGTATACATTTTTCATTAAATCTATTGTTGTATCAAGGAAGTTCAACTTTTTCAATTTAGTACTTACAGTAATTTTTAAGTTCAGGCATTTAAATTCTCTATATAATATATTTCTAATTTTATCGATTTTAAAGTTTGTAGAGTTCTTTATAACCATAAGTTCATCGTCTCTGTACAATCCAATATCAGTTATATTAATTTCGTGATATGCTGTGAGATTGTTTAATATAAAAAAGATCTATATGATCTGAAGACTCAGCAGATTCTAGTAATCCCATTCGGAATACCCTACCACCCCTTGTCAAAATCATTAAATTTCCCCGTATCCTTAGAAACTAATATTATGAATGTACGTGCTTATAAAACTCAGTAAATTTCAAAATAAGTTATTTCAAAATTCGTTTGAAAATGAAACAGAACTAGGGACTTTAATTTAATTCTATAATTAAATTTGATGTTTTTAGTTTCTGTTTTTGAAACATGGTAATACCTGTGTAGCGATGGATCTATATTTTTAAGTTTGTAAATTTATAATATATACATTATCGATTATACAATTCATTTACAACCGGTTGAATACAATGCTGAATCATTACAGCTTTTTTCACAATATATGATAAATAAAAGTGAATTCTTGCTTTTTTTCTTTTCGTCAACAACCTATGCGCTATTTTCCAGATTTTTCAAATCTGAACCAAAAATTGTCATGCGTTAAAGATTGTTTTCAAGTTTCCTGAAAACCAGCAGTTCGGAGTAGATTAAAATTACATTATGACGATAGTAATGCCTTAAAATAAAAGAAACAAAAAACAAAACAGATACGAAGCTTTCACTGTGGCACAAATGTTCTTTTACAAGCCCTTCTAGCGTATTTACTTGTTGAGGACAGTTCTCTTTTAAAGAACCAGCCGCAATCAGCCATCATGAGAGAATCCTATCAGTCTTGCTAACGCACCTCCATAATTTTGTTATCTCTCCCCTTCTTCATCACTTACATCACCTAAATCAGTGGTTCTCAAATGGTGTCTCTGGGCGCCCTGGAAGATGTCTAGGTGCGCCCTGGCATTCCAGAGAGATATGTGTCCAGATATAAGAAATATATTTACTTTATTATATTGTGGTACCCGTCTCGTTGCGGATAGCCCTCGAGGAAACCTTCAATGATAGAAAGCTTTTGTTTTGTTGTATTGAACTGGTAGAAGTTGCTGGTCGGCCCTTCATGCCTAGTTGGAGAAAGTTGATTACTAAAAGACTTATTATGTTATATAAAATGATGAAGATTAGGACTGTTTACTTAAAAGATATCTTATTTATACTTTCATAGTAATTTATCATTTACTAGCAGTATTTCATTACTGGGAAATTTTGCAGATCAATTGGAGCAGTTCAAGTTTAAAGTCAGCCCACCCGAAAAATCAATATTAGTAACAACTGAGGCACATCCACAAATGGTGGTGGTGGTGGGTTAACAATTTGAATGGGGTGGAGTGGCCCTGCAAAGGGAACTGCATAATAATAAATAATATTATTGTAATAATTTAAACTATTTATTTTTATTAAAGTTTTTATGAAGTTATATATCCAAGAACAGATAGTAAATATTAAAACGTTGCTGAGAGTTATAATGGACAAGAAGTAGTGGAGAGCCATTGTCGGCAACAATTTGTACTCACAACCGGTACTGAAGGATTATCTATAAAAAAAAATGAATTTCATCAAAATCGGGTGAAAACTGTGGAAATGCATAAACAACATCCGATCACACACACACACATTTTGAAAATTATAGATATAGATAATTTATCACTTATTTGTTTATAAGCAAGTGTGATAAATTAGTTACTTTATCATAAACACGTCAATCGGGATTACTTATTTTATGCAGTGGGTGCACTGCAATATCATTTCTGAATTAAAAATGTGAAACATTTTAGTCTGCGCTAAACCAATCTATTCTTTTTTATTCAAGGAAAACATTTAAAATCTGACTGAACCACTGAACAAATTTTTGCCGACCAACTATTAGATAACATTGAAGCACGCCTTTCAGATTTTCTAGGGAATTTCATGATGAAACTTTAGAATTATTTATATTAGAGACGCTTAGTAAAGCAGACTGTCGCAGAAAATCATTTAATTATGAAAGCAGTTCAATTATCATAACCACATTTTTGTTTCGTCTTTTCAAATGCTTTTAGCTTCAGTGAGGTTCTTGTTTTGTACAGTTTATCCTCTCCCCACACACATATATCAAAATATTATAGAATTTTTTAAATTCAAATATGGCGTCTTTCCTCGGAAATTTGTACAGCTCTGTCAACCAAGCATGCGCCAGTTTGGCTCTAACAGGCGTTAAAAGTGGAAGTGCTGTGCATGCTACTTATTTTCAGATAAATACACCTATACAAAATGAATAGGTTTCTTAAAAAGAAGCGTGATATTGAAGAATCCGTTTCTGGATGTGAGCGAAATATAAGTGCAAGAAAGAAAGCAAAACCGCAAGTTACTCGCAAATACAATGAAAGTTATTTAAGCTTTGGTTTTACTTGGACCGGAAGTGAAGATAAAGATTTGCCGCTATGTTTAGTCTGTTGATGTAAAATGGCAAATGAATCATTGCTTCCTAGGAAATTGTGTAAGCATTTAAAAACCAAACACTCTCACTTACAAAATAAATCTCCAAGTTATTTCAAGAGATTGTCCGAACAGCAAACAAAAGCTGCAAATTCTTTTAAAAGTATAAAATACTGTTTGGGAGGAAGGTCAAATCGCTTCTTCTCGAATCTCCGAACTGATAGCACAAAATATGAAAGTTCATACTTTAGGTGAGTCATTTATTTCGCCTGCATGCAAAAAATGTCATGACGATGCTGGAAAATGAATCAGCTATGAAAATAGCAAGATTCCTCTGTCCAACTATACTGTTCACAGGTGTATTCTAGAAATGTCTTCTCATATAAAATGTATACAGTAATAAACTTTAGTATTCAAATTTTGCATTGGAAATTAGCATTCATTCGTTTTATTAATGGAGACCAAATAGTAAGTCAGTTTATTTTTCGTAAAGGATTAATTGTGACTCCAAAAGGTGAGGACAGTTTTAGCATTCTGAATAACTATCTTGATCAATGGCAGTTATCATGGAAGTCGTGTGTAGGCATTTGTATATATGAGGCCCCTTCCATGATAGTTCGTATGAAGGGCATTACGTCTTTTGTAAAAAACACAAAATGGGAATGTTATTGTAACTCACTGCTTTCTTCATAGGGTGGCCTTGATGTCAAAAACATTGGGGGAAAAGTTAAGAGAAGTTTTATATCAAGTTGTTCAGATGGAAAATTTTATTAAAACAAGACTTGTCAAATCGCTGCTATTCGAACACTTTGTATCGAAATTGATTCTCAACACAGCCGGTTGTTTTTACACACCTAGGTGAGGTGTCTGTCACGGGGGAGAGTGCTTACTCGTGTACACGAGTTACGTTAAGAACTTATTGCGTTTTTTGAAGAGATGAAACAATTACCTTATTGCGACCTCCTTCGGTGCGAATTTTGGATTTCCAGGTTAACGTATTTGGCCGCTATATTTCAGCAGCCCAGTATTTTGAATACTAGCATGCAAGGGAAAGAAGAAAATATTCTCACATCCACTGACAAAATGAAAGCATTTAAGAGAAAACAGGCAGATTTGGTCAAGAAAATCTGTTGAAGGTAATTTGGAAACGTTTCCATTGGTAAGAAACACTCACATAAATGAAATACTTCCAATAATTGTTGAACATCTAACAAGTCTGGAGGAAAAACTAAGTTCTTATTTTCCATCACTTAACACAGAACAATACGATTGGATTAGGAAGCCATTCAAGGAAATTTTAAGTGACTTTGGTTTAACATTAACTGAAGAAGAACTGGCAGCTATATCCACCGATCGTGGGTTGATGATTAAACACAATGAATTGTCTCTTGAAGATTTTTGAACTTCTATAAAACAAGAATATATATCAATGCCTAAAAAAACTCTGACCATTTTAATACAGTTTGCAACATCATATTTATGTGAATTACGCTTTTCTTCTCTCACCACAATTAAGTGCAAAAAGAGAGGAACTCTTCAATGTATTGAGGTTTGGTTTGGTCTGTTTTACGGCATACCAACCAAAATGGGTCATTTAATGCCGACAAAACTTTTATTACTGGTAATATATTTTTTCAGACATGTATTGCTAGTAATATTTTTCCTTCAAAATATCTATTTCTGATAATATTTTTTCAAAAAAGTATTGCTGATAAAAAATTGTTTTGACTAACATTTATTGCTGGTAATAATTTTTTAACAAAGTATTTCTGGTATAAAGACCTATATTTACACTTTCATAGTGTTTTGACCGCAGTTTGGGGGTTAGCTATTTGCCCATAGCTGGGACCTCACAGGTGCTACCACCACGGGTCAGGTTGGACCTGGGAACACCAGCAATTAATCCACTCTCCAAAGTATTGAGGAGGAAATGTTTGTCTATGAAACATACGCCCAAACATTGAAGAAATCGCTAATACTCATCAGGCTCATGTTTCTCATGAACACAAGAATGAATGGGCTTTAGGTATGTTTCATTTTATATTTTTTATTGCATTATTTCTTTCTGCAATATTTGACTTCATTATAACATATTTTTCCGAAATATGTATATCGTACGCCTACAATTATTGATAGGATTTCAAGTGCTTCCCGATATCAAAAAGTTTGAGAACCACTGACGTAGATTACTAGGACATTGGTGAAGGTGACTATTTAAAAAATACATTTTTCCACTTGTATTGCAACCTAACTCTTTGTAGTCCCTTACAAATTGGTTTACGATTTCCTTGTAGTTATCTCATCTATAATTGCTTAAAAAGTTTTCTATCAAGTCCACGAATGCAAACCATGGTTTTTTTCGTGTTCATTGAAGACATTAAGAAAACTGAAATCGATGAAATATGCAACCACTGCTCAGGACTTGTTTGATTGCGTTGTGGATTGTTTTGGGAAAAGTGCCTTGTCACGGAATAGAAGAGAAAGCATTAAAACAGATGTGTTCAGAACATTTACTGGAAAAATGTGGGTATCTTTAAACTTTTAGAGAACAAGTTAAAAGCCGAACACCCAGATAGATATACCTTGTCTTTTCATTGTATTCTGCAACTAGAAATCTTTTGGTAAAGCTGTAATGGACCTAAATCATGTGGTAGATCCTGCATCATGGTGAACACAATCAAAACAATCGACAATTTAAATTTTTGCTTAAGGATATGGAGCCAGAGTACAGAGATGTGATTTATCATAGCAGTGTTTGGTGGTTGGGTCTGGGCAAAGTCCTAAAACGGGTTTAGGACGTAAAGAATGAAATCGTGCTCTTTCTCGGCATAAAGGGGATTTTATGTGATTTTGTGACCAAAATGGGATGTGAGGAGTGAAAATATGAGCAGCTGATATTTTTCTGAAATTAAATGAATTGAATATGACGTTGCAAGGAAAGGGGCTGTTTGCACGTGCATGTGGTCTCATTCAAAACAAAACTATGTCTATTTGCAAGGCAAACAGATAAGCGCGAGTTTTATCGTTTCTGTTTTTTAGTAAAACAGAAAGTGCCTGTAAGTGTTTCTTGCAAGATTAGGGATCATTTGTTGAGTTTTTGTAGGATGAGGTCACAAGTGAACATTATAATTTCAAGAAAATTAAGCCTGAATTCAATTTGTTATCTTACGCTTTCACTACATGAGGGATACCGCTTGGACTAAGTGGCATGCAGTCAAATCACACGCTGAAAGAAATGTTTAATTCTCTGACATTGACAGAATTTTACAAATCTCTATCTACGGACTAATTTCCATGTGTTAAGAAATTTGCTGGGAAAATATTTTCTATTTCTCGATCCACATGTATTTGAGAGCAAAGTCTTTTCTTGCATGAAAATCAATAAGTGTAAAACAGATCCTATGTGAGTGACATAAACTTGCAGGCAGTGATAAGGATCTCAACAAGTAACCTCACTGCTGATTCAAAAAGAATTGTAAAAAGTATGAGCGTATACTTTTGTCTCATTAAATTACTTGTTCTGGCTGGTGTTTAATTTCTACATAAATAAATTTAAGGAAACGTTTTCCGTGTAACACGATTGTTTTAGATTTATTTATTATTATTATTATTATTATTATTATTATTATTATTATACAACTTACAATTCGCATTAAATGAAATGTAATGTAAACTAATGAATATGTTTTAGGAGGTGCGACCCTCCGCTAACCACGGCCCTCTCAAAGTGGCCCTCAAGCCAAAACAATTGCCCACGCCTGGTCTAGGGCGACGTGACGTGTAGCAGCTATTGAGAGCGAGTAAAGTACTTAAAAAAATCGATATATATATATATATATATATATATATATATATATATATATATATGTATATATGATAGTATTAAATATACAGACATATATATATATATATATATATATATATATATATATATATATATATATATATATGTATATATGATAGTATTAAATATACAGACATATATATATATATATATATATATATATATATATATATGATCGTATTAAATATACACACACAGATATATATATATATATATATATATGATCGTATTAAATATACACACACACACATATATATATATATATATATATATATATATATATATATAAAATAAAAAAGAAAACCGTTGATAAAACAAACGGACAACTTGCCAATACGTAAATTCTTATTTAGATAAAGTCTCGAAAAAAAAAAAACGAAAACACTGAAGAAAAATAAAAAGTAAAATAGGCTAAAGGCATACCTGCCTACTCAGTAAAGTGCTCGAAGCTTAGATATACTAGACAGAGCCCCCCCCCCAAGAAAATCTCTTAACAACCTAAAATCCTACGAAAGGATGATCATAGTCTTAACCAAAGTTTCACGCTCACGTAATCTCCAGTGGACTTGAATGCCCAAGTCGTCTAAAGATCACGTGAAACTCGGGTTACGACTAGGGCCATACTTTTCTAGGATTTAACGTCATATATATATATATATATATATATATATATATATATATATATATATATATATATATATATATATATTGAAAAAATGAAAATAAATTAAAAAGTGATTGTCAATATAAATTGAATCTGTAGACTATAGTTATCATTTTTATTATCCTCATTCCCTGACAAAGCGATGAATGCCACTTAGGTGCAAGCGGGTACTGCAAGCGGGTACTGCAAACGAAAGAAACTGAAAGCACAATAAAAGAAAGTGTTTAAGAAGACAGAAAATGACGACTGACATTGTATTCAAATTTTCGAAGATCTTAGTGAACAGGGAAGCAAGGAAGAGATTTCTACCAGAAAAAAATTGTAAGAGAATGAACGATCAGCATAGATATTACGGTTAAAAATAAGCAATCTTAACAGTGAAATTGTGAGACCTAGCTGCCAATCTAGTACTGCACCTGAATTCATGAAGTCGAGGTAATAAAGAGGAAAGCTCATTGGAACAATTATAACAAAATATTTATATGAGTGGCGGTGGAAAACCGACTGAACCAAATTCTGATTTGGAAATTGTCAAGAATGTTTAAATATATAGCAGAAACAACCAGACCAGATATGGCAGCAATATTCGATGCACGGACGAACGGCAGCCTTATAAATTGGCCAAAAATGATTAAGATGATACGTGGTGCGTAATAATATTCATTGCCAATATTTTGTTTTGAAAAGAAATTACCACAGAATCTAAATTACCAATGATTTGATTAGAGAAATACATCAGAAATCGCTAAGGAATAGACTTTCATTGGGCAGAAAATACTTTGTTTGTTTAGCGGCATATCAACTCCTTATGACTTATTTAAGCAGGAAATTTAATATTCTTGGGAGAATTAGTAATTTATTTTACACCAATGAAATGCTGGTCATTTGTTTTACTATGAAAATGTACTGCGTGTATTTTTATGCAAGATTTTTTGTAATTTCATACTGTTTTGACCCCAGTTTGGGGATTAACTAATTGCCTATAACTGGGACCCTAACATGTGCTACTACGACGGGTCAGGGTGGATCTAGGAACAACAGCAATTAAGAGACGGTACCACACTCCTCGAAACCTCCTGATTTAATTTAATTTTCTTGCTGCCGGACGTGGATTATTGTCACACCGAGGACACAGACAAGCTTTACTGACTGCCTAAGAAAATACAGGTATAAATTATTGAAATCCTGGAGACGATTTTAGAAAGCAGAAATGTATTTCTAAATTAGGATGCTGAAAATACTATCGACGGGGCGTGAAAGCAACAAGAAGGTCTTAAGGGAAATGCAGGCACAAAGAATACTTATACAGAAAAGTGTAGTTGAAATTTTGTAGGTCACATTGAAAGAGGGCTCGGAGAGTTTTGCATTCACAGGCCATATTGAAGGCAAAAGAGACAGAGGACAATAAGAGGTTGTGGTGAGCCATGATCGCCTACTTCTTGATTGATTCATTTTCTGTGGCTTATCAACAATTTGCAGCTTATGTAAAGCCAGAAAGTAAGTTTAGATCGTAAGAATTTCTTTAGATAATAATGATTT
>OZ038476.1:125122645-125135145 GCA_964036315.1 Acanthosepion esculentum
GGAACGGGCTTACCTTAATGATTAGCGTTCGAAATATTTACTTTTTTTTAAAACTTACTTTTATACATGACCAGCGTACGAGTTATCACTTCAGAAAGTAAAATCGGTGAACAGCGTTCCAATTCCAGCCTGGGCTGTTGCATTCACTTTTACACATATATTTTTGAGACAGTAATTGATCCCTCGTGTTTGCATCTGTTTGTTAAATACCATGTCAGACATGTCTACGTAGCGTTCATTCCAGGTAATGGATTATTACGAGTCGAAGGCATTGCAGAAAGAAGAGAGACACCACTTCAATATATTTCGCAAGAAGCCCTAAAAATTATTATTTTTTAAAATCAAGTTCAGCCACAACAAGGTAGTAAAGTTGTTGACCATGTTCGCCATAGTCTATGAATATAGAATCCAGCGCAGTACGTAATCTGTTCAATGAAACAACGTTAAAGATTAACACTCACGAGTCAGACACTCTACTGTATCTGACTATATTGCCAGTAGCAGCAGCAGCTGTTCCGTAATTCCTACGTCTTCGATATCAGAGGTTGACAGTGAATATTCGGAAAAAACATGGCTGCCGTTATACACATCCCATTGAATATTTTGAGCCTTCTGATTGGTTAAATCTTCTATTAGTGAACTATAAAATGAGTCACCTCATTTTGGTTGGCTCACTTGTACATAGAGTATCCAAAAACTGTAACAAAAGTCACTAAGACACAAGGGATTACTGGGTTAGGAAGGATTAGGAAGTCGAAACATTGCAAAGGAGCAAAAACAAGAGTACCCAAGAAAACAGGAGATAGCGACTGACATTGCAATCACAGTTTTTGAAGATTAAAGTTGACTACAAATCAGGGAACCAGAAGAGAGTTCCACAAGCCAAAAGTGCGATAAGATAAACTAATAGAACTTATGGTTATATCTATCCAACTCTATAAATTGGTGAGACCTCGTCGCCAGTCTAATACTGCGCTTAAATTCATAAAGTCTAGGTTCCATATCGAAGAGCGATATTTATTCCACTGTATTTACAGAAATGTGGCACAAGGCCAAAATAGGGAATGGCGAAAAAGGATGGTCTCTAATGTTTTAACATTATTCTTAGCTAGCCACAATCACTGACCCAAAGATACTATAATGTTCCTTATACCAAAACATCGCATCCTTACTTACCATTCTTACAACATCCACCTAAATGCCTCAATGTCTATATGAAAATCCTAACTAGTTCCCATATGTACAGATGTGGAATAAGTAAATACTAAACAATTCAAATACATCGTTGTATCTATCAGTTATAATAAATTTAGTATAGGAGATAAGAAAAGTGAACATAGAATAGGTTGTGCCAGTGTTACTTTTGCTCAACACTGCAAGTTGCTATAAAACAAGAAATATTAAACTGAAACCCGAGTTGTATCCTTAACTAGTCTCATCAATGGCACTTCGACGTGCTGTAATGGTTAGCAAGTTTGTTTTGCTAGACCAATTACGACTGAAAAGTGAGTTCGATCTTGACCTCGTGCTCCCATATTTTTGACCTTGTGCCACATATAAGCAACGCTTAGAAAATCGTTCGGGCACTCCGACTTGCTGTAATGGTTAGCAAGATTTTTCGCTAGATCAATTACGAAAGAAAAGTGAGTTAGATCCTCACTGAGTGTCCCCAAACTTTCGGCCATGTACCACATCTGAGCTACGCTTAGAAAATTACCTTAACAAGTCTCGTCAGCCAGAGACATTCGTATGGCGCAAAACCCCTTCAGAAATAACTAAACAGTCAGGTGTATCCAATCTAAGAATACAGGTTATGGTCTCAGGTCACTGGTTAAAAGTAGCTTTGAGCAATTGAAACCTATAGATCTTGGTTAAAAGTGGCTTTGAGCAATTGAAACCTATAGATCTTGGCGAAGACCATTTTTCTTCGGAATTGTGGACTGATGTTACTTAATCACAAACAAAGTCAGCCAGTCAGTTATGTGCCATGCGTGATACACGCGTAGGTGACCATGTATCTTTCAATAAATGACTGACGAGGCAGATTTTTCCCGCAGTAGGTTGCCATTTCTTTCTGCGGTAGACCAGTAGCCATCCAAGGCAATAGAACCTAGTCAGTCCTGCTATTTACCCATAGCTGGGGGGGAGAAGAAGAGGATTCATACCTTTCTGAAGGGTATTAGCAATTTCAATCTCTGCTGCTGTTGTTCGGAAAGTAATGTCTGATTTTAGAATAATAGTTGCACAAAATATAATTTCTCATTCCTAATGATAAAATTGCCCTCTTTGTTAATTTTATATCAATATTTTTCAGGATTCAACTTAAAACATTATATATTCTTCATCTTGAACAGGAAAAAAAGACGTGTTTACTTTTTTGCATGTTTTCCAGTTTGGTCATAATAATTAGAGCATCGAATGAAGGATCCACTTGTGATCGAACAGTACCGTACTGGTGTGTGAAATTCCGCAGTGGGGATACGAAGCTGTAAGATCAAGGTGCTAGAAGACATCTATCTGCAATTCGAAATGAACATTTGAAATCTGTAGTAGAATAAAACACGTCAAACTGTCTCAGATAATAATATATCTGAAGATAACAATATCTCAAGGAAATTAGCATGGTGAAGAAATTCGACAAGTGTGTACAATCTGGCATCTGTGAAACTTGAATGATTCATTTCTTAGTCTTATAGTGATATGTTATGATAAATGAATCATTTATGACAATCATAGACAATTCTGTCTATGACTTGATCATTACGAACCGCCTAAATACTTTTCAAACTCGAAATTGCACAGACATTTTTTTATTATAGTCGTCCGCTACTTGTCTTATCCGTTAGATCTTCCTGGAATCTATCGTAGCGTCTCCCTACTCTGTTGATATCCAGCGAACGATCTCTTTCTATATGACCGTGAACAGTTTCTTCCAGGTTAGTAATTCTTTGCATCGTTTTGGATTATTCTATTTGCCAAAATTAAACTTTGGCATATTTTTATCTGAATTCCTCGTTCTTATTTTTTCTTAACCTGTCTTAGATCATTGTGTTTTTTTTTAATGTTTGCGAGCATAATCTGATATAGACACCAAGATCTCCGCAACAAGTTGGTGACTCGGACGTTATCTGATCTCGGTAAGATGGCAGCTGATGAAACAAACGAGGCATCAGTCAGTATAGCCATCTACTTTCTTTCATTTACCGCCATTCAATGAAAGCAACGTTAAAAACTGGTTTCTGCAACGACCAGCGATCATATGCAGTGACCAGCGAGGGCAGCAGCGATCACCAGCAGTGGTCACATGCAGCGATCATATGCAGCGACCAGTATTGATCATTTGCCGCGACCAGCGAGGACCAGCAGCGATCATATGCAGCGACCAGCGACGACCAACAGCGATCATCTGCCGCGACCAGAGACGACCAACAGCAATCACCAGCAGCGACCACCTGCAACCACCAGCGACGACCAGTAGCGACCGTCTGCAACGACATGCGATCATCTGCAGCGACTACGCTGATAAGCATCTCACTATAAAACGAGGAGATCCTACTGATACTGTCTCTATTGATCGTGTTAAACCGACTTTCTTAGAGAGTACACATTCCACAGTGGAATCTGCACATTATGTGTAACCTGGCACAGTCATGCCTCCCGTGAAAAAGACTCGTTACGGGAGGAGAGTTACTTTTTCTTAAAAACTGTAAGTCATATATTTGTTATTAATTGATACGATCAGTTATCTCGGAGGAGGGCGTTATCATTGCGTTTTCCTTTCCTGTAGATATTTCGTCCCAGCGAAACTAACATTGTATTGTCACGCGACTCTGTTGATATACTGTCGAACTCTTTCTGTGTGACCATGAACAGTTTTCTTCGAGTTTAGTTATTCTCTGTGTCGTTTTGGATTATTTTATTTGCCAAAATTAAACTTTGGCATATTTTTTATCTGAATTCCTCATTCTTGTTAACCGTGCATTGACCTGTGTCAGATCATTGTATTTTTTTTAATACTTACGAGTATCGTCTTATATAGACACCCAGATGCCTGCAATAAATCAAAAGTTTACTGCCAGTAAAGGGATGAAATGCACATTCTGTTAAACGAAATGTGACCAGCACTGTTTAATCGACGAGGTCCAAATCTGCCTCATGAAAATGCAGAAGCAGAAAGTAAATTTACAGATTTCTTACTGTCCAAAACTTCAGAACTTTACTCTAAAGGCATCAATAACCTATTAGCTCGACGGCAAAATGTACATCTGTTCAGGGTCTCTATTTTGACTGATAGATTTAAAGCAGCAAAACATGCCTGGGATGAAACTTCACGGGAACAAATGCAGATCTAGGGATTTCTCACTCCTTGGATGAACCCGTACCTAATTGACCATGTCTTCAGGGGAAGGGTAGTCATACTCACTATGGTTGGCCAATTGCGGGTTGGTGAGTTTATTTAACCGATATTTGAGTGTTTTTAATTCAGATCTCTCCTTCTAAAGCGGTTGGCACTCAAGGATACGGGATCCTCTCAGCTCTGTATCTACTCAGATGCCTGCTCAACCCACAGTGTCCACCTGCGGTTTATATTGCAACTAAACTGGGGCACCTCGAGGCGGTGTAATAGTTAGCAAGCTTGTTTCGCTAGAACAATTACGATTGAGTAGTGAGTTCGATCCTCATTGGGTGCCTCATATTTTCGGCCTTGTGCCACATCTAAGCTACGCTTGGAAAATCACTATAAGGGGCACCTCGACGTAATGTTAGCTAGCTTGTCTCGCTAGAACAGTTACGACTGAGTAGTGAGTTCGATCCTCACTGGGTGCCCCCTACTTTCGGCCTTGTGCCACATCTAAGCTACGCTTGGAAAATCACTGTTGCAACTAAACAGAGAAGACCTTATTTACAGTTTCTGGGAGAGGGCGCATCATCTAGCGTGACAGTTTGAACAAGGAATTCATTTTCTACAGCTTATCTTACTAATTAACCCACAGATGGGAGAGAAGAGAAGGTTTCGTAACTTTCTCAAAGTTATTTGCAGGCAAGTGTATGTAGCGAACTTGACTAGAATTCAAACTCGGTTCTCGGATTCCACAACACATTTCTCCGGTGTACTTCCAGATTGATTAATTTAGACACTGTTCAAATACATTAATTCAGGAATAAAATTTTAAGATAAAATTGTATAATATTTTCCAAACAAATAAACTAAAAGGTTCTGGACATTGCAAGAGGAATCTATCGGTATAGCAAAACATAAATTACTTTTAAATATTCAGAAATATTAGATAAAGTAATTAAGGAATTGTAAAATATGCAAGGAATAATGAGAAATTAAAACACCAAAAGATATATAAAAAAAATATATTAAAGAAACAATAATTAATATTGTATGGTTAAGAGAGAAAAAAGATCTGAGATTCAATCAAGGGAAAAGGGTGGTTTTATTTGCGTTTCTCTATTGTTAGAGGAGGCACGGTGGAGTAATGGATAGCGACTTGGATTGAGGAATCGGAGAGCCGAGTTCTTATTCCAGTCGGATCCATTACATTCACTTACGTGCTAATAACCTTGGTAAAGGTGTGAATCCTCCTCTTCTCCCTCCGGCTATGGGTAAATAGCAGGACAGACTGGGTTCTATAGCCTTGGTTGGAAATTGGTCTAGAAGGACAACTCCACTTTGTGCTACCTTCCGGCAACTCCTTCAGCCGCGTTGGTACCAAACTGTATTGATTTATGATCTCCTTTGGACTCTGCTAGCAAAGCTGAGAGGGGGAACTAGACTTTCTGGGCAGACCTAGTTCTCCATATATCCCGCTCAGGCTCGTAGCGCACCGAGACGGACGGATGACGACGACGACGACTATATTGTTAGGTAAAGTATTATTTATAAAACTTTCATTTATTCGTATCCTGTGGTGAAAAATCGGAATTATTTCTTTAAAATAAAAGCGGCCTCATTAGACGAACAATATCTCAACTTAATTTCCCACCATCCACACAGTGGGCAAAAATCATAAGTGGTGAACCAAACACATGCCGACGAGAAATGATCACCGTCAAACGCACCCTTCAGATTAAAATCTCCCTAGCAAAGATAACATCAACGCCTACAAGTGGCATCAGAATAGACAAGAGGAGGACGAGGAAACTGACATGGTCTGTCTATCAAGGGCTTATCGGAAAAGATTCAGAAGATTCGGGGTTCGTGCAACATCAGAGCAATATTTCTACGGAGAAATCACTGCCGAGTAAAGCCTAACATGGGGAAGAATATGAGGAAGAACCGAGTGTACTTATTTCTTGTAGTTTTGACAGGAAATATGAAGACCAAAACAAGTCGTTCCCGAAGAAGCTTTAGTGAGAAGTGAGACAATGAAATCGGGCATGTCTGATCCTGTATAATGGAAAAGGGAAACAAGGACAGTTTAACCTCGGAGATTAAATAAACGGTTCATTTCAGGATTTCCTGTAGATTACCCAGATGTATATACACCTGATGAAGCTGGAGGGCACCACATCCGAAATGTTGTGATAACAAAAACAAGAATGAGGAAAATGGTCTAAATATAGTGTAAGTAATAACTCCTCATCCCAGTACTTCAGATAAAAATTCGGCGAAAGATATCAGAAAATTCCTAGAATCCCGCTTGTGAGTAAATGATAGTTGTTTATTTTAAGCGATGCATGTTCTGCGTGGGAATTTTTTATCATTTTGATCAAGTGGACGGACTCTGAATTGAAAGCTACTCGACGAAACAGAAACTCTCATAGGGGAATTGCTAACAATCTTGTCATGTTAATCAATTGTTATTGGTTTGGGTAACAGTTTCAGTACAAGCAACGTTATGCATTCATTGAGAGAACTGTCAGCATTACTGTCGCTGAACATTTCCAAAAAATGTTATCTCAAATGCTCTTTCATGAAAATATACTTCTCAAGTTCAGTAACTGTTCTCGCTCTTTTAATGGTGGTGAAAATTTCCTTTCAAAACATTTTTGTAAAAGTAGTGTGGATATTTTTGTAAAAGTAGTGCTAACCATGTACGGCGGCCACTCGTGGTAGAGGGTTACGTTAAAAAGTAGTTTATATGGATAGGAGAGAAATATAACGGTTAACACTAGACTTGAACAAGTTAAGATTGTAGCGATCGGGGAAATATCCTCTTGGGAGTTCTTTTCCTCAGAGCAATGGATCACGGGAAGAAGTTGTTCAAGTGGAACATACTTCTCACCAATGGGTAGTTTATTATGATCGGAGAGGAAGATTACGGTTAACGCTAGACTTGAACAGGTTAAGATTCTAGTGATCGGGGAAGCATCCTCTTGGGAGTTCTGTTCCACAGAGCAATGGATCGCGCGAAGACGTTGTTCGAGTAGAACATACTTCTCACCGATGGTTAGTTTATATGGATAGGAGATGAGGATGTCGGTTAACTCTAGACTTGAACAGGTTAAGATTCTAGTGATCGGGGAAACATCCTCGTAGGAGTTTTGTTCCACAGAACAATGGATCGCAGCAAGAAGTTGTTTGAGTGGAACATACTTCTCACCGATGGTTAGTTTATATGGATAGGAGATGAGGATGTCGGTTAACTCTAGACTTGAACAGGTTAAGATTCTAGTGACCTGGGAAACATCCTTGTGGGAGTCTGTTCCACAGAGCAGTGGCTCGTGGGAAGAAGCAGTTCGAGTGGAACTTACTTTTCGCCGATGGAATATGGAGGGAATGAAGGTGGTTTGGTAAGTGGCATGGCGGGTGCTAGCCGTGGAGGCTAGACCTGCCGGAATCAAGGAATGTAGTTCGTCCGAGCACTTTCTATGGAAGTAGTGTTAGAGCAGTGAGAGACTCGCTGCATCCCGTCTGTTAGACAGAGAGGGTGGAAGATAATTCTTCTCCAACAAGGACTCGGAGACGCTTATGAACTCTTTCGAAAAGATAATTTTTCCTTCCTGTTATAAGTGCTATTTTAAATTGTTGTTAATGTTGGAAGTTTTCAAGTGATATTTTCTTTTGTTACTTTGCAATGTTCTTTTTTTGTCTGTGATTGTGTAGCGCCAGCCTATATGGTTTGAAGACACCAAGTATTGTCTTGTTTTAGATCGAGAGGATTCATACGTTTGAAGCCGTTTTCAATAACTGATGTGAGAAAACGGTTTTTCATATGTGAAATTTTATACATTTCTTAACCGGCAGGCAAGATAAACATCGTACAATTATCACAGATGTACTACACTTTGTAGTCATGTGTCAGACTGAGATTCACTTAGTAATAAACTATGCAGGTATTTTCCTTCTTTTCTCTGCGCAGTGCCCTTTTAAAGCGTTGGCGATAATGACACCCCAGAAATTTCTATACATTATAACTTTATAAGTTTTGGCTTTTCATTATTTCTTTATTCCTTATTCTCTGTTTTGGGAACCATTTACACAATTTTTTTAGATAGGTAACTTGCTGCTTTCATTTATCACTCTTGCATTTAATATTTTCTGTGAGTGTCAAATTCTCCAAGCCAACTTTCCTCATTATGCGTCCAAGATATTTCAACTTTTTCCTTCTCATGTGTTGTATAAACGTCACTTTTGTTTCTATTATCCTTAAAACTTGCTCGTTACTCAAATGTTCAGTCTATTGTATTCTTAGTATCCTTTTATAGAACCACATCTCTGTTGCCTCATTTTTTTTATTCATCTGGGAAGAGATTTTACAGCATTCACAGTCATACTAATCAGCACTCTTTGTTTCTACCGAAATCTTTCTGTTTTTTTTTTATATTGTGCTTAGCTTTTATAAAGAAACTTTTTCTATTCCAATGACCCCTGTGATTTCGGTGACACGTTTTCCGTCCTCAATTAAAATAGTCCCCAGATATTTAGGTAAACGTATTTGCTTGCTTTTAGCATCTTCATTTCGCAGACCTCTATCTTGGAATGTTCCTCCTGCTGACAACAATAAGTTTCTCTTGCAACTGATATTTACTTCTTTTGTTTGTCTTTCTTTCGTTTAGTAGCTTCTCTAGAAATGACTGCAGTACCTCAAGTACGTCGTTAACTGGGGCAACAAATGGCTTGTTAATTTTAAGGCCTCTAACACTAAACTTCTCTCATTAATCATCACAGGGACGCCGATCTGCCTTCAATCTGCATGGCTAAAGCAAACCTCTAGGACATTTACTCGTTTCGCCTTCTTAGGCTAACATTCTCAGCTGACATGAAGTGGAAAGATTGTATTGAATCCATTGCTTGGTCAGTCGCTAAGAAAGTTGGTTCTCTATATCGTAAGAGACGATTTTTCAATCGATAATATGTCTAACATATCTATAAGTCTATCATTTGTCTATGGCTTGGATCTGGATGCCACACACTGTCCGGCGCCTCTGCTATTTACAATGAGCTTCTTGATAAAATCCAAAGAATAATCAGCAATATTATTGGTCTTGATCTGGCAGCTCGGCTTCAGTCACTTTCCAACCACGGTAAGGGTGTGTGTGTGTGTGTGTGTGTGTGTGTGTGTGTGTGTGTCTCTCTCTCTCTCTCTCTCTCTCTCTCTCTTTCTGACTTTTCTATAAATACTTTCGTGGTAATTATTCGGACGAACTCTTCGTTATGCTACCTTGACTTTTATCATTTAAGCGCATTACTTTTATGGCGTCTAGATCTTATCAATTTACATTTGAACGGTCTAGATGCAGCCGTAAGTTCTATGCTGACAGCTTATTTTCTCGCACTTCCTGCTTGTGGAACTCGCTTTCGGCTCCATGCTTTGAAGCCAAGTTTAATCTGCAAAAATGTAAATGCATTGCCAATCGCTATCTACTGGCCTCCTGATTACTCTTTCCTCTTCCCACACATTATTAATGTATCTGTTCCTAATTCTACCACACCCTGCAACTTCTTGTGTCTTAGTGGCTTTACTCTCATACATGGGGGTGATACCGATGTAAAAAAAAAAGAAAAGAAAAAAGTTATGTTTTAGTGTCTGCCATCAACACTGTCATTTTCATACCCTTTGTTGTTACTGAAGCAAAAAAACAAAGATTATCGGATGTAACATAAACGCGAGGATGGTGGAAGAAGTAAAATGCAAAACAAAAGTTAAGTGTAAGTGATGAAGAATCTAGTCTGAAATCGTTATTGAGGACCATCGAACGAAAATCAATAAATTATCGATGTCGTTAAAAACTAACGAAATATTTACAAAAATGAATACGGAACATTGGCGGAAGACGGATAGGAAACAGATAATGGAGGTCCCCTAACTAAAACAAGTATCGATAATTTGAAAAGCAGCATTCAGCGGATATCGACCACCAATTCCTTTAAAAAAAAATGCGACCTTTGTCCTCAATTCGAAAACGATGACAAGCAATATATCTAAAACGCGATATAGCTCTACGAAGCCGTTTTACAAATGGCGACACTTCTACAAAACGCTCATATTTTAATTGTTGCGTTTCACAAACAGAGTGTAGGAAAAAAACAAGTTGTCTACCAAAGCGACAACAGCCAGTTCCTGATAATGATTGAGATAAAATATGAGAAAACATGACCTTTGGTCGGATTATCACAAAATTTGTCTTACATGTACTCACTGGAAACTTGGAAAAATATAATGAAAATTAAATGAGTTCTTGCTGCCTAATTAAATAATAGACGTTCTCTCTTCCCTGAACTATCTTTATCACTAAAAATATAACAGATGTAAAAAAAAATATCTCTATTTCTTAATAGCCTGTTCCCCACAAGCCATTTTTAATAGAATTACCATTTCACTAGCAATATTTTTCTGTATCTGTCTATATTTCTGAGATGAGGTATTATGTACATTATTTACATTATTCGGACTATTTTCCTCATCTTTGTCGCCATATTTATTACGTTTCCGCCACCGCACGCTCCGGCCTTCTTCAGATGGTTGGAATGTCGAACTGAACCCTTTATTTCGCTCGCTGGGGTAGACTGTTCTAGTTCCACGTGCCATGTTTTAATGGATGTCAGTTATCAGTTATCTCCTGTTAATTCCTCTCTCCAAGTTCTTCACTGCCTTAACCGGGTATTGAACTCACACTCTTTGGGTCCTGTCACTGGATCTAACTAACGCCTTTATCCACTGTGCCATATGTCCCTGAGGACATCTGTGTATGAATTCCTGGGTATTGGGAAAAAAATGGTTGCTGAAGACATTAGTGTCCTCAAGGTTAGTTAGACCCAGTGGCAGGATCCAAAAGAGTGCGAGTTCAATACACGGTTAAGGCAGTGGAGAACTTTCAGAGGGAAATTAACAGGAGATAACTGATAACTGACATCCATTAACAAAAAAACATGGCACGTGGAACTAGAACAGTCTACCCCAGTGAGCGAAATAAAGTGTTCAGTTCGACATTCCAACCACCTGAAGAAGGCCGGAGCGTAGAGCGGCCGAAACGTTGTAATAAATATGGCGACAAAGATGAGGACAATAGTCCGAATAATGTAAATAGTGCACAATATTTTCTACCATAATCTGCTGTTCCCGGTTGCTTTCACTACTTTCCCGCCAACTGTATAACATGAACATCTACAATTTTTTGTTGTCATTTCATAACGGTTGTTACCTGTTCGGAGCTTGACAAAAGCGGAAACTGGGGCACATCCCAACATTCTGCCTGCCTCACTCATTACTCTAGCGAGACACTGGGACAATTAAATTATCACACGTTGCTTATATTAACAGTTAACCAAATATATATTCACATATAACATTTTTATTCCATCTTTAATGATTTATAGCATATATGTAACACTGTGATTTGCGGAGGTAATTAAAAGATGGAAACTGTGAAGCACACACACATACATGCACATACACACAAACACACACACACACACACACACACACACACACACACACACACACACACACACACACACACATATATATATATTATTTATTTTAGGATAATAAAAAAAAACGTTAAAAATCACTACAAATTATAATTATGGTTCAACACTTCATATGCGCCTCCACCGGCGATGTTAAACTAGTAGCTAGTGAACGATTATTTTAATTTCAAAAGCAGGATACCTTAAAAATACAAGCTTATTTTTTTAAAAGTATTCTGCTTTTGAAATTAATTAATCGTTCGCTCGTCAGTAGTTTAACATAGGCTGAGGAGACGCATTTGTATCGTTGAAAAATAATTGTCACTGTGTAGCGATTTTTAACATTTTTTTTGTTTTAAAATCAAAAAATAAATACTATTTAGCTCTGTATTGAGCCCTCTTTTATAATAAATGTTACCAAAAGTTGAATTATCCTCCATTTGTTCCCATTTTACCGGATATATATATATATATATATATATATATATATATATATATGTATATATATATATATATATATATATATATATATATATATATATATATATTAATGCATGTTTCATTAAGTAATATAGACAAGTTTTGTCTATTTATTTTAAGTAAGATCCTTTCATATTGTCTGATAAGCTTAATCGCA
>OZ038476.1:125137645-125145145 GCA_964036315.1 Acanthosepion esculentum
TATCAATAAGCATACAGTGTACAAATATTCACATTATGTATAAATAAGGACATTATGTATCAACAATCAATCTCTAAAATCCTTTCAGCCATGTTAGGCTGATGCAGACGATTAATTTCTATTGGCGCGAATAATAAAGTTATTGTCGTTATAAATATTCCGATGGAATGGCTTGATTAGAAGTCAGCATGAAACTGATATCATAAACGATATTATTAAGACAAAGATTAAATAAAGTTTTGAAAATGTTAAATGATTGTGCAGCAATGTGATTAAATAACAAAAGGAAGAAAACAGGCAAAAAAGAAAAGAAAGACGACTTTCAATGAAATAATTCAGTGGCTTTGCAACTTAACGACAGCGTGAGATTACAGATCTCAGACAATCAAAGATTGTGAAAAGAAAACAATATCATGACTTAATTGGCGATAATTAGTTTATTTATTGAAAGAGGCGTTGATGTCAGATTCATTTCAACGAATCAGAAAAAAAAATAGCAATTGATATAAAACAAAATGGTATAATGAGAGTATTTTTGCTTGGCACGAAGATATGAATGTATGTATATATCTGATCTATAATTATACATATATATATATATATATATATATATATATATATATATATATATATATATATATATATATATATATATATGTATATGTATATATATGTGTGTGTATGTGTGTATAAACACAGATATACACACACAGAGACACACACGCACGAACAAAGTTAGACTCGTCTCTGTTGGACTATTTCATTTCTTACGTGTGCAGACATGTACGTATGTTTGCAAGCATACACACATATCTGCACGCATACATACATATGCACATATATATGTATATGTATATAAAGATACATACATAGACATATATATATATATATGCATGTATGTGTGTATATGTATGTGCGTATAAACACAGATGCACACACACAGACCCACACACACGCACGAACAAAGTTTAACACGTCTCTGTACGACTATTTTATTTCTTACGTGTGCAGATATGCATGTATGTTTCCAAAGAAACACACGTCTCTTTTGGTCCATTTCAGTTCTTCTATGTGCAGATATATATGTATGTTTGCATACGGATGCACACAGACCCAAACACAAACGTATGTTGGTCTATCTCAGTTCTTATGTGTGCAGATGTGTATGTATGTTTGTACACAGACACACACAAATGTCTGTTGGTCTATTTAACTTCGAAAGTGTGCAGATATGTATGTATGTATGTTTGCACACAAACCCATGTCTCTGTTGGCCCATTTCAGTTATTATATGTGTCGATATACATGTATGTTTGCATACGGACACACACAGACACAAAAGTCTGTTGGTCTATTTCAATTCTTATGTTGCAGATATGTATGCATGTTTGCACATAGACGTCTCTGTTGGTCCGTTTTAGTTCTTATATGTGTAGATATACATGTATGTTTACACAGACACACAAAAACACAAACGTCTGCTGATCGATTTCACTTTGTATCCGTGCAGATATTTATGTATGTCTGCACACAGACACACGTCTCTGTTGGTCCATTTCAATTCTTACATATGCAGCTATATTTGCATAGTAATTTGGACGAGTGATTAGAACGTTCGCTTTCTGACCATGAGACACGGGTTCGAATCTCACCATGGTCGATTTGTCAAGAACGTGACTTCCTGAAGGGGGACGCTGTCTGGAGCGGGGACGATCCCAGCTACACGTTTGGAATGTGCCTGCAAACCATACCAATGTGCCTGTAAACCATACCTTGTCGGTGAAAGTGGGTAGGCGGAACACTTGGGGCCGTCGATAGCACGAAGTCACAAATCATCGTGACCGAGGGTTTGAGTGTGCTGGCGTTATTCATTGTTGATCATTCTAGATAACACACACACACACACACACACACACACACACACACACACACACACACACTCACTCACTCACTCACTCACTCACTCACTCACTCACTCACTCTCTCTAAAGTCTTCTCAGTATAGTTGCAGTATAAGCCACAGGTTGGCACTTTGGATGTTGAACAAACACAAATGTGACTGAGCGAGAGCCTGCATTAGGGATTGGCTTGACGCCCTAGTAGACGGGTATCCTCGAATGCGAGTGACCGGCTAGTATTATGATATTTGCATACAGATACACACAGGCACAAAAGTCTGTTGGTTTATTTACTTTCTCATGTGTGCAGATATAAATGTATATTTGGACAAAGACACACGATTCTGTTGGTGCAATTCGGTTCTTATATGTGCAGATATACACACATGTTTGCATACAGGCACAAACACAAACATCTGTTGGTCGATTTCACTTCTTATATGTGCATATATATATATATATATATATATATATATATATATATATATATACATGTTTGCAGACAGTAGTGGATTCCTGAAATGTTACCATCTTTGTAATAAAACAAAAAAAGAAACCCTATCATCTTACACATTTTACATAGATACATGTCTTCGTAATGTGTGAACTCTATCTGTACGTACATTTTTTGTATTTCTTTAAGCTTTAAACTGAGCACATACAGACGATCAACATCGGCATTAGAATGTTGCATGCCGTAGCAAGAAGCTTTCTTGTTTTGACATCCAGTCGCTTAATGTCAGCTATGATTTAGTTAGAAATGTTGAAACCATTGCTACCAGTAATCCTTTCAATGTGTCTATCAGAACCTTTTTCAATCAATTCGAGGACTCTAACAACAGCTGGAATTATTGATGTCCTCATCTGCCACATTTATTAGATTTCTATTTCAAGATGCTTGTGTTTTGATAGTTTTTTTGAAGATCTTAAAGATATATTACAATCAGAGACAGCCATGTCAATAAGAAAGCTATTCTATGTGCATTGTAAAGTTCCATAAAGTTTTTACAGTTTTTTTTAACTATGTAACCGCGTCTGATTTATGTTCAAGCCAGTTTCTTGCATCCCTCTCGTAAAATCTTCATATTTTCCAATGCAGATATTGACCCACTCTATCATGCCGAGTTTTATATTCAGTGGGTGCTATCAGCGTACAGCCTGATACAAGATGGTCAAATCTTGTTAGTGTCTTTTTAGCAAGCATTGTTCCTGTGCAGCAAGAATAAAACCGGTTTCAACTTTTCACTCTGTACTGCGTAACCACTAATTGCTACTTAGTTTTTGTACATCGACTTGTTTGGTACGGTTAGAATATTAACCATGAAGAGGCTTATCTTGACATCGTTTCTGCATTTGGTACATTACATTTGCTTTGTTTTCTTTTTAGGTTCTTTGCCGCTGCATTAGGTGCATTATGGTTTATTTGCATTTCTTCATAACAAACTTGAAATTTTATTTTGAAATTGTTGGCTTTATTTATTACTGAAAAAAGTTTGTTATTTCTTTGACACAGATCATCATCCAGTGTTCTATAGTTTCTAGGTACTTCTGTAGACCTATTGCTGTAGTAGGGTAAGAAAGTTCTAGTTGAAATAATCCGTTGCCTCCTTCGGAGCTGAGCACATATAGACGATCAACATCGGCATTAAAATGATGCATGACGTAGCAAGTAAGAAGCTTTCTCGTTTTGATATCAAATTCGCTTAATGTCAGCTATGGGTAAGTTAAGGATGTTGAAACCATTGCACAACAGAAACAGCCAAAGTGTTTATTGTTGATATTATTTTTTGTGAATTTTTCTCGGTATTTACTACGAGACTCATATGTCTGTATTACTCTTTTTTTTTTTACTTTCTCCTTCATTTTCGTACGGGGCATTCAATATCCTTCGCTGGCTCCTAGGGATTTATAGGGTCTCTTCTTTTACCATTACCCTTATCTTTGTGACAAAATCTAGATCGACTCTGTTTCTGTAATTGTCCCTTTCTTGAATGTCACTTTTGCAAATTTATCTAATCCAAAATCGTTAACGATGTCTTCACCGAAACATTTTACAGTATTCAGGATAACTTTCAACTAATGTTTGTCATTAGCAAAGAGTTTGATACCATCCATGTGGAATAGCTGATTAAACTCTTTTTGTTTTTACTTTGTCTCCATAGGTATTACTGATTAGTTCATGCAAAAGGGGGAGTAATGACAGATAAAACAGATGGGAGACAGGGAGTCTCCTTGAAAGATTCTTCCTCGGATATTCAGAAAATTCGAATTGATAGTACCTTTCCAGGGATTTACGTATAACGTCTTTATGCTATATTTAAAGAAATTTGCTATCACTGAGAATGTACATTTGCAACGCCTCAGGATCCAACAGTGCGGCACGATATCAAAGGATTTAAGGTAATCTATCCAAGCTGTACTCATATTTCTAACTTTTCTCCTGCAATTTTCAGGATCATTTATTACTAATTGATATCTTCAAATATATAAACTTTGTCAACATCACGTCTGTTCCAGGTTAAGATTCTTGTTTTAATCGAGAAAATAGTAATAAAATAATTTTGGGTGTTTCCCCTATTTTTGCTTGGAGATATGTAATACCTTCAGTGATCCATTCTGGAATTTCATTGGGGTTATTAATTAGCGTTGATAAACTTTTGAATGAGTTTTATGGATTGATGAAGGATGATAGAGTCAAAAGTTGGGTACCTTGTCATTTCCTGTGGATATCTGGTGGGAACTATGCGACGAGAAACTGAAGCGGAGATGTGAGGACAGGTTCAATAACTCTATAAATTCTTCTTTGGATTATGTCAAGAATATCGTTTCTCGATTGATGCAGTCCAAAATCGTCTCCAACCCCTTGTGCGTGATGAATTATTTCCCTCCTTCCAAACTCTCTCCCACAGGTTGGATGTGGCCAGCCTGCCGCTGGTCTAACCCTATTTCCATGGAAAGTGCTCTCACGAACTACATTCCTTCGTTCGACCATGCCTAACTTTCACGGCTAGGACCCGCCATGCCACATACATTGCAGCAATTCACTCCCATTACCTCCCTATTCCATCAGCGAGAATTTAGTTTTCGTTGAACATCTTATTCCCGCGTATCACTGCTCTGGATTTTTCTCCGCTTACTAAAATCTCATCCTGTTCAAGTCTAATTAACCGTTATCTGTATCTCCTATCCGTATAAACTACCACTTAACGTAACCCTCTAACTCGAGTTGCTCCCGAGCCTTTTACAAGGTGAACCTTACTGTAAAAGAAGCAAAAAGCAAAAGTAGATGTGACAGCAATATTTAATGCAGCGGCGAATGGTAGACTTATAAAAGTAAAAAAAATGTCTCTCACGTAACAGTGAACCAACTATCTTAGCGTAGACATAACAATTGATTCAGTATTTTGTGAAGTCGACGAACACTCGTTTGACACTTTTGTAATGTCAACGAATTGTAGTAGAAACTTTGTAATCGCAGATACAACTATAGTACGCCGTTGAACAATACTGGTGACAAACTCCTTCGTATAATTTCGCCCTATTAGTACTTGCTCGATAATACTCGCTCGAATAGTAGCCACCGAGTAGCAATGCATATAGAGAAAAAACTATAGTGAATAGAGTAGAGAATAGCGGTCCGTATAGCAATAGAGGATAGAGTAGAAATGTCGATCAGTATAGTATCGAGGATAGACTAGGAATAGCGATTTCACGCGACTTCCTACTTATGCGTTTCCTCTATGGCCACGTGGTCTACTTAATTCAATAATGGGATCGCCTGTGTTTGCTCACTTGCGATTTATGTTCAAACTCAAGTGCCGGCAGTGACACTTTATTCCTATATGATACAATATAATCGTTCGCTTTCATGTCAGTGGAAAATATGAATCGAAGAAGGCGCAATGAGTTGCTCTTCAACCGTGCTAGAGGAAGGTAAAAATAATTATCTACGATTATCTCCTCTTATCTTCGGGGTCCTGAGACGAGAAAACGTCATAATTGAAAGTTATGAAACCGACACTACGCTAATTTAAAAATCAGCCATAATAATTAATGAATGTCGAAAGTACATTCAACTATTTTATATTTAAATATTGACGGAAAATAAAACCATGTTAGCCTCCTCATCAGAGTGGAATATTCGAGAGTTTTCTCCTTTGTCTATTTACTTTGGTTTTAAACTTTAGTATTTAAGATAAAGTTCATCAGATTTCGCTTCTGTGATTTATATACACAAAATATACAAACAAAAAGAAACATGAATACATAAAAATAGTAAATTTCAGACAAATTTATAATATTCATAAATAAAATAAAAACCTAAAGGCCTTATGTATAAATATTGTCCTCACCAAAAACACAACACTGAAAAGGTCTGGTGTCTTCCTTCTATATAAAAGCCCATATAATGAGGAAAGAGGGTCTGGAGAATTTAACAGTTAAAACTAGAGAAGCAGACAGAAATAGCGAATAACCTACTGAATAATGTGCAAGATGGCCGCAATGAAGAAAAAGAAAGATGGTAAAAAGTAGAAGATTTCTTAAAACAAGAAGCAGACGGTCGTAGCGAGACATGATCGACCTAATCCTTGAATGGATATGGCGTATAAAAAAGAAATTCCAATAAAAAGAAATATGTTTAATTAAAAAAAAAAAAATAAAAACTACCATGGACGCCTTACAAATAACGCATTCAGATTCTTCATTGTCAGACGTTCAAAAGATTATTTTATATCAGTGCATGGTAATAATTAAAATAAACATCAATAATACAGAATTTATTGACTGGCCTCTTAAATTAATTATCGATTGATTATTTTCTGCTTCAACATGGTGATGTATCATTTAGTAAATGACAAGTCCTGCTTGGAAAAGAAGGGACGTCAACTTGAAAAATCAAAATAAAACAAGCATAAAAAATGGCGTTGGTTTGAAAATTCAAACGTATATTTCGGCTTATGGCCATATCAGGTTGAAACATCTGTACTGGTACGATCACCGAGGTTAAGCAAAGTCGAACGTAATCAGTACCGAGATGGGTGACCGCTTGGGAATACCAGTTGTTGTAAGCTTGGAAGTGAATGATGCCTCGGCATTGTTAATCGGAGAGCCGAGTTCCAATTACCGTTGGGTTCATTATATTCACTTAAGTGCGAATAGCCTTGGGAAAGGTATGAATCCAACCCTTCTGCCCCTCCCACCAAACAAAACAATGTATTAATTAGTAAGACTTTTATCACGTAGTTTTATATGTATAAAAACAAAGTGAAAACCTATTTTCAAATTTAAAATGATAATAACTTCAAAATGGACTTATTTTCAGGTAAAACAATTAATCAAAATGGATTAATCAACTTCAAAATGAGAAATAATCAACTTCAAATTGGTTATTTCCCCTGGATCCGGCCGCGACAATAGTGCACCTCGTTTCTTTTTTAGAGCGACTTTCTCTTCTTGAAATATGGAGATTAAAATTGGTTTCATCTATATAAAGAATTGACACATTTTGGGACTGGAATTCTAATAAAGCTACATAAATAAATCCTTACATTTCGCCTTATTCACATTATTATTGGCAACTTCTGGTTCATAATGAACCGAT
>OZ038476.1:125157645-125215145 GCA_964036315.1 Acanthosepion esculentum
GGTCTGTCAAAATGGCTACGACGGTGTCTTGTTACACATTCCTTTAACAGGCCACCTTGCCAACAAACTAGTCAGATAATGGGTAACACGTTTGGATCGATATTACCAAACTTTCATGCTGCCCTTTATGTTCTAGTCAAGGCAACTGTTTTCACCCTGACCCAAAAGTGATCCTTTCCCTCTTAAAATGCTGATGCTTACTCATTTTGCCAGATTTGCCGGATATTGGTTGAACCGAAAAAATTCCAGCAAACTCGCGCCCAACGAAATATATATATATATATATATATATATATATATATATATATATATATATATATATATTTATATATATATATAAATAAATGAACAAGTTTGATTAAAAAGAATATATATATATATATATATATATATATATATATATATATTCTTTTTAATCAAACTTCCCTTCTCCACATCCTTTCCCCTTTCATTCCTATCTGCTCTCGCTCTTGTAACCTCTGTAACCCCCTTGCCTTGATCGATCCACTATCTTTCTCCACATTCTCTCCTTTACCACTCCTATCTGCTCTTCCTCCAAACCTTCTGTAACCCCTTGCATGCTAGTGGCTTCCAGCCTTGCTTGGGGTCAAAAGCTTAAAAAAAAAAAATATATATATATATATATATATATATATATATATATATATATATATATATATATATATATATATAAAAATATATATATATATATATATATATATATATATATATATATAAAAATATATATATATATATATATTTATTTATATATATATATATATATATATATATATATATATATATATATATATATATATATATATATGATATTTATTAAAAAAATCTAATATAAAGGTGTTATAACATCACTACAATAATAGCCATTTTTGTTTCAACATTTCCGGTCTCAAATCAAGTCATGGTTTTGAATGTAGAACCTACAATAAACACCATTACTCTTTTACGAATAGTATTCTTGGTTATTGGTAATTATTCCGTCTACACCAATATATATATATATATATATATATAATTTGGTGGGGGGGCGAGTTTGCTGGAATTTTTCCGGTTCAACCAATATTCGGCAAATCTGGCAAAATGAGCAAGCATCAACATTTTAAGAGGGAAAGAATCACTTTTTGTCGAAGTACTTGAAGAAAAATAATAAAATATGAACTTTTCACACTTTATCCACAACTTCGATCACACTACTTAAAACCTTATCTGAAAATGGGAAAAATATAATTATAATTAAACAGAGAGACCGTGTCAGTCCCTTTTGATGAAAATTGTTAGGGTGACTAGTTGCTGCCTAAACATATCTATAATGACTATGAGTTTGCTATCCACGAACAAAATGTCGTGTGTAGAGCCTTTCAGATTTTATCAGTATAATTGAGATATTGGAGCGAGGAAAAATTTTTTAACGTAAAAAATAATTATTCGTCATGAAGAGAGGTTTTTGCAACGTTTTTTTTTTCTTATACGGAAATATCTTTTTTGTAAGAATTACCGTTTGCAACAATTTGGTGTAAGTCTGTAATTTCACTTTAATTACTAATACACAGACAAGAAAAATATCTTATAGAATAATTTTCTTCAGCATAATTTTAAAAAAAAACTTTTCAATGTTGTTTTCAGTTGGAATTTTACCAAGAACAAATGTAATCGATTTTGTTTTTTTTCCTTTCAGGCTAGTAATGACAGTTTTATATCTTTTCGTAGTTAGCGGAAAGAAAACTACGCATCACTGAAAGGAATATTGTCTTACGAAAATAATAATAACGTTTTTTTGATTGACCACAAAGACTGCAAAATAGACATTTCTTACCAATATTTTTTTTCATTTCTGCTGTAGGCAACCGGTTTCTAAGATCAATCGAGAGGCTTTGAGCGAGTGAAGCTGATGGATGTTGGCGAAGACCACACTTCTGCAAACATTGTTGCCCAGCACTGCAGAATCATAAGCAACTTTCTTTTTTAATCAATTAACCCCCAAAAAGGCAATAATTATACTAAGACACAAGACACGACTGTAAGTAGACAGAGAATGAGAAAACTTTGAAAGTAGCTGGAAAACCAATCCTAAACAGGAAACAAGAGATAAACTATACCCCTGTTCAAAAGAACAGGAAAGAGTGTGAACCGGACATACGGTCCGGTTCAAAGTCCTGCGGAACGTTTCTTTATAAGGAAACAGTTAATATTCACGTTGTAGTTAACAAATCAAGATCTAGATTTAAAATTCAAATGCTAAGCACTGACATTGATTTTGTTAGAAATCAAACTGACTCGAATTTGCAAACTTTGCTTAGCACACACGCAAAAGCGAATGCAAAACAAAACTCGTGAAATTTCACACCTTGATACGAAATGTTTTCGGTCGATAGAAAACTAGAAAACATTTAACAAAATAATCTTCAATTCTCAGAAACAATTTTTTTTACGGACCTTTTCGCGACCTGCGGCGAAGTTTAATCGTCGTCCAATGGAAAGGACCGAATCATATCCGGGAGTGAATTCCCAAATGACCTTTTCAAGCCCCACAAACGAAATAAAAGACGGGCAAGTTCGCCTATCACCAGAGAGAAGGAGACGAGCGTATTAACACGTCCCTTGACAAATGTCAAGCGATCGTTATTATTATCTCTACCTTTCTCCCTCACCTATTTTATACTTGATAAAGGAGCGGAACATTTTAAGACTGAGCGATTACTTCAAAGACATTCCTACCCTTCGATAACGCTCATATGTACATAGATACATACATACCACCACACATACGTTCCTGCCTAAGTACACAAAAACTCATTCTTTCAGGGACTACTACGAACATTTTGACGACCTTGTATCAACCAAAATACATTAATTTTATTTGTAAAGACCTTAATTGATTTATATGTATATAAATTTGTTGTTTCACTTTACAATTTGATTTTCTTGTTATATACCCCCTCTTATGGTCGGCTATCTAACTAACAAAGCCAAATCAAACTAATCTGTTTCAACACTCATACACTTCACTATAACTGATAACCCACGATATCATGACCATTATTTTAATAGTTTTGAGGGACTACTTTTCAGTTAAAGGATTCTTTTTTTGTTTTTAATTTTTACTACTATAACGGTCGATAGGTTATAGTAAAAATAGTAATGATGATCACCCTTTGTGATTTGAATAAAAGAGAATCTTAAGGAAGCTTTTGGCATTCATTAGCCGAACAGTATGGTGGAGTAATGGATTGCATCTCGGATTGCGGAAACGTCCAATGTCCAATCCACTTCATTACATTCACTTACGTTCCCTTCGAAAAGGTAGGGACCCATCTCTTTTCCCCCAGCTATGGATAAAATAGCAGGCCTTGGGTGGCAACCGGCCTCGGAGAAGGAATATTATGAGGTCACACCAGCCTGAAGAAGGTTGGTCTCTGTCAGGCTATCTTGCCCAAGACTCATCACTTCTACCCTACGACTATGATGCGTTATGGGACTCGTGAACTGAACAGCCAGTGACACTGACAGTTGAAATTTATGAAATATTTATATTAACACATTTTTTTTCGGGAAAACAGATTTCGCAAGAAGTCCACTATTCTTTCGATTAATGATATATATTTCCTTCCTAAGCTTTTGTTCGATGTTTGGGTGGAAAGCTAACCAGTACAAAAGCAAGCAATGTCCGCCAAGAATATGCCAATTTCTCAAGAGTTTTCAGTTTTTGCCTCTATTTGGGGCATTTGTTTGTTTGTAATTCTGTAGCACCTGTCTACATGTTTCGAAGAAGTGTCGTCGTTACCAAGATCCACAGGCTTCATACGCACAAAGCTATTTTTAATTATTGCCCTTAGAACGCGGTTGTATACAGCAGGTATGAAATATACAGTGTGCGATGGACAAATTGTCGTCTAAATTACGCAAAAATGAAAACAACACTGACATCTCATTTTAACAGATCCATTTACCAAAATTACACAAAAATATCTTGAAATAAAAAAGAGTAAATTTATTCAATATAATTGTCATTTGCCTTTAACCATGGCTGCAGACAACTTCAGAATCTCCTTCAACTCTTGTGGACGGTCTTTTTTAAGCTGGTGAATGCTGCCGTAATCCTTGCCGTCAGTTCCTCTTTGGTGTTACAAGGAGTTTTGTTGGTCTCTCGTTTAACTGCGCCCCACACATAATAATCAACGGGGTTTCAGTCTGGGTAGTTATGTGGCGAGATTTAAGGGGTGATTTGGCAGCTAGAATTGTCCAACAGCCATGACTAGGTTCTCCGGCTTTGATTCTCCTTGCATAGGATATTCCCTTTTGATTCAGGTCAGTACAACCTCCTGAAGCCACTTGATGTAGGTGTCCGTGTTGAGTCTGAGGCCCTCATCAACAAATTCAGGAGTTCTTTTATCAGAACGATTAGAGTGAGTTTTCTGAGCTGGTGTACCTTCGAAATCACCATTAGACTCATCCGACTCTTTCGGAATACCCTGCCCGTTCCTCAGATTGACACCCAAACCATTTGAAGTAATAGTATTGGAGATTCGGGCGCGAGTGCCAAACAGTACAGCATTCCGTTTCCAAATTTGTGGCGGAGTGTATTGTGTCATTGTGCTCATTTTCTCACAGCCTTGTGCAGTCGACGAAATAAAAAAACAACAACGTGTATGCGCAAAATTAAAAATATAAAGTGGTGTCAATTTACCCATCGCATCCTATATGAGTAAGAAATGTCTATGTTGCAGTCTTTGGGGCCAATCAAAAATACCTTATGTACGTTGGTGCCTAAGGTTCGAAAAAGGATATTCGTACAGGCTTCAATTTTAATCATTGGTCCGAGAAAACGATTGAATACAGCTGAGTTTTCAAATTTCTGAACGAGTTTGGAGGCCATGCCTGATATCGATTTGCAAGTATCGATCTGACGAGGCTATTTAAGAATATTACTATTGTAGCATACTTACGGACGGTAATGGGTATATCCCCATGAACATAAAGCCAGTAGTAAATACTGTATGTGGGTCTGCAGTGCTGGTCAAACTCTCTGCCTCCAGACAGAGAGGATCTCTAGACGAGGTTATGTTGAAAGGCAGAGTCTTGTCTCGGGAACAGCTACCCGACCTTATTTTAAACGGGGTTAACGTGGAATTTTGGGCCGAGCCAACGGGCTCAGATACCCCACATTAAATTCGGCCTTGATCCACATCTGACCACACCGCGTGGGGCGGTTGGCAGATATCCTACAGTTGGAGTTTCGTCTCCAGTTGTGCACTTGAAAATCTCTGCCTCTGGGCAGTGAGGATCCGTAGACGAGAAATTACCGAAGGACAGAATCCCACCTCGGGAAACAGCTACCCGACTCCGTTTTATACAGTGGTCTACGGGGAATTTTTGGCCGAGACTAGATTAAAATCGGTCTTGTGCCACATCTGGCCGCGTGGAGCGGTTAGTAGATAGCCTGCCGTTGGAGATTCATTGTGGAACTAACTTGACTCGCTGTTGACTACTTCTTTTACGTGCCGCTGGCGAATCTTATATGTGTGGTTATTGTCTTAAGTATTATCGTGCATTACCAACCTTCGTGTGATTATTCTATTCAGTAACCTTCCCTAGGTTACAACAAATACTCATGTTGTTGTTTTGGTTTTCTAGAAACATGATGCTGGCCGAGAATTTACCGTTAGCGCAATTTAATCTAAGTTCTGTCGCCTTATCTTTGTGATGATTATAAGGAAAACGAAGCAAGATGTCTGGGGGCGATCATAGAGGCACGCAGGCGGAAATGTGTTCCATAATGTGGTAGTTCTTTTTAAAAGGCCTTGAGTGGAACTAGCTAATTTTAGAACACAGATGAAATGAGGGTGCATCTACTCCGTGGTAGTGGCTTGACGTGTCCAAAATGAAAATATTAGAAATGATGAAACCATAGAATAGTATTCATCTAAGTATTTTCCATGGAAATAGCGAAGAGTAGCGACGAGTTTGAATCCTGGCATCATCAAGACATCGTCTGCGATTTATGAAATCCCTCCAACGGGAGGATCGATTTTTAATCATATTAAGCTGCAATCCTCTTACCCTACGTAGACGGTTTCTTCAACTAATATACATACACAGATATGTGTGTGCATGTATTGTTGTGTTTGTGGGTAAGTAATTCTCTGTGTGTGCGTGTTTAAAACCAAAAAAAGAGGGAAGGAGAAAGAAAGGGTGATTGAAATTCCGATAGATTTCTAGGAGACATCCTCTTTATCATTAAGTGAAGCTGACTGGATGGTGAAATTATCGTTAAGCATCAAAGAGACAAATCTCATTATTTTTATTTTCCTGTCTGAAGAATCCGCCTTTTCAACGCACCAAAGACAGTGATGAGAAAAAAAGTGAAAAAAGAAAAAAAAAGAAGGAAAAAAAAGAGAAATCAATAGCCAATAATGAAAGGATATCGATTTTCAAATAACGAAGACACCTAAGCATCAATAACGACATGTGATATTCGAAAATTATTCACGAGCATTTTTGGGGGTAGGATTTCCAGAAGAAAAAAAAAACATGAATTCGGATATTGCTATGGCGGACATCATTCAAGATAAAACTAGTTAATATTGTTTCATTGTTAGTTTTGGACAGAACAGTTATAGATTCGAAAGAAAAATTACTTGTGACATCAAACATTGTCACTATCACACTCACTCATGCAGACACACACACGTGTATATATATATATATATATATATATATATATATATATATATATATATATATATATATATATGTGTGTGTATATATATATATATATATATATATATATATATATATATATATATATATATATATATATATATATACACACACATATATATATATATATATATATATATATATTTATATATATTTTAAAGCTTTTCACCCCAAGCAAGGCTGGAAGCCGCTAGCACGCAAGGGGTTGCAGAAGGTTTGGAGGAAGAGCAGATAGGAGTGGTAAAGGAGAGGGTGTGGAGAAAGATAGTGGATCGATCAAGGCAAGGGGGTTACACAAGATTTGGAGCGAGAGCAGATAGGAATGAAAGGGGAAAGGATGTGGAGAAGGGAAGTGGATAGAACAAGGCAACTGGAGATGTCGATTGATGTTACACTTAAATAGTTGGAGATTATATTTGTCAGGGAAACAGGAATAAGGAAGGGAGTTCCACAGACGAGATGTGCGAGACATGAAGTTATTGGAGTAGAAGAGACGTCTACATCTAACAGTTTCAACGGTGAAGGGGTGGGAACAGGATGCCAGCCTCGTAGGACGCTTAAATGGGAACCAGCGAAAGCAGCTCATCGGAGCAGTTACCGTGAAAGTATTTGTAAACAAGACAGAGCGAGGCAACGGCGCGTCTGTGAGATTGCGACTGCAGACGAGATGACAGATCAGGGCCAATTACATTGCATATCCGTCTCTGGATCCTATCAAGAACTATGAGGCAAACAGCAGGGGCTCATGACCATATATGGCAGCAATACTCCATGCAAGGTCGAATGGTTGATTTATAGATTTGGAGGATCGATTCCGAGGAGAAAAATTTTCTGGTTTGGCACAGGGAGCCAACTTTCCTTGCGGTGGATGAAGCAATTGACTCGATGTATTTGTTCCATCTCAGGTCAGCGGACAGCGTGAGACCGAGTAGGTTTGTGGACACGCTTAAGAGAGACTTGAAAAAAGCAGAGGACGTACCAACAGAAAGAGCCATACAACAGTCCCTACAAGTCTACAGAATCACCCCGAACGGCAATACACCATCTGGCCTTTCGCCAGCTGAAGTGATGTTTGCCCGCAAAATGCGGTCTGTTTTTGATAAACTATTACCCAGCAAAAAAGCTCCGCAAAAACCGGCATATACCGATTGTGCCTAAAAGATCCTTCAAACCAGGCGAACGGGTCTATTTCAGAATGTTTAAGAATAATATGGCATACTGGGAACCAGATACGCTAATCAACAGACTTGGGAATGTTCTGTAGACGATCCAAGGTGACAGATTCACTCACAGGAGACATATCAATCAGATACAAAAAACACGGGTAGAGGAGCCAAGCTCGTCACCTTCGGAAAAGGAAGACTCAATGGAGGCGATTTTTGAAGCATTTGAAATTCAAACACCACAAGTAGCCACGGAGATTAGAAGAACAAGCAGGAAAAGAAAATTCCCAGAACCTCTAATAATAGACCATAAGCGAAAAAAATATTAAACTCCCCCCGCCCCAAAAAGAAGCTAGGGAGGGGGTGTTGTGGGGCTCTCCTCTTTTACACAAGATGGACTCGTCTAAAGTATACTTATACTGACAGAGTTGGAGATACTTTTTTTGGTACCGTCTTGTTCATGTGCTTCAAACAATTTAGGCTCAAACCCAGTGGCTTTCAGCGTTGTTTTGAGCTGGTCAATTTTATCTTCGAATGGGCAAACCACGTGGTCTTTTCATTGCAGTGAGCTCACTGAATAAAACTTGATGTGGAAACCTTGACTCTTCCATTCTTGCTACATGTTCTGACAATCGGCGACGGTGTTTCTTGATCAGCGATTCGATGCTTTGACTGTTGGATCTTTCCAGGAATTTGCTGTTGGTCACATCGTTCCATTTGACGTTCGAGATTGAACAAAACTTTTGCTGGTGAAAGCGTTCTAAATTTTGGATATCGCGACGATATAGAGTGCATGTTTCGCAAACATATAGGAAAGCTGAACTGACAACAACATTATAGACCATAATTTGTGTTGTTAAGTTCATATCTTTGTTGTTGTTAGCTTTCCACATGCCCCCTATGCAGCTCCAATTCTGTGTTTCACATTGTTTTGTGCGGTGCACTTGTCTGATAAACGATATGGAAGATGCTCCACTTGATCGAGAGGTGTATCACAGATGGTAATATCAAAATATGATAAGATGATATTTGGGGCTGGCTATGAAAGGACCTCGGTTTTCTTGATGTATTTGTTCACATATTTTTATTCCATTTACAAATATTCATTTTTAATTTTATTAATTGTTATATTTTTAAGGCATTTCCACATTAACCACAGTAGTAAGGATGGCATGATATCGATTTAAAGTATTTTTTCCAGTTTTTCTGATGATAGTCTTATTGAACTAGACAATGAAAACATGATTCTTCTCTATGTGCCCTGTGCTTTTAGGTTGTAAACGATCATGGCTCTCCGCGATTTCTTCTCCTTCGCTTAATAAATTTTGTATTTTTCTTATTTTCCTAAACCATGTTACGACATCCATTTACTCAAGCCTATACGTAAGTTATGCGTTGTTTTCCTCTGTCCCTCTTGCCTTCAATCGATCTTGTGAGTATCAGATTTTCCGAGCTCTCATTACTCAATATGTACTCTAGTAATTTCAACAGTCCCTTCCTGATGTTAAATAAAAGTTTCCTATTTGTTTCCGTTTTCACCAAAACTTAGTCTTTGCTCACATGTTCGGTCAATGGTGTTCTTAACATTCTTCTGTAGAATCACATTTCTGTTGCTTCAAGTCTCTTCTTCATCTCTGAGGAGATTGTCCAGCATTCACGGCCATATAAGAGGACTGATATCACGTAACAGTTCAGTACTCTCTTCTTTCGTTCTAACGAAATCTTTATGGATGTTAATCATAATCATAATCCTGGTTGGTCGGAACCCCATTGACAATCCCTTCCGCACTGTTCGGTCCTGTATTGCTGTCCCCAGATCCCCAATCCTGAGTCCTGAGCTATAGTTTCTGAGAAGGTCAATTTTCGTGAGAAGACACTTCCAGACGGATGCCATAGGAGTAAAGATGAGACGATTTCACTGTCCTCTCGGTGGCAGTGAGCATCAAACTGTAATCGTTTATTTTTTATTTTAAGAGTGAGAAGACACATCCTTGTCTTACAACCGTAGAAAATTAAATATCAACTGTTTTTTCGTATATATATATATATATATATATATATATATATATATATATATATATGTGTGTGTGTGTGTGTGTGTGTGTGTGTGTGTGAGAGAGAGTGAGTGAATAATGGATTTTTATTTACTAATGATAAAATATAGTTTAAAGCAGTGCTTAATATCAGGGATAGAGTGTATATAAATATAAAAGTTTACATTAAAGTCAACACACAGCGGTAGAAGCTTGTTTCATGCTTAAACGCAATCTTCAGGCTACAATTGTTCTGGCTCTACTATTTACATATGCTTGTCAGTGGGGCATTATTGATAGGTTTATTATATTATTTTAACGGTTACTGGGTGGGTGGTAACGGTTATGTTTCAAATTATTCTTGAGGCTATTGATTGGAAATGATTGTTGATCCTAATGAAGTTTTGTGGTTAATTTATAGAGTTTGTTAACTTGTTGTACTCATTACTTATTGATGACCCTATTATTTGTTCTGGATTGTTATTGTTGCGTATATATATATATATATATATATATATATATATATATATATATATATATATATATATATATATATACATATATATATATATATATATATATATATATATACATATATATATATATATATATATATATAGCTTATTGTTGGTAGTCTATAATGGCCGCCATTTACCGGAAATCGCTTGTTCGCTTATTTATTTGGGTCAAATTGTTTTGCTTATTATTTTTATTTTTATTTGTATAACAGTTATAACTTTCGTCCGTTCTTTTGTTTTGATTTTATTTCGCATATTCTAACAGGTGTGGTTTTGTGATTTGTTTGGAGTAGTTTATTTTGCTTATTTTATTGTTGTTTGTTTATATATTTATTTATTTTTCTATTTTAAGTTACGTAGTAAAAATTTGTTTTCATGTCTACATTTTGAGATTAGCTCGGATCTTTTATTTAATAATTTATTTTGATCTGGGAAGGTAATGATAGCTATTTTTTCCTCCAAGCAAAGTTTGCAAGTTTTTTTTACTACGTTAACCAAAAACACCGATCAAAATAAAAGAATAAATAAATAAATATATAAGATAAAAAATAAAAATAAAAAAACAAACAAAAAAACAAGCAAAATAATTTGACATAAATAAATAAACAAATAAGCGACTTCCGGTAAAAGTACCCGCCAAAATATACTACCCATAATGCACCACTGACCCTTATATAAACAGCCGAGAAAAATAACAGCACTAGTCGCCTGACGATTGCACTAGCATGAAACAGACTGTCGCCTCTAAGTGCTGACTTCCATGTCCACTTTTATATTTACACACGCTCTATCTCTGATATTGAGCACTTTACCCCATAAATATAGCACACTTTAAGACTATATTTCTGCATATATATATATATATATATATATATATATATATATATATATATATATATATATATAAGTGGGTACTTCGGGGGTCGGGCTTTTCGGGTTCAGCCCGAATTAGTCAACATAAATGTATATCTATTTCAAAGCAACAATTTCTGAATGTATCCCAGAGATAATTTTTTTTCAGGGAGGTATTGATGTGATCAGCTGTAGTTTTTCGAGTTTGTCTGAAGTCACCAACCAGAACGAAATTCACTCCTCCCAATATTTTTGTGTTGTCTTTTAAATCATGCAGTGTCCTATCTACGGCTTCGTTTGCTCATTTGTAGCTCATGGTTGCTTCATCCCAAATGATCAGTTTACAGGTTTTGTAGGAGTTTGGCCTCTGATCATTTTTTTAATGTTACACACAGGGTTTTCTTGTCATTTAAGATTTAGGTGCAGACAAAATACGGGGTATGCAGCTCTCCCTCCATCTAGAAGTATCGCTGTAATCCCACCTAATGCAACTGAAAGGACAATACTCCTTTTCTTGCGAACCTTAGCAAGCAGCAGGTCTATCAGGTGCTACCTGGATCATCAATAAAGAATATTACTATTTAATATTACTGTTTAAGATACAGTAGTATACATTCTTCTGATCATCCACCAGTCGAGATTCATTTTCAATGATAAACTGACCCAAAGTAAGGGGATTATAAATGGTCCCCCGATATATTTCATGGTTTAGTTCCATTCTTTCATCAGGCTCTGGCATCACAAAATTAGTCAAGGTATTATTAAGAACCATACGGCCGTCCAACGCTTTCTGCATACTGTTCAGGTTTCTTCTAGACTCGATGAATTACTTAATTATGATTATTACAAATCTTCCTAATTATTTCTGTCTGGATATCCTTGCTTGAACCAGCTCCTAATGCTCTGGACTGAGCGGCTTGGGGATAGTATTCGTAGCCCGTGGAGGCACAGTCCTATGGGTAAAGAGAAACTCGGATGAGTTCCACCACGGAATATGTTGCGAGCGGCACTATATCCAGTCTAATTCGTTACCTCTCCGAGGCCAGTTGGTAGTGTTGGTATGGCGTTTGCCTCCTATCGTAACTGTTCGGGTTTCAATCCTCAGTAGTGGATGCGCACTGCTGATGCGTCCGAAATATAGGACGAAACGGCCGTACAGTGCTTTCTGCATTCTGTTGAGGATTCTTCTAGACTCGATGAATTAATTAATTATGAGTATTTCAAATCTTCCTAATTATTTCTATCTGGATATCCTTGCTTGATTCAGCTCCTAATTCTCTGGACTGAGCGGCTTGGGGATAGTAGTCGTGGGTCGTGGAGGCACAGTCCTATGGGTAAAGAGAAACTCGGATGAGTTCCACCACGGATTATGTGATCGAGCGGCGCTATATCGAGTCTAATTCGTTATCTCTTCGTCACTGAAGCCCGCTATGATGTTTGCCTTCTATCTTAACAGTTCAGATTTCAAATCGGTAGTGGATGCGCACTGCTGATGAGTCCCAAATATAGGATGAAACGGCTGTTCAGTGCTTTCTGCATTCGTTGAAGTTTCTTCTAGACTCGATGAATTAATTATTAAGGGTCTGGACTGAACAGGTAAGATTGTTGAGAGATTGGTTATACATTTCTCAGCAGAATTCAATCTTCACATTTTGTAGTCTGGTTCGTTTCAGGAGGTTCTCAGACATATTGCTTTTGAACTAATCACATTACTTGAATCTCTTGAAGACAGCTCTGCTCATGGCAAACATAAAAATGGTTCCATAATCCAATTAAGATTTCTTGAAAGTCATGCTACGAGCTCTGATCATAGGAATCATAAAAAAGCTCTCCATAAGCCAATTAACATTGCTTGAGACTCTTGAAACGAGCTCTGATTATGGGAATAATAAGAAACAGGTTCCATCAGCCAATTAAGATTTCTTGAAACTCTTGAATTGAGCTCTGCTCATGGGAATCGTAAAAAAAGCTTCCATAAGCCAATTAATATTACTTGAAAATCTTGAAACGATCTCTTGGTATGGGAATCATGAGAAGAAGCTTCCATCGGCCATTTAAGATTTCTTGAAACTCTTGAATTGAGCTCTGCTTATGGGAATCGTTAAAAAACCTTCCATAAGACAATTAATATTTCTTGAAACTCTTGAATTGAGCTCTGCTTATGGGAATCAAAAAAAGTTTCTATGAGCCAATTATTATTTCTTGAAATACTTGAACAGATCTCTCTGATGTGAAACATAAGAAAAAGCTTCCATGAACCAATTAAGATTTCTTGAAACTCTTGAATCGAGATTTGCTTATTGGAATAAAAAATAGCTTTCATATGCCAAATAATATTACTTGAAACTCTTGAATCGAGTTCTGCTTATAGGAATCGTAAAAAAGCTACCATCAGCCAATTAATTTTTCTTGAATGTCTTGAAACGAGCTCTTCCAAAAGCCAATTAATATTACTTTAAACTCTTGAATAGAGCTCTGGTTATGGGAATCATAAGAAAAAACTTTCATCAGCCAGTTATGAATTCGTGAAACTCTCGAATCGATTTCTGCTCATGGGAACCATAAAAAATGCTTCCATAAGACAATATTACTTGAAACTCTTGAAGAGCGCTCTGCTAATGGAAATCGTAAAAAAAGCTTCCATAGCCAATTAAGATTTCTTGAAACTCTTGAATAGAGCTCTGCTTATGGGAATCATAAAAAAGTTTCCATAAACCAAATAATATTACTTGAAACTCTTGAAAGGCGGTCTACTTAAGCGGATCATAAGAAAAAGCTTCCATAAGCCAATTAATATTACTTGAAACTCTTGAATAGAGCTCTGCTTATGGGAATCGTAAAACAAGCTTCCATAAGCCAATTAAGATTTCTTGAAACATGAATCGATCTCTTAAACGAGCTCTGATTATAGGAATCATAGGAAACAGGTTCCATCATCCAATTAAGATTTCTTGAAACTCTTAAATCGAGCTCTGCTCATGGGAATCATAAAAAAATCTTGCATAAGCGGATTAAGATTGCTTTAATCTCTTGAATCGAGCTCTGCTTATGGGAACAATTAAAAAAGCTTCCATAAGACAATTAATATTACTTGAAACTCTTGAATAGAGCTCTGCTTATGGGAATCATAAGAAAAAACTTCCATAAGCCAATTAATATTTCTTGAAACACTTGAATCTATCTCTGCTAATGGGAATCATAAGAAATAGCTTCGATAAGTCAATTAATATTTCTTGAAACTCTTGAAACGAGCTCTGCTGACGGGAATCATAATTAAAAGCTTCCATATGCCTATTAAAATTTCTTGAATATCTTGAAATGAGCTCTGCTGATGGGGATAAAAAAATAAGCTTCCATAAGCCAATTAATATTACTTGAAGCTCTTGAATCGTGCTCTGCTCACGGGAATCATAAAAATAACTTCCATCAGCCAATTAATTTTTTTGAAACTCTTGAATCGAGCTCTGCTTATGGGAATCATGAAAAAACGCTTCCATAAGCCTATTAATATTACTTAAAAATTGAATTCAGTTCCAATTACGAAACAAATAGGCCTGACGAGTATCCACCGTTTCAAATTATCTTGCTGCTACAGTTTGATTCCTTTCAGCAAGCAAGCGGGCCTGACGGTCGTTATTAATGTCTTCAGATAGTTTTTCTTCTTTTTTCCTAGGCATTTCTTGCTTTTAATTCAATGAATAATATATGGGTTTCGTGATACTGAGTTTCTATATGTATTTATTTTGTCGTAAATATTAACATTTATCAGTTATTACCGGACACAGTCACGCACATACAGATAATCGCCCTTTATATATGCATAGATATATTCGTAGAAGCTGTTGATTAGGGATACAGCTAATTTCTGTTACAGTTTTTCATCGGAAATGCTCAATATATAGACACCCTCAATTCAATAAATCTTCAATGAATTCCTCGCGTTTATACAGTTGCTATTAAATTATGGTTTTGACTATTAAAATGTGATTTTCTTTATGGGGTCAGTTTCTCATATATATATTTATTCGTAAGTGGTATTGAGTAGAGAAACAATACTAATGTCGGTTACAGTTTTTCGTTGAAAACTTTTAATATATTGACACCCTCAATTCAACACAACTTAAATTCAAATCATCGTTAAGTTTATTCAGGTGCTATTAAATTATGATTTTGATTATTAAATTACGGTTTTATTTATGGGGTCAGTCTCACATTTATAGATTTATTCGTAGAAGTTGATGAGTAGAGAAAGACAGCAAATATCATTACAATTTTTTCATCGAAAACGTTCAATATATAGAGACCTTCATTTCAATACAAATTCAAATCATTCTCACGTGTATTCAGGTGCTATTAAATTATGGTTTTGATAATTAAATTATGGTTTTGTTTATGGAGTCAGCCTCACATATATATATTTATTCGTAGAAGGTGTTGAGTAGTGAAACACAGCTAATGTCGGTTACAGTTTTTCATCGAAAATGTTCACTATATAGACATCATCAATTCAACAGAAGTTAAATTTGAATAATCATCACGTGTATCCAGGTGCTATAATATTATGGTTTTAATTATTAATGTATGTTTTGGGAGTCAGTCTCCTTTATATATGTATATATATTCATGGAAGGTGTTGATTACAGAAACCGGCTAATGCCGGTTTTTATAGAAAAGCCTAAATATATAGACACCCTCAAACCAACTGAATTCAAATCTTCGTCACGTGTATTCAGGTACTATTAAATTATGGTTTTCCTTATTAATATGCGGTTTTGCTCATGGGAGAAGTTTCTCTCTCTTTCTTTTTCTCTCTTTCTCTCTCTCTCTCTCTCTCTCTATATATATATATATATATATATATATATATATATTCATTAGTAGAAGGTGTTGAGTACAGAATCACATTTAATGTCGGTTACTGTGTTTCAGTAAAAACGTTCAATATATAGACACGCTCAATTCAACACAACTTATTAGTTTGACCCCCAAAACAATAGGCTAAAAAAATTTTAAGTAAAAAAAAATCAGGTGAGTCACTTTCATCGAACAGCGCTGTATATATATGAAAAATTTCTCAGGGTTAACCTGTAGAAAAAGACAATATGTATAAAGGTAAAAGACAACAGGAAAACTGTATTATTAACCGACGCGTTTCGTCCAATGTGAACTTTTTCAGGGCAAAAACGAAATGAATTTATTAAAAACAAAGTAACTGTTAACAACAAAACAAAATGACCTTAGCAAATAGAAGAATTTAGAGAACGCTATTGTATTCATATTGTACTATCACGTGTGTAAATATTGTTTTTATTGATGTGTTTACGGATTCAGACATTTTCTTTTAATTTCTTGATACATTGAATATTATCCAAATATTAATCTATGCCTAGGCCTTTTCCCAATATCACCTGTCCTAACAGAATTACTACCTCTCCCAAGCAAACGTATATATATATATATATATATATATATATATATATATATATATATATATATATATGTGTGTGTGTGTGTGTGTATTCACTTAATTAAGTATAGGGAAGGATCAGAAGCTCATAAATGATTGATATAAAGTTCAAATTTATATATACTATTCTAGGATCATTTTCCAACTTATTCAAGATGATCTTCGCCCTCCCTAACCTTCTAAATTTCTGTCCTGGAATAACAAGTTGCAGTAGAGCAAAATATTATAATTATTTGCTTTTTAAAATATGATTCCATCGCGACACAGAAAATTTCCATGTTTCAAAATTGAAACTAAATTTATAAATTGAATTATTAAAAATAATATTAAAATTCATAGTTTCGTTCCATTGTCAGGCGATGATAGGAATAAACTTTTTAAAAAATCTACTTAATTCTACATTGGATGCACACAAAATGAATTCAAAAGAAGGTGCAGCCAACATCAAATGTCCTTTAATAATAACAAATACCGAAATCAAACATCTCTATCTAAAATATTCTGAAACCAATAAAACACCAACAGCAAAATGGCAATTAATAAGGAAAGCTAGAGATTGTAGGTTATTAAAAGACCCATGTCCTTTGTGCATACATGAAAAATTATACATTATTAAGTTTCTGAAAAATAAAAATCTAAGAAATGAAATAGATACTTTTGTAGGCACTGTCGAATATTTTCCTTAAGTAATAATTAATTTTGAAAAATAAAATAATAACGAATAGATATACATTTTTATATTTGATCTTTAATTAGTAATTATATTCTAACATATTTATTTTTAAAAAATACCGTGTAATCTATTAGTTCTTAGAAGGTCGAAGGTACTTTAAGCAACTACAAGCCTGATAATTATATAGATGGGTGACCTCTTGGGAATGCCGGCTGCCGTTAACTTGGATGTGCGAATAATGTAATGAATACATGAATACTGCTTGGAATTGGAAATCTGGTTTCTTATATACATTTATGCAGAAATGCGATTGGTGAATGTATGATTACACATATTTCCTCATTTATTGTTTACTTAGTATGACGTATAATTAAACCATCATTATCTCGGAAAATATTCTTACAATGTAGAAATATTTTCTGCCTTTAAATAACCTACAAATTTTTGATAAGCCGTAAAAACAAATCAAACAATTAAATATACAGCTTATCAACACTTTTTGGGTTACTTATAGCTGAGACATGTTTTAGCTTATCAGAATAATTCCTGGCCAATGAATATTGCATTAACAGGTTTTTGAGTGTAACAATGATGTTTTTCCAGATACACGTCCTGTTATTTAACCCATAGATACGGGGAGAACATGAATTTATAAAAGAACTTCACAAAATTGCTATACAAATATATTATTATACAAATAAAAACTGGTTCTCTATTACACAAGCATTTCTGTAAATGTCATAAAGTGTTTCTGTAAGTATTATACAAACGTGTTAAAAGATACAAATTGTTTACATGTTATACTAAAGCTTTCTAAAAATGAAAAGAGTTACGTGTGATAGAAATGTAATATATATATATATATATATATATATATATATATATATATATATATATATATATATAAATATATTTTATGGATATGAAGTATTGCAAAATTGTTATACAATTACAAAAAGTTATAAAAAGTGATAGACCAAAGTTTTATATATATATATATATATATATATATATATAAATAATGATTTATATATATATATAATGATTTATATATATATATATATATATATATATATATATATATATATATATATATATATATATATATATAATGATATATATATATATATATAATAAATCAAGAAGAAAACCTTAAAGATCCATTTCAGTTATAATTTATTTCGTCAATAATTCTATATATTCTTTTATTCAGACCGAAAGATCTTAATAAATGGTGACACTTTCCCTGGACTGATATATGCTATTAACAGGAGGAAGGGAACGCAAGAGAGAAGAGTAGAAGGCGGAGAAAGTAGGAAAATAACAGATTATAAAGTTCTTTTTAATACGTAAAATGGAGAGAGACAGAGAGGGGGGAAGGAGAATGTGTCACAGGAGGGAAAGGAAAGAAGGAAGAAATGAAGGGATAGTATTAAATTAAAATAGAATAAGCCGGCCAATAATTGTGGAAATTCGTACATCGGGTGATACAGAAAATTGATCGATATAGCCTGTATTTTAGACAGGACAAACCAACACAATTTCAAATTAGTATATACTAATACAGACGGCCTTAATAAATAATAATAATAATATCGAACATAACCATGTCAACCAGTCACAAATTGGTAATATATATATATATATATATATATATATATATATATATATATATATATATATATATATATATATATATATTTGTGTGTGTGTGTGTATGTGTGTGTGTCAGGTTAAATAATTTAGACAAGTTTTGCCTATTTTCTATAAGACCAGCTCATATTCACAGACAAGATTCTTAGTATCCTTATTAAAGGAATAGAAAAAATTACCATGTTGATACATATTCATTTATTCCGAGTACTTTCGACATTAACACAATGTCATCATCAGGGTGATGTTTTTTGTTTTAATTCAATAACAAAATTGTTGTGTTAAACAAAAAACACCCTGATGCTGGCATTGTGCTAATGACGAAAGTATTCAGGATAAATGAGTATGCATCAACATGGTAATTTTCTCACTTTATTTAATAAAGATAATAATAAGATTATCCGTGAGTATGAGAGGATCCTATTGAAAATAAGTAGACAAAACTTCTCTAAATTATTCATTGAGACATGTCTTAATGAAACCACGCAGCCAAATTATGCGTAATATATATATATATATATATATATATATATATATATATATATATATGCAAACGTTTTATACAAATATAGTGTTATACAAAAGTGGTAGAAAATATTAACTGTTATATAAAAATGCTATAAAATGAAAGGCGTTATAGGAAGTTATTACCTACAACTGTTATGCATATACGAACTGCTATACATAAGTTCAATACAACACATTTTATAAAATTATTAAGTCTTATATTATTAAAAGGGGTTATACAAAATTATTGCATGAAACAGTTTTACAAATACAAAGCGCTATATAAAAGTTATATATAAACGTTTTATACAATTACTGAGTGTGATTCAAAAGAGATATATAAAAAAGGGGTTATACAAAAGTATAGCGCAAAACCGTTATACAAATACGAAATGCTATACAAAAATTCTATGCAAACGTTTTATAAAAATATTGAGTGTTATATAAAAGCGGTATACAAATAAAAGGAGTTATACAAAAATATTTCCCGAAACAGTTATACAAATACGAAGTCCTATACTTTGTTATACAGATGTGATAGGAAAATAAGAACCTAAATCCATCAACACTGCGTTTTATATGTGCCGATTACTCAACTAGTAACATATCATCATATAATACTGTTCATTTACGCGAATTTGCTGTTGGAATTCAGGCCATTATTTCATGTGAGTTTTCAGTTGAAATTAAAAATCAAGAATTTTATTGCAACGAATCCCTCCTAACTTTAATATTCAGATAAATCTTTATTTCCCCATTATCTGATCTTCTATGCAGTTAGATTTTTAATTTAATTATTAATCCCTTTCAATTATGAGGAAATCCTTTTAAATACAGATATTTAAATTACACAACTTTTAATATTAAAATGCAATATTTACGAACACGTTATTACACGTCCGAATCTCTAAAATTGAATTAGCCAGTGGTTGAACAATATGCAAGCAAGGAGACAAAAGTTATTAAAAAACCGAGGTACTTATATTCCTTTTATATGAAACAGTTTCATCTGATTGCAAAACAAGTTTTAGATTTATTAGCAACATAGACAACAAAAGTTAGGGATTTAATGTCTCCTGAAGAGTTTCATATTTAATAGTGATCTCCGTAAGGGTTAGAGATTTAGTACCAACGTAGCCTTTAAATGTAACAGGTTTAGTAGGAACTTAACAGCAGACGTTACATAATTAGTAGGAACGTAACAGTAAACGTTACATATTTAGTAGGAACGTAACAGTAAAAGTTACAGATTTAGTTTAGTTATAAGTGTAAACATTATATATTTAGTAGAAACGTAATAGTAAATGTTACATTTTCTGTAATGACGTAGCAGTAAACGTTACAGATTTAGTACAAAATTAAGAGTAATCGTTACATATTTAGTAAGAACGTAACAGTAAACTTTACAGATTTAGTAGCAACGTAACAGTTATGGTTACATATTTAGTAGGAACGTAACAGTAAACGATACAGATTTAGCAGAAACCTAATAGTAAACATTACAGATTTAATAGGAACATATCAGTAAACGTTACAGATTTAGTAGAAACGGAACAGTAAGCATTACAGATTTAGTAGGAACGTAAGAGTAAATGTTATAAATTTACTATGACCGTAACAGTAAACGTTACAGGTTTAGTAGGAACGAAAGTGTAAACGTTACAGATTTAGAAGGAAAGCATGAGTAAACGTTATAAACTTAGTCGGAACGAAACAGTAAACATCGTCGATTTAGTAGAAAAGTATCCATAATCTTTTCAGATTTAGTAGGAACGTAACAGTAAAAGTTACGGATTTAATAGGAACGTAATAGTAAACGTTAGAGATTTAGTAGAAATGTAACAATAAAATTACAAATTTAGCAAGAACATAATAGTAAATGGTACAGATTTGGTAGGAACGTAAAAGAAAAAAATACAGATTTAGTATCAACGTAGACGTAAAAGTTACAAATTCAGTAGCAACTTAGCCGTATAAATTTCCGTTTCAGTAACAACTTAGCCGTAAATGTTACAGATTCATTCGTAATAAAATAAACCATAAAATTGACTCCGAATATATGTACGCTTCTCCTGAGATCAACGTTTTGTTTTCTGTCTCTGTTCAGAATCAGAAAATATTCAGATATATATATTTAGATTGCATGTTTAGAACGTTCGCTTAACGTCCATGAGACACGGGTTCGAATATCGCAATAAAGAATTGGTCAAGGGGCAACTTGATGTTATCGGCTTGTTGAGGTACTCCCTGCGTTCGCCAATTTTGGATAATGGATAATACGACAATTTTACACAAACCGTGTGCGTGAAATTGAGTAAAGCCGTCGCAGGCTGTGGTAGCCCGAAAGTTGTGATAACACGTTATATCGACACTGATTTGAGCGTAAACAAAAATGACCAGAATCAGAGTATATGTGCAGTTCTCCTGAAAAAAGAATGCGGTTCCCCGTTACACTGTTCAGGATCAGAAAATATACATACCATGTTTAGAATGTTCACTTTCCGTGAGACCCTGGAACAAATCTCCCAATGTTAAGTAGGGGGTGGGTAACTTTATGCTATCGACTTGTGGTGTGTAGGGGAAGGGTAACTTTATGCTATCGGCTTGTGGTATGTAGGGGGTGGATTACTTTATACTATCGGCCTGTAGTGTGTAGGGGGTGGGTAACTTTATACTATCGAATTGTGGTGTGTAGGGGATGGGTAACTTTATGCTATCGGCTTGTGGTGTGTAGGGGTGGGTAACTTTATGCTATGGGCTTGTGGTGTAGCGGGTGGCTAACTTTATGCTATCGGCTTGTGGTGTGTAGCGGGTGGGTGACTTTATGCTATCTGCTTGTGGTGTGTAAGGGTGGGTAACTTTATCCTATCGGCTTGTAATGTGTAGTGGTGGGTAACTTTATATTATCTGCTTGTGGTGTGTAACGGTGGATAACTTTATGCTATCTGCTTGTGGTGCGTAAGGGTGGGTAACTTTATGCTATCGGCTTGTGGCGTGTAGTGGGTGGGTAACTTTATGCTATCTGCTTGTGGTGCGTAAGGGTGGGTAACTTTATGCTATCGGCTTGTGGCGTCTAGCTGGTGGGTAACTTTATATCATCGGCTTGTGGTGTGTAGCGGGTGGGTAACTTTATATTATCGGCTTGTGGTGTGTAGCTGGTGGGTAACTTTAAGCTATGGGCTTGTGGTGTGTAGGGGTGGGTATCTTTAAGCTATCGGTTTGTGTTTTGTAGGGGTGTGTAACTTCATGCTATCGGCTTGTGGTGTGTAGTGGTGGGTAACTTTATACTATCGGATTGTGGTGTGTAAGGGTGGGTAACTTCATGCTATCGGCTTGTGCTGTTTTTTTTATCCAAGCTGTGTGAATGAAATTGGGTAAATCCGTCGATGTTTGTGCTAGGACGTATTCCCAAGTCTTCGTGTCCGACGGTTTCAGTATACCGACATTTTTTTCTTTAAACTGCTCATCGTACCACAGATGATGCGATCTATAAATTTCTATATATCAAAATAGTGTTGGTTATAATGATTGAAAACATTTAAAAGAATGTAACTCTTTTCGACATTTAAAAGGACTTCACCAGTTTAAAAAAAATTGTTCTTTTTTTTTTCGTCGATGGCGATGGTCAGCAGCGGAAAATAAGTTATTTTAAATGACGGCGCCGATCAAGGCTAAAACAACCAATGCATGATCGGCATTGATAAGGATCACAATATTAGAATACTGTGAAATCATCCACCGTGGGGCGTTTGCGCCTTTCTCAAGCCTCTACGGAACGCTGAACTCTATTCTCTTCATAGCTCTTTGTTCCCGAGAAAACAGCAACTCTCCACCCCACTCGATCCAGAGCAATCGCATGCCAGTTCCCAACCTTGACAGAATATTCCATCATGGACGTTTTACTCTGGTCCTTTAAGCGAAGCTTGAGTCGTCCAACGTTACACATGCCTTCAGATAGGTCCCTATATCTCTTTGGCAATTCTGGAGTTATCCACGCGCACAAGCTCCCTAAGACAGCAGGACTAGATATAATGACTGAATGCCAGCTCTTTTGAGCATTTCTGTATCCGGGACTCTATCTTGCCATTTAATTCTTAAAATAATGTTTTTATTGATGAAATTATAGTGGAAGATGGTAAAATATAAACAAAAATGTTGGTTATAATTATGTATCAGGAGGAAACTCTGCTGATAAGACGCTAAATTTTATCATTAATTTTGTTTCTTTCTGGCTCAATCGATTTCATTTAGCTTTTCAAAGATGTTTTTACTGCACTTTTTTTATTTTTAAATATCCCACACTGCAACAACAGAAGATTTGATAAGGAAGGTGAGATGCACCTAGAAGCTGGACGGAAAATTTACAGTGGAAGGCTAAACAATCCGTGCAATTTCTATATATTTTCGCTTTAGCAAATTATTTTGTCTTTTAATTAAAGCACCATATTTACATCAATGTTATGGTCGGATTGATTACGATGAACGAAGGTGTTGTTTTGTAAAATATCTCTTTTGCTTCAATATAGCCATTTCTTTAAACTCCTCGAAGTTTCACCAATGTATTATTGCGACGTTTATTACAGGCTACAGTGTGACTTCCTGTATGGTGTTTTATATTATTGTTATTATTATTATTATTATTTTATTTTATTTGATTTCTGATGTATACTCATTTCTTTCCGGGTCCCGCCCAGAGACCTAAGATTAGAAATGGCATCATGACATTTTCCACTGGAACCCCCCCCCCCCCCCAAACCAAACACATTTTACATAGACAAAGCCCATCGTAAGGTGTGGGCTTTACTCGTGAGAACAATTTTTTGTATTTCTTTCAGGCATAGGCTTCCAGGAATCCCTTCAACTAGTCTACTGAAATATTTTCCAACCAATCCGAGGGCTCCAACTACAACGGTGATTGTTGATGTTCCCATGTGCAACATTTTTGAGATTTCGATTTCAAGGTCCTTGTATTTTGATAGCTTTTCGAACATCTTGAAAGATAGATTGTAGTCTGCAGGTACTGCCATTATGACATTTTCCACTGACCAATTAACACACACACACAGACACACAGACACACACAACACACACACACACAACACACACACATTTTACATAGAAAAAGTCCTTCGTAATGTATGGGCTGTACTCCTGAGAACAATTTTTGTATTTCTTTACGGCATGAGCTTCCAGGAATCCCTTCAATGAGTCTACTGGAATCTTTTCCAATCAAACCGAGGGCTACAATTACAACAAGGATTGTTGATGTTTCCACGTGCCACATTTTTGAGATTTCGATTTCATTATTAATATTATTATTATTATTATTATTATTATTATTATTATTATTATTATTTTCTTTTGCATTATGCCCCATTATTTTAGTAGTAGTTGCAACAACTTTTATATTAAGTTCAGATAAATCCTTTTCAATTGTAGTTGTGAAACACTCACTATGTAATAAAATGTATCCAGTTTTATAAAGTTCATTTATATCGCTCTCCGTTTCGCATTAAATACGAAATAATTATGATATTGTTGGAACATTTCAATGTATTTTCAATGTTCCCTTCCTCATTGTGCTAAAAATTCCAAGTGCTCTTAAATAGAATCTGATAATTATTTCGGATTTTATTTGGTGGTTATCAGGTGAATAGTTTTACCATAGTATTAGACAGGTACATAAAACAAGTCTTTACCTAAATTTAAACTGAATTTTGAAACTTGAAAATTTTTTCTTGAAGCTTTAATCTTAGATTTTATTTTTAAAAAATACTAAATTGAATGTAATATTCCCAATAACCAAAATACTTTAATGAATTATTTCAAATTGATTTTAAATCGATTGTAATATTTTTTCTCTTTCTCACAAAAATCTACAGATTCCTCCATAATGACAAATCTGTTAACACGAAACAATTTTCTTTTTTTAAAACATCTTTGAAAAATAAAATGTAATTTCTGAAATCATGAGAAAACTTCGCTGTCTTCAAGTTTAATTAATCTGTTTTGACACAAATATTATTTGCATTTAGCTTAAAATGCGATAGAAAGGCATTTTTAATCTCGGAGTTTTTTTGTTGACGTGAATAGTGATTTATTGACAGCCTGATATTTGGAAAAATTAATATGGAGCACAGAACTGGCAGAAATTACACTCGCAATACAAAGTCAACTTCTTTTATAAATATACTTTTTTTGACTACCTAGTAATATTTAAAAAATAACACAATATTTTACGCAATCTTAAAAGTTTTATTAATTTTAGGTACTTTGGGTTTATATCCTTATTTACGAAGACATCTGTTGAGAAAATGCTAGATTAACAATACATATGACATTTATTATAAGTCCACACTTGTGCAAATTAATTGAAACAACACGAATAATTCCGTTATTATTTCTTTTTTTTCGTATTTTTCCAATGAAACATGGTTCAGTACACATGTTAATACTTCGTATGATCATTCCCCAAAGTCGTCCCTTGCAGATTGATCACAGATTCTTGATTTAGAAGAGTTTCCGGGCCAGTCTATAGTACTTTGATTTGCTCACAGATAAGGCTTGCCAATGTGTTCGTGCAGCGTTACAATGTTTGTACGCTTCCTTGGCATAACGGCCATCGTAGACAATGGCCGTAGGACAAATAATCGACAGTCGACACAATAGTGCCTGGGCGTGATTAAATATGATACAATCACGGATGACTGAATATTTTTCAACGCTAAAGAAATTTCATCATACATCCCGAAAGAAGACTCATATTATTGCACACCACTGCAAATGACCTAATCTGAGGAACAAATAGAAATCGATTACACCCTGTCACTCTAGTGGGTCTGAAAGTGACCGTAGGGTGAAAGGAAGGAAACGGTTTCAATTAATTTGTACAAAGGTGTATCTCTCTTATTTTCTTGTTTATAGACGTCCGTATTGACAAAAATCGATATGTTTATGGAGACAATTAAATCATATGTTTATGAAGACAATAAAATCATTTTTTTTTTAAAGACTAGGGCCGTTAAATTGTGGTGATCTTCCATTTATGATTAATAAATGCACTATTAATTTAATAGCAATATCAGTTGGTCGCCACAAATTAATAGAGAAATTTAAAATATTTAAAAGCTTATAAATTATTATAATGCACATTTGAAAAAGTGAAAACAATTCTTGTAAAAATAGATTATTAAGCGAAGATTTCTGCTTAAGAAATAATGTATTTTATTCATGAATGCATAAATACTTTTCTAGTAAAAACAGTTTTAGTTGTATATCTTTTTTATTTTACGATTCAGGGCATATTTTATTACATTGGGGATCCTGTTATATATATATATATATATATATATATATATATATATATATATATATATATATATATATATATATATAAAGAAATATACACTTAAGGTGTGCTATATTTATGGGATAAAGTGGTCATTATCAGAGGCGGCAAACTGTTTCATGCTAGACACAATCATCAGGCCACCTGACGTTTTCGTGTAGCATGAAACAGCCTACTGCCTCTAAGTGTTGACTTCAATGTTCACATTTATATATATATATATATATATATATATATATATATAATGAATAGAGAATCCTTAAAAATATATCAGGTCAGGCGGTAATAAATTTATTTCATGGACCTCACGTTTATCTCTTCAGACCAGTTTTTCATTAATAAATGGCGTTCAATTTATTCAGACATTATGAAAAGGAAAAAAGAAAAAATGGGAAAAAGAGTGTCAAGAGAAAAAGGAAAAAGGTTTTAATATTAAAAGAGAGAAAGAAAAATTGGAAGAAAGAAAAAAATTCAATATAAGGTTTTTGGGGGCGAGAGAGAAAGAGAGATAGACATAGAATTATCCCTACCATTGATAATATATATATATATATATATATATATATATATATATATATATATATATATGTGTGTGTGTGTGTGTGTGTGTGTGTGTGTGTGTGTGAGTGTGTGTGTGTGTAACACCTTATAGTCTTATAGCCTCTTTTAATTACTGACGTCTCTGCAATAGTGTCTCCCATCTTTTCTTCACTCAGTTTTAAGTATTAAGTACTTCTGCTGATAAAGCATCTGGAGTATCTTTGCTTTACTTAGAAATGAATCGCTATTCAGTGATATGCATATAACTCCGTCCATAGTCCCTGCTAACATCTGTAAACTGCATTCTCTCTAATCATGTCGACTTGATGTTATCCCTCTAACAGTTCTAAAAGAATTTTCTCACGAACATGCTTTGCTTGTGTCTAAACTTGGACTGTTGCTCTGGATTCCTCAGAGGCATTTCATTAAGATTAGCATACTTGGCATATTTCAAAGTTGAAAGGTTATGATATTTTTCGATGCCGAACTCCACGAGAGCGCCTCGTTGCGCCTGCTTGGTCTCACGCTGTCCGCTGATATGAGGTGGACCAAATACGTAGACTCAATAGCTTCATATACTGCAAGGCATGTTGTTCCTCTGTGTCGTGCCAAAATGTTTTTCTCGTCTGAGTCCATCCTTCAAATCTATAAATCAACCATCCGCCCTTGCATGGAATATTGTTGTTATATATGGTCTGGTGTTCCCGCTGTAAGTCTCGATGTCCTCGACAAACTACAGAGACGGGTAAGCAATGTGATAGGTCCTGATTTGACATATAGTCTACAGTCGCTTTCTCACAGACGTGCCGTTGATTCCCTCTGTCTCTTCTATAAATATTTTCACGGTAATTGCTCCGACAACTTGCTTTCTCTGGTTCCCAGACTGCATGAATTTAAGCGAGCTACTAGGTTGGCATCTCGGGCTCACCATTTCACTGCCGAAACGGTTAAATATAACCGTCTCTTCTACTTCAACATCTTCTTATCTCGCACTTCTCGTCTGTGGAAATTCCTTCCTCTTACTTACTTCCCTGATGGCTATAGTGTTGAAATATCTAAATGTAATATCAATCGACATCTTCTGATGCCTTGATCTAGTTCCCCGTTCTTCTCTTTATCCGCTCCCAAAAGACGCTTCTTTACTCTTGTGCTCTACTCTCTGTAACCCTTTGCGTGCTAGTGGCACTCCCGCTTTGCTTGGGGTGAAATTTCTGGACACATTTTTGAACAGATTCAGTCTTATCGAATCGCGAAATGAACAGCCACTTTTCTAGTTCTTTTTACATTAATGAAGGGGTCTCCAAGGGCTCTATCCTTGGACCCACGTCGTTTCTAATTTTCATCAGCGACCTATCGGACCTGTATATATGCTGATGGCAAAATAATTTTTCCTGTTTTAATAGTAAGTGTGAGCGGTTCGATAAGGTCAGATTGTGCAGATGGTCTAAAAAACGACCTACATTCTGTTGTTAACTCGGGCAAGGAATTGCTTATTAATTTTAACGCCCCCAAAATAAACCTCTCTCCGAGAGAACTCTTTCTGCCTGCCATCAGAATGGCTGGCGCTAGCCCCGAGACGAGTGAGTCGTTGCGCCTTCTCGAGCTAACGTTTTCCACTGACATGAAGTGGAAAGATTATATCGAATTGCTAGGTTAGCTGCTAGGAAGGCTCGTTCACTATGTAGTGCTACATATATACAAATTTACCATGCTTATGCTATTGCTGCCACATATTTTCTGGTGATCCTGCTATATATTTAGAGATTTTTGATAAAAACCAAAGAAGAATCTGTCATGTTATTGATTCTGATCTGGCATCTAGCCATCAGTCATTTACCTAACGCATAATGTAGCTTCCCTGTGCCGCTTAAATAAACATTTTCATTGTAATTGTTCCGATGAACTCTCCTATGTGGTAACTAGACTCTGTAAAGTTATGCGCATTACTAGGTTAGCGACAAGGTCTCATGAATTTAGAGTCAGAATGGCTACATATAACCGTGAGTTCTAGGCTAACAGTTTATTTCCTCGCACTTATCAACTCGTGGAACTATCTTCCGGCTTCTTGCTTTCCAGTCAAGTATGATCTTCAAAAATTTAAATGCAATGACAATCGTTATTTCTGTTTTCTTTTATTTGTCGTCATTCTATAACAGTTTCCTTCTAATCTTTCAGATTCATTATCTTTTCATTCTTTGTAGCGTTATTGCCTTCCTTGAGGTGAAATGATTAATATATATATATATATATATATATATATATATATATATATCTTATTTATTTAATCTGTTTTAATTATTTAATCTATTTAAAATATTTTAACTTATTGGCAATTATTTTAAGTATTTTAAGTGTTTGATATTCATTAATATATATATATATATATATATATATATATATATATATATATCTTATTGGCAATTATTTAATATATATTAATTATTTAATCTATTTAATATATTTTAACTTATTGGCAATTATTTTGAGTATTTTAAGTGCTTGATATTCATTAATATATATATATATATATATATGTATATATATATTGCTCTGAGAATTTCATTAAGGCATGAATCTGTTATCCTGCCGTGTCTATCAACACTTTCAAAATATATGTATATATATATATATATATATATATATATATATATATATATATATATATATATATATATATATATATATATATATATATATATATTAATAAGAATCAAATATAAAGCAAATATAGATTGGAATCCGACCGAATGATAGAATAAAGAACAAATATTGAACGTTTATGAAAATAATGTTTTGATTTTATTAAAACTGTCTCAGAGTATGAAATATTGAGGAGAAAGAAAAAGGTTTAGACATTTCTTTAAGTAGACCTCACGTGTATTTTTCTTGTTCGTCAGCGTTGGTGTACATAAAACATGTGTGTATGTGTATACTATGCGGGAATTGGCTGATAATGAATGTGTACGTGAGTGCTTGTGCGTCTAGTAGACATATATATTTCTGTCTGGTAGGAATCCATGTTGATGATTAAAAATTTCTCCAATCAACCACATGCGCTTCCACGAAACAGAAATGTATATGCAGTTCATTATCATGTGACTTTCTACATCAAAGTTTTCTACTATATTAAATTAAATTCAATAAATCCCCACCGATATATTTTATTGTAAGCGAAATGTTATTCCCAATATCACAATCATTTTATTTCATTTAAATACAAAACACTACTTTTGGACCGGTTTAAGAAATCAAGAGTTTTCTCAAAATTTTGAACTGTAGTGTATGTCGGAAAAAGCCTTTTAATACTTTAGATTAAAAAAACAGTATGTGCCACAAATGAGTGGGTTTTAAAGATTTTGACGTCATTAGTATTTGTAATCATAATTTAATCGTTCATAAACATTAAATATTTAATTTTAGGACCATCAAAGAAAAAGTGAATCTACCGGATGGTTTTTTGGTGTTAATCTAGTAAGCGTGTATTAACTACACGAGTATAAAGTTGATATTTTGTAGGAATTTTTATTATTGAAAACATGTTTCTTTTTTATTAGCCTGTCATCATAGTTCCATAACTTGGCATAAAATATAACAGCCGTATTTATGGGTTTTAACTTGATGCCTTTAAGATGAGAGGAGGAAAATATCTTATATCTTTATATCACATAAAGCGTAAACAAGAAAAAAAATGTGAGAATCCATAGAAGTAGGCGAAGTAGCGTTTGAGAATTATCGGATTGTCGCTCCTGATGGAAGCGTTAATTTTGATGGCTCAGGTGCATCTGAAAAGTACTTGAGACGAACAATAGGCAATAATGTCTACTGTACAAATGCTTTGTAGAAATAGTTTCCAAACAACGTGGCCTTATTAATTATTCTATTGTTTACTTCTAGAATTAACATCAGTTTTGAAAGAGCAAGTGTTTGAAAGTGACTACGATGTACGTCTTAGAATCAGGATAGTCACTAATTCCAGTTAATGGTTTATATATATATATATATATATATATATATATATATATATATATATATATATATATATATATATATATATATATATATGTACAGTAGCGGCCATAATATAAGGAACGGAAACAACAAAGACATGAATATGTATATTACTTAAAAAGTAATGCATGATTAGCAATGAAATCTTTACCGAATAAAGATTAGGGTGAAATGCATAAATATTATACAAAGTTACAAAAATTTACATAATAGTTTTTTTTAAAAATAAAGATTAGATGGAACAAAGGAAATAAGCTACTGGACAAAAGTTAAGGAACGATGTTAATAATTTGCATAAACTTTTAATTTACATTGTTAAAAATCTTGATGGAGCTTTTCAACAATACGTAAAAGTTAATTTATCATTAGGACTTTATTTTTAAGCAATATGGCAAATTCTACACGCAAAACGCTCTCTTTTGAAGAAAAAACTCATTATCGCTATCAAGAAAAAAAGTCAATTTCAGAAATTTCTGATATTGTTCATAGGTCTAAAGTTGTCGTTCATCGTGTAATTAGCAGGTATAAAATCGATAAAACGTTAGATGCAAAACCAAAAGCCGGCAGACCTCCAAAAACATCGCAAAGAGAAGATCGAAGAATTGTTAGAAAATGTATGGAAGATAATTGGAGAAAGGGCTCATGGCCGCTACTGTATATATATATATATATATATATATATATATATATATATATATATATATATATATATATATATATATATATATATATATATATATATATATATATTCGAATAAAGGGAAAGAACGATCAGATTAACAATACACAATTTTTAGCATTTATTATATAAAAAAATAAAATAAAAATATTTAATTAAAAAAAGAGAATTTGTAGGTCAGTAAATGACCCATTGTCCTCTCTGTCTACATGCAAAGTTATATATTATTGTTTTTTACAAATAAAGATTTATTAAATCAACAAAACGAAACAACAGTTTTTCGTAGACATTGGGTTAACTTCGAATTAAGACATAATTTTAATGGATAGATTTTAAAAAATAAAAGATCCTATTAATTATGTAACTATTATTTAATTACATAAAAATGTCTAATGTACCATTAAATGTAATAAGCATTGTATTTTAAATCCATGTAATTAATTGTATAATATATATATATATTTCAGTTTCATGTTCTCAGTTCTTTCTTTTTTGTTCCTCTTTAGCCCTGAGGCACTGGTTTGTTCTACTACAAGCCAAGGTTTTTGAAAGCGAGTACCACTATATATATATATATATATATATATATATATATATATATATATATATATATATATATATATATGTATGTATGTATAAATAATTAAATCATATTAAAAGAAAAATTTAAGACAGCTCTAAAGTATAAAAAATGAATTTAAAAAATAAAAAATGCGAGAATTAACCCATCGCTCGATACATACACATCTCACTATTTAATTGTAACTAAAAAAATTTATAGAAAAAAAAGTAAGTGAAGATGACATGTCTATTACACAACAGACTATTCTAGACAACCATGAATGACATACTCTACTCTATATTTTTCACTTTTCCAATGTAACTTAGATCTCTATTTACATTCGTCAAAAAATTTTGAAATCTCATCCCCACATATAAAGTCTTCAATATAATACTACTTCCCTTGCAAAAGTAAATCATTTTTTCTGAAGTTATTCTAGATCCCTTGAAAATGGAACAATAATTTTAACCTTCTGTTCCGAAACAGAAATTTCCGTGTCGTGATAACAAAATATTTTAAATAATATATATATATATATATATAGCTTCAGAAAGATTCTTTGAAACGACAACAATCAAAACGGCGAAACCGAAAAGGCTAAACATGGGAGTAAATAAGTAGCCACAACTAAAATAAATTTATTAATAAAAACAAATTAGGGCAAATAAACTCTTAGTGAGTATAAAATATTTAAAAAAATTCTCACAACACATACATCAAAGAGAACAAAGAACGTTCTTTCTGTCTGTACAAGCTTGATGTAAACAGCTTCTAAAAACTGTAAATCTTTATCTAACCGAGAATTGTGTAACACCTTAAACGTTCTGTCAAGATATTCGGAACAGCAACCCAAGTTGTTAATCAAATGAAGTCTAATAGCTGGCCCAGAAACTGACTGAGTCAAGCAATTACTGTTACTAGCTCCATCATGTCATATATAGGCAAACACGTGTTTTCCAGTCCGCGTCTTCAATGCCAAGTTGATTGTTATTTTCAAAGCCATATTTAAATTTTGTTGTACAAAAGTTTTGTTTATATATATATATATATATATATATATATATATATATATATATATATATATATATATATATAAGACGCATTTCGACGCCGAAAGCGTATATTCTCTTTGTTTTCTTCAGTTTGATTAAATAAAAGACAACATTTGTGTAAAGAAAATGCCTTAGGATCTCGGAGGATAAGTGCGTATCATAAACAAATTTAATTACCCTGGCTTATCAACTCCTGACTCCATACTGCTAGACTGTTCGAGTCTGTGCTTGTTTGTTTTATCTTTATCTGTATTAGAGCCGTGTCGTATTGTAGGATTTTAAATTGTGGACCATTATTATTTTTTGTCTACATATATGTACACACACACACACACACACACACACACACACACAAACACACAGATATATATATATATATATATATATATATATAGAGAGAGAGAGAGAGAGAGAGAGATAGAGAGAGATAGATAGATAGATAAATAGATAATTATATGTTTGTCGGGGGTGCCTTATACGTATGCGAGCCTGTGGCTTTTTTCTCTCTGTGTGCGTATGTGGTATTTAAGCAGAAATGTTTGCATCTTTAACCGACAAATGTAACTGCATCTCAAGGCTGAAGACATATTGGCATGGAATGAGATCTTGGGGAAAATGCATTTTGAAAATCGAGTATGCAATGACTATTGCTTCCGCTGTACAGAAATTTGGTTCCCCAGATTTAACGATGTTCTGCCAGGCCAGATCAGTATTATATATGGCGGTTTATCTCGACTACCAAATCAGACTGAGATTTGATATCGATCTTTCTATGTCTTCTCGGCAAATATCCAATACGAACAAATGACAAGATTGCACAGCATAGAATCATACGCGCACGGACACACACACACACACACGCACACACAACCACGCACACACACACATATATATACGCACATATATATGCAGAAACACGCAAACACAATAAGAACTTATTCGTAAGTTGAGTTACATATTTACATAAACACGCACACACACACACACACACACACACATATATATATATATATATATATGTTTACAGCATAAACAAAGAAAAGATTATATGTATTTAATGCATATGTATGCAATATTTAATGCATACTAGCTATAGCTGCTGAATATGTGTAAATGAATGACAAATCGTTTTATATAACGCATTTCGACCTTCAAAAGGACATCATCAGAGAAAAATAATGTCCTTATTGATGGAATTATACGTATGTAAAAGGAGAGGACAAAAGTATAGTTTACTGAATGCCTTTATAATAAGAAACCGAGTCACATAGATTTTTTTTCTATTTTATCATTCAGTTACACATCATTCGTGTAAAAAACTGTTGTATCTCGAGTTTTCGAGAGAACAGAGGAAAATAATTAAGGAATACAAACTCGTAGGTAATTAATGAAATAGAAGATTTACTGCACAAAGATAGACTTAGCAATGGACCTAATTCTCACTCTCCTCAACATAAACGCAAGATTCTATTTATTTATGTCTTATATGATATCAGTCAGTTATGAGCCATACGTGATACACGCTTAGGCAATCGTGTATCTTTCGATACATGACTGACGAGGTAGATTTTTTCCAGCAGTTTGTTGCCATTTCTGTCTGTGGTTGACCAATTGCCATCCAAGGCTATAGAACCCGGTCTGTCCTGCTATTTACCTATAGGTTAGTTTATATATATATATATATATATATATATATATATATATATATATATATATATATATATAGTGAGTGAGAGAAAGAGTGTGTGAGGATAATCCTAAGGAAATACAATAGACACAAAATTAGCCAAAACCGGAAAAGTAATCATAAAAAAATCATAGAATATGGAATTTGACATAGACACGAAAACAAATCTAAAATTATATTTCGTATACGTCACATTTAACATATGAAAAATGTGCGTATCAATCATATAGAAAACCAAACGACAAACCACTTTACATGCACATACATACTACACAGTACAAAAATGACAACAGGAAAAAAACATAATATGATTCAACACATACGTAAGCGTAAAAACAAACGAAGGAAAATTATACATTAAACTCATACATAAACACTTACCCAGATGAAGCACTCTCCTCAAAATATTCAACAGAAACAATAAAAAACAGCTGCAGTTGGTCTGAGAACATGACACAAATCATAAAAAAGCATAGCAGAGAAATAACCAGCAAACTACCAGCGCAAAAATTGACTTGTAACTGACGAGGAAAAGAAAATGCTCCTTCAATGGCAATTGCTTGCAAAACAATATAATATACCAAGCTAATGCGAAATCAGCAAATAACGGAAAAATAATCGAGGTAGGTTTAATACACACACGCACGCACGCACGCACGCACGCACGCACGCGCGTGCGCACGCGCGCACACACACACACACACACACACACACACACACACACACACACACACACACACACACACACACACACACACACCGTGGAGTAATGGATAACGGCTTGGATTGAGGAATTGGAGAGCCGAGTTCGAATTCCAGTCGAATCCATTACATTCACTTACGTGCTAACACCCTTGGGAAAGGTGTGAATCCTCTGCTTCTCCCTCCAACTATGGGTAAATAGCAGGACAGACTGGGTTCTATAGCCTTGGATGGCAACTGGTCTAAGAGAAGGACAACTCTGAATTCAAAACCTGCGGAGGGTCGTTTGGGGACCTTGTGGCATTCGTTGCACCAGGTCCCTGTATTCGTCCCTCCAAAAAGTGTGGATGACCCTGCACAAAGCCTTCACCACTATAATCAAATCCTGTGTGGGTGTCGGGCTTTCAGTTTCTGGGAACTGATCTGTCTGGCCCTCATACGTCGATTTCGACGGGAGAGTCCATCATATATATATATAGGCTAAGATATATATATATATGTAGGTATGTATGGCCACGTGGCCGAGTGGTGAGAACGTTCGCTTTCTGACCATGAGAATCGGGTTCTCACCATGGTCGATTTGCCAGGAAGGCGAATTTCTGATGTTATCGGTCTGGAGGGGGCGATCACATCGAGTGGAATCTTTGGTAAGTGCCTGAAAACCATACCACGCGTTGACCCAAGTCTGGTGAGTAAAATTTGGTAGACGGAAACATTGGGGGCATCGATGGCTGTGCTATCACGAATTCACAGTTCATCGTGACCGAGGGTTTGAGTGTGCTGCCTTGTTCAGATTGTGGAGCACGCTAAATAACACTTTCTCATAAACTGGAAGTAAGATCTTCTCAGCATAGCTGCAGTATAAGCCACAGGTGGGTTCTGTGGGTGCTGAACAAACACAAATGCACCTGAGAAGGCGTCAGCAAGAGGGATTGGCTAGTACACGCGTATCCGGAAATAATAAACAAAGCACAACAGGAAAACTATCAACAAACCACCCGAACAAATTAAACCCACGTATAACTGTAGAATAAAGAATGAATGTCCCCTAAACAGTAATTGCTTACAAAACAACGTAATATACCAAGCCACGGTAAAATTACCAGATAATGAAGAAAATGTTCACATAGGAGTAACTGATGGACCCTGGAAGCAAAGAAACTATGCACACAAAATATCTTTCACAAATAGTAAATACTCGAAAAGTACAATGCTTTCCAAGTACATCTGGAAAATTAAAAGCAAATCACAAATCGCTCCAAAAAATATGGAAAATAAGGAAAGGATTATCAGCCTAGAACAATTAATCAAAAACCTGGAAACTTTCCTTGGTTAAAAAATAGCTATTATTACCTACCTAGACCAAAATAAATTTATAACAAAACGATTTGAGATCATCTCAAAATGCAGACATGAAAATAAATTTTCACTACGTTACTTAAAAATCGAAAACTGAAATGAATAAATACAAATAAAAATATAATATAAAAAACAAGTAAAATAAATTAACCCAAACAAATAATAAACAAATTAACAAACCGCTCCTGTTAGAATAGACGAAATAGAATAAATTAAAAAACATAAAAGAAAACAAGTAAAACCAATCACTCGAAATAAGTAAATAAAGTAAATAAAAATAAACAAATTAAAAACCAATCCCACCAAAATAAGCGTCTGAATAGACTACAACAACGAATTCAAAAATTGGACGTAAAAATAGCTATAACTGTTATATATCGATAAAAAACCATCACTACGTTACTCAAAAATCGAAAACCAGATAGAATAAATAAAAATATACAAAATAAAAAAATAAAAAAACTAATAAAAATTAATTCCAATAGATAGTTAAATGAACAAATTAAGAAATAACCCCCGCTGAAATGACTATTAGAACTAATAAAAATAAGCACGAATAAGCAAAAACAAGTAAAAATAATCAATCCCAATAAATAAATTAAAAACTGTCCACCCGCAAAAATGACACAATAGATTACGGCAAGCACTCTAAATATTGGACGAATAAATAGCTGTAATTATCTTCCCAGACCAAAACATACTATTAAATAAGCGACCTAAGCAAATCCACCCCCTCCAACTTTTTTACTACGTTAATAAAACATCAAAAAACGAAAAGAATAAATAATACAAAATGAAAATGAAAAACAAGTAAAATAAATTAACCCAAACAAATAAATAAATAAATAAACAAACAAGCCACTCCCGCAAAAATAACCGCCAGAATAAATTAACCACAATGCACAACTGGCTCATATCTGTAAATAGCAGAGGAACAATCCAGCATTCGCGGCCTGACGATTGCGCCCAGCATGAAACAGCCTGTGGCCTTTGAGTGTTGACTTCAACATATATATATATATATATATATATATATATATATATATATATATATTAGAATAAAACTATTTACATTATTCGGATTATTATCCTCATCTTTGTTGCTCCGGCCTTCTTCAAGTGGTTGGAATGTCGAACTCAGCCCTTTATTTCGCTCGCTGGCGTAGACTGTTCTAGTTCCACGTGCTATATGTAATGGATGTCAGTTATCAGTTATCTCCCCTTAATTCCCCTCTCCACCACTCTTTGGGTCCTGTGACTGTATCTAACTTACGACTTTATCCACTGTGCCATGTGTCCTTGAGGACATCTGTGTATGAATTTCTTTTACCAGAGCTTATATTGCAATTTTCTTTTTTATTATTACTTTTCTCTGGCACTCCTCATTACTGTTTCCCATATTGTATTCATTTTTATGCTTGGCCGGCTCAGGAGATTTTTGTCGCCTAGCATATGTGCTGATTCCTTAAGTTTACGAATTTTCCAATGATGTTCTTTGTCTATGATTTCAACCTGATTCCACAGAAGGTGGTGACCTCCCTTTTCTCTCCATATGTGGTCAGCCATGCCTGATTTTTCCACTTTCCACTCTTCCACTTTCCCTCGTGTTACAGATTTCTGGTGTTCCGTAGCTGCACGGGAATACGTATACACAGTCTTTAGTTATGTTCTCTTCTGGTGGGAGTGGGGGTCTTATTCGGGAGAGATATCTGCGAAGACCTTGACTTGTATAAAAATACGTATGCTGTTGTCACACTGAGATTATTTTAAAACCCTAAGTCGGCACATAGAAAAAGGTTGCCGTCACCTGCTCTAACCAATATTTTTAATAAGACCTCTTGAACATTCTGGTCTGTGGACAAAAATGAATAATTATAGTGTTAAAGAGATAAACAGAGAGTCTACGCGAATACGAGTATCCGCTAGAATTAGCGTTTAACGTTATATATATATATATATATATATATATATATATATATATATATATATATATATAAATAATTATTTATTCGAAAATTATAACATAAATAGTCATTTTGTTTCAACACTTCTGGTGTCTTATCAAGCAATTCCTCACGGCCAACTTCTACTGCATCACACCGTCTCCTGTAATTCATTCCACACCGGGTTTGAAAAGACAGACGACCACTTTCATCGAAATAAACTATTCCCCATATGATGTAAAGGTAATTGTTTGATTATTAATTGATTATTAATACATATATATATATATATATATATATATATATATATATATATATATATATATATATATATATATATATGTATAGGTGGCCTGACGATTACGTCTTGCATGAAAGTGACTATCGCCTCTAAGTGTTGACTTCTATGTTCACTTTTATATTTACACACGCTCTATCTTTGATATTGAGCACTTTATCCCATAAATATACCACATCTTAAGACTATATTTCTTCATATATATATATATATATATATATATATATATATATATATATATATATATATATATATATATTGGGTGACCCCAAAAAATGGGAACTCTTTAACAATCCAATAAAACCAAGAGTGATGGAAGAAAAATATTTATTTCATAGTAATTGAAACCTTAAAACATGCCATTTAAGAAACAATGATGGAATGTTCATTTTTTAAAAATTACGTCCTGTAGATGGCGTCCCCCTCTACGAATGCATTCTTGAAATCTGCTGTTGAGATTCCTCATTGACTGCTGCAACATCTCAGGTGGGATACTGTGAATTTCATTCTCGTTACTAAAATGGCGAAATATTTACTTGCTCAAAGTCACTGTCTCGCAGTGTTGCCATTTGCTCATGTCTGGCAATACGAACTTCAAAAAGTTCCCTTTTTTCTTCGGTCACCCTATATATATTCTATATTTTAAGCTAAATTTCAAGTGGGCATTGGCCGACCACGACTGCCAGGCGCGCACAAAATTTTACCCGTACGATTCATCGAATAGTAATTTTTCTGATTCGATAATTTTAAGCCGTTTGATAAACTACGTCACAAAGAACTGTTGAAACTATTACGTAAGCTTGATATAAATTGGAAAGATATTAGAATACTCCAGAGATTATAAGCGTGCTAATAGATTGGCATCTAGGCCCCACCCCTTTTTCTGTTGAAATAGTTAAGTGTAACCGCCACTTCTACTTCAACAGTTTTTTTCTTGCACTTCCCGCCGGTTGAACTCTTTTCCGCTTATTTGCTTTGCTGATAAATACAATCTTCAAAATTTTTAAATCAACGTCAATCGTCATCTTCTATCGACTTGGATCCCGTTCATATTTTATCCTTTCCCCCTATAACCAGTCTTTTCTTTTACGTTCACTCTATGTAGCCCGCTGCGTATTAGTAGCATCCCCGCCTTGCCTGGGGTGAAGCGATTGAAAAATACTGGGAGCTAAGCGCCTACATAGAGATAGAATTCAATAATTGTACACAAATATAACTGGGTGTAAGACAAAAATGTGGCTTCCCACCGGATTTATTAGCCCTTACAATGGTGAGAGAATTAGAGATCCTATGAGATGGCACAGTGTTGATTTCAGACATGGAAAGATAACTCCAAAGATCATAAAGGAGATAGTGAACGAAAGCGAGAAGAAAGGACTAAACATTAGTTACAAGAAAACAGTATGCCTCGTTGTAAGCAAACGATGAACCCAATATGCAAATTAGAAATTGGAGATACCAAAATTTAAATATTTAGGCAGTGTTTTAACAGAAGACGGAAGGTTCTATACTGAAACCAGAAGGCTGATTGGGATAGTCAAAGATGAATCTCAAAAGCTAAGCAGAGTATTAATAAACAAAAACATTTCATGACAGACATTGAAAGGAAATCCCAGGATCTCTCACAGAAGGTTGTAAGAGAAAGCTAGACGAAAGGAGTAAGCATCAATTTTAAGAAAACAGAACATATGGTTGTTGACACAAAGGAGATCCCAGCGAATTACAAATGTTTTAACAGAGGACGAACATTGAAGGAAGGTGAATTCGGATAGAGAAAGATGCTTTCCAGAAAACAAGCATAGTATTAAGAAACAGGGGAATCTCATTCGAAACAAAGAAAAGAGTACTTTTACATAATGTCTGTTCTCCGCTGGGACAGTGAATGCTGGACAATATCCTCACATATGAAAAAAGACATATATCAGCAGAAATGTGGTGATACAGAAGGATGTTAAGAATGCCATGAACTGAGACTGTGAGCAATGACGAAGATTTAAAGATAATGGAAAGAAAAAGGACACTTAAAATTAGAATCAGAAAGGTACAATTGAAATTCCTAGGGCACCTAATGAGGACAGAGGTCTTAGAGAATTTGACACTGACAGTATATATTGAAGGTTAGCGAGACAGAGGAAAGTAGCTCATAACCTACCTAACCAGAGTATGAAAATGGTTGCCAGAAGAGGGGTTCGGGGAGATAGCAAAAAGAAAATGTGCTCAGAGTTAAAAAAGGACAGGAAATTTTGGAGACCCATGATCGCCCTTGCCCTGAAAATGAAGTAGAAACCATTTCTGTTGTTAGTAACTAATCCAGTAAAAATTTCTTTGGTGATATTTCGCATTCTCCGGAAAGACATCGCTCTGACTCTAGTAAATTCGAGGAGTGATTTGAATGAACCCTGATTATAAATTCTCGTTACAAATTGCTTATTAGATTCAGATCTGGATCTGACTCCAACAGACACGAAAGGATACACCAACATTTAACCCATATATAGGGAGGATACTTGCCGGGTGCTCTGATACGCAGCGACTGCAGGACGGTAACGAGTCTGATGATGATGGTAATGGTGATGATATGTCGCTTCTGTACATAATATCCAATATTATAAATCAATATAATTAATCATTATATTTCAATATCCTCTTGACGTTTTATCGGCAAAGTGTTTTTCGTTATCTTTCTGTTTTTTTCTCAACGATTTGCAGCCGATCGGTACCCGTTATTTGTGTCATAGACTTTAATTTCAATGACCAAATACCAGAATGCTGATTTTAAGAAGTGAATCAGGATGACAACCATTCGTTGAAATTTTCTAGATCCTATCCTCTATCTTTATAAGAATCAGATCAACCGCAAAATAGAGTGCTGTTACCATATTTGGGTAGGAGCTGCCCAGACCTCACTTTCCAGTCTTTATATAGTTCCAAATCGTCTCCGAGTCCTTGTGGGGAAAATAATTATTTTCCACACTCCCAACTCTCTATATCACAGGCGTGAGGTCGCGAGCCTCTCCCTGCTCTATCGCTACTGCCATGGAAAGTGTTCGGACGACCTGCATATCATGGTTCCACCAGATCTGACCATCACAGCTAGAACCCGTCAAGCGACTTACATAGTAGGAAATCACCCACATTCCCTCCGTGTTCCGTCGGCGAGAAGTAAGTTCCACTCAAAAAGCTTCATCTCGTGGACTACTGCCCGATGTAACAGACTCCCAAGAGGATGTTTACCCAATCACTACAATTATAACCTGTTCAAGTCTAGACTTGAACAGGTTAAGTCAACCGTTATCTTACCCTTCTATCCATATAAATTACCCCTAATCGTAACTCTCTACCTCGAATGGCCCCGGGCCTTGTACAGGGTGAACATCACTGTAAAAAATATATCAAATTTATTTACTATTATGATCTCTTAAATATAAATTTATTTAATTTCTCTTTATTTTAAAAGATATATTAAGACTTCTGGCATCTCGACTTCAGTCTCTTTCTCATCGATGTGACATCGCTTCCCTCAGACTTTTCTGCAAATATGTTCATGGCAACTGTTCCGATGAACCCTTACTTGATTACTGCCACTACTACATGAATTTAAGCATGCTACTTGATTGGCAACTAGGTCTCGCCTATTTACAGTTGAACTAGATAATTGCTGTCACCACTTCTAGTCTAACAGTTGCTTTTCTCGCATTGGAACTATCTTCTGGTTTCTTGCTTCGCTGCCACCTGCAATCTTTAAAAAGTTAAATGCAACGTCAATCGCCATTTTCTGTCTTCCGGAATCATATTTCTTTATTGTCCTTTCCGCATTTCGTTCGTTCTGACCATGAGGTTTTGCAGAGCGTGAAACCACCTCTTAATTCCTGTTGTTCCCAGATTAGCCTAGAACCGGGGTGGTTGCACCTGTTACGGTTTTAGCTATGGGAAAAGAGTGAACCTCGGAGAGTGGAGTCAAAACACTGCGAAAGCGTAAAAATGAATTTTCATAGTAAAACCGTAAGAAAATAAAAGCAATAGAATTTTGTAAATAGAAAATTACCTTCAGTATCTGTCTATATTTCTGAGATGAGGTATTATGTACACTATTTACATTATTCGGACTATTTTCCTCATCTGTGTCGCCATATTTATTACAACGTTTCGACCGTTGTACGCTTCGGCCTTCTTCAGGTGGTTGGAATGTCGAACTGAACCCTTTATTTCGCTCACTGTGGTAGACTGTTCTAGTTCCACGTACCATGTATAATGGATGTCAGTGGTCAGTTATCTCCTGTTAATTCCCCTCTCCAAGTTCTACACTGTCTTAGCCGGGTATTGAACTCACACTCATTGCGTTCTGTCACTGGATCTAACTAACGCCTTTATCCACTGTGCGGCCCAATCGTTGTAATAAATATGGCAACAAATATGGGGACAATAGTCCGAATAATGTAAATAGTGGAGAAAATTATCTGCAATACATTTTTGAAAAGAATTACCAAAGCACCGAAGAAAATTAAATTTCGACATTTAAGGGTCCATGAGGTGTTGATATGACGGTAAAATGATAAAATTGTAGTAAAATCCTGAATTATCTACCGCTAAAACACTTACCCTATTTACAGCTTGAGAATTAATAGTCACTTATATGCCATGCATGATATACGCTTAGGCGATCATATATCTTTCGATACATTACTGACGCAGTAGGTTGCCATTTCTTTCTACGGTAGACCAGTTGCCATCCAAGGCTACAGAACCCGGTCTGTTCTGCTATTTACTCATAGCTGGGGGAAGAAGAAGGGTAATAACACGTAAGTGAATGTAATGGATAGACTGGAATTCAAACTCGGCTCCCCCGATTCTTCAATTCGAGCCGCTACCCATTACTGCACCGTGCCTCCTTGAATTATTAAGGAGGCCAATATTGACTCTTTTGTCAAGTCCATTACCAACCACTAACTGATTTTTCATTGCTTCTGTTGACGTTTCACAAATGCTTCATAGATGACTTCTCGAACCAAAATTCGATTAGCAAAGACACACCTTTGTAATAGAAAAATGAATTAAACTAAGATTTAAACATTTTAAACCTAGAAAGAAACAAGTTTAAAAACGAACTTGGGTTTCAGGCTTCGTATTGGCAAAAGTTCACTGTCTTAACGAATAGTATAAGTATTATTTATTGGTACAAGTAATTTCTTATTCAGGTTTTGTAAATACCACATAATTTGAAAGATTACCAAGAATGAAAATGAAACATGGAAACATTAAGGAACTCTTTCATGGCATTAATCCACATAATATCTTACTATTTAAAAAAATATATCAAACTGTATTCCAAAATATAACTTCGACAAAAGAACATAAAACACATATCACAGATTCTCGTAATTATGTTCCCACAAACATGTATATTAAAAAAATCAGTATCATCTGCCAGGCGTTCCTTGAACATTGAGAAAATTAAATGACGGTATTAAATGACCCATACGAAGTTGATATTTCGTTAGACAAACAAGTCACAAATCCTCACCGTGCCTTGGTAAAGTCTTCTCATTCTCTTCCACTCCCTGTATTTCCCTGGGTCCTAGTGGCATTATGGCCTTTCTAATGGTTAAAAAGAAAGAAAGAAAAGAAGCAAAAAAAAAAGAAGAAAAAAAGAAAAACCTGCTTCAGACATTGAGCATATATTGTAATAGGAAAATACCAGACGGTTAAAATTCCCCCCCGTTTATAATTACTCACATTCTTTCTTTGTTCATTTTCCTGAAGACCTTGTTGAGGAATGTTGAAAAGAATTTAAATTCTTTTCCTGTCTTTATTTTCTTTTAGTATTTGTGGAGTCCAATTATTGCACCTCCGTTACCGTAAATAATCCTTATAACGTTTTAATTTACTTTTCTCTGTATCCTTCTGTAGAACCACATTTTCGTTGCATCAAATGTCTTCTTCATATGTTAGGAGATTGTCCAGCATCCAGAGTTCTGGGTATGACGATAAACTACACTCGGCAGCAAGGCCTCTGATCCGGAGATTGATGATGTTCCCAGTCTCACCTTGTAGTCCAAGTTAGTGTTCCATATATGGAGTAAATAGTGAACTAAACAAAAGCAAATCTATGAAATCGCCCTCATTCCTTCCGTATTCTATCGGTGAGAAGTAAGTTTAGGATGACAACTCTTCGGTACTCATCATTGAACTGTTAAGACAGCTGAAAGACAAGAGAGATAGAGGAAAGTGGCGCAGAACCTACCTAAGTATATTGGGTAAATGGTTGTTAGAAAATGGTTTGTATAAAAATACATTTTATAATAAAAAATCAAGAATTCATTTTAAATAAATATAATTAACAACAATACATATTTATAATAAAATTATCAAAAATAACTATTTATAGCAAAATTACCCACAAAACATGTTAATTGCAAAATTACTAATAACACCTGCTTATAGTAAAATTAACATTAATACATTTTAAAGCAAAATGACCAACAACAAATTTCATAGTAGTTATAGTAGAATTACTAATAATATATTTTATAGCAAAATGACCAACAATGCATTTCATAATAGTTATAGTAGAATTACTAATAATATATTTTATAGCAAAATGACCAACAATGCATTTCATAGTAGATATAGTAGAATTACTAATAATATATTTTATAGCAAAATGACCAACAATGCATTTCATAGTAGATATAGTAGAATTACTAATAATATATTTTATAGCAAAATGACCAACAATGCTTTTCATAGTAGATATAGTAGAATTACTAATAATATATTTTTTAGCAAAATGACCAACAATGCATTTCATAGTAGATATAGTAGAATTACTAATAATATATTTTATAGCAAAATGACCAACAATGCATTTCATAGTAGATATAGTAGAATTACTAATAATATATTTTATAGCAAAATGACAAACAATGCTTTTCAGAGGTAGATATAGTAGAATTACTAATGATATATTTTATAGCAAAATGACAAACAATGCATTTCATAATAGTTATAGTAGAATTACTAATAATATATTTTATAGCAAAATGACCAACAATGCATTTCATAGTAGATATAGTAGAATTACTAATGATATATTTTATAGCAAAATGACCAACAATGCATTTCATAGTAGATATAGTAGAATTACTAATAATATATTTTATAGCAAAATGACCAACAATGCTTTTCATAGTAGATATAGTAGAATTACTAATAATATATTTTTTAGCAAAATGACCAACAATGCTTTTCATAGTAGATATAGTAGAATTACTAATAATATATTTTTTAGCAAAATGACCAACAATGCATTTCATAGTAGATATAGTAGAATTACTAATAATATATTTTATAGCAAAATGACCAACAATGCTTTTCATAGTAGATATAGTAGAATTACTAATAATATATTTTATAGCAAAATGACCAGCAATGCATTTCATAGTAGATATAGTAGAATTACTAATAATATATTTTATAGCAAAATGACCAACAATGCTTTTCATAGTAGATATAGTAGAATTACTAATAATATATTTTTTAGCAAAATGACCAACAATGCATTTCATAGTAGATATAGTAGAATTACTAATAATATATTTTATAGCAAAATGACCAACAATGCATTTCATAGTAGATATAGTAGAATTACTAATAATATATTTTATAGCAAAATGACCAACAATGCATTTCATAGTAGATATAGTAGAATTACTAATAATATATTTTATAGCAAAATGACCAACAATGCATTTCATAGTAGATATAGTAGAATTACTAATAATATATTTTATAGCAAAATGACCAACAATGCATTTCATAGTAGATATAGTAGAATTACTAATGATATATTTTATAGCAAAATGACCAACAATGCATTTCATAGTAGATATAGTAGAATTACTAATAATATATTTTATAGCAAAATGACAAACAATGCTTTTCAGAGGTAGATATAGTAGAATTACTAATTATATATTTTATAGCAAAATGACAAACAATGCATTTCATAATAGTTATAGTAGAATTACTAATAATATATTTTATAGCAAAATGACCAACAATGCATTTCATAGTAGATATAGTAGAATTACTAATGATATATTTTATAGCAAAATGACCAACAATGCATTTCATAATAGTTATAGTAGAATTACTAATAATATATTTTATATCAAAATGACCAACAATGCTTTTTATAGTAGATATAGTAGAATTACTAATAATATATTTTTTAGCAAAATGACCAACAATGCATTTCATAGTAGATATAGTAGAATTACTAATAATATATTTTATAGCAAAATGACCAACAATGCATTTCATAGTAGATATAGTAGAATTACTAATAATATATTTTATAGCAAAATGACCAACAATGCATTTCATAGTAGATATAGTAGAATTACTAATAATATATTTTATAGCAAAATGACCAACAATGCATTTCATAGTAGATATAGTAGAATTACTAATAATATATTTTATAGCAAAATGACCAACAATGCTTTTCATAGTAGATATAGTAGAATTACTAATAATATATTTTTTAGCAAAATGACCAACAATGCATTTCATAGTAGATATAGTAGAATTACTAATAATATATTTTATAGCAAAATGACCAACAATGCATTTCATAGTAGATATAGTAGAATTACTAATAATATATTTTATAGCAAAATGACAAACAATGCTTTTCAGAGGTAGATATAGTAGAATTACTAATGATATATTTTATAGCAAAATGACAAACAATGCATTTCATAATAGTTATAGTAGAATTACTAATAACATATTTTATAGCAAAATGACCAACAATGCATTTCATAGTAGATATAGTAGAATTACTAATGATATATTTTATAGCAAAATGACCAACAATGCATTTCATAATAGTTATAGTAGAATTACTAATAATATATTTTATAGCAAAATGACCAACAATGCTTTTCATAGTAGATATAGTAGAATTACTAATAATATATTTTTTAGCAAAATGACCAACAATGCATTTCATAGTAGATATAGTAGAATTACTAATAATATATTTTATAGAAAAAAGACCAACAATGCATTTCATAGTAGATATAGTAGAATTACTAATTATATATTTTATAGCAAAATGACCAACAATGCATTTCATAGTAGATATAGTAGAATTACTAATATATTTTTTAGCAAAATGACCAACAATGCATTTTATAATAGTTATAGTAGAATTACTAATAATATATTTTATAGCAAAATGACCAACAATGCATTTCATAGTAGATATAGTAGAATTACTAATAATATATTTTTTAGCAAAATGACCAACAATGCATTTCATAGTAGATATAGTAGAATTACTAATAATATATTTTATAGCAAAATGACCAACAATGCATTTCATAGTAGATATAGTAGAATTACTAATAATATATTTTATAGCTAAATGACCAACAATGCATTTCATAGTAGATATAGTAGAATTACTAATAATATATTTTATAGCAAAATGACAAACAATGCATTTCATAATAGTTATAGTAGAATTACTAATAATATATTTTATAGCAAAATGACCAACAATGCATTTCATATTAGATATAGTAGAATTGCCAACAATACATTTTTAAAACAAAATGACCAACAATATATTTCATAGTAGATATACAGGGGAACCCGAAAAAATGGAAACTTTTTAACAATCCAATAAAACCAAGAGTGATGGAAGAAAATTATTTAATTCATAGTAATTGAAATCTTAAAACATGCCATTTAAGAAACACTGATGGAATTTTCATTTTTTTTTAAATGACGTCCTGTAGATGGCGTCCTCCTGTACGAATGTATTCTTGAAATCTGCTGTTGAAATTCCTCATTGACTGCTGCAACATCTAAGCTGGGATACTGTGAATTTCATTCTCGTTACAAAAATGACGAAATGTTTACTTGCTCAAGGTCAGTCTCGCAGTGTTGCCACTTGCTCATGTCTGACAATACGCACTTCAAAAATTCCCGTTTTTTGGGTCACCCTGTATTAGAATTACCAACAATACATTTTATTGTAAAATGACCAACAATAAATTTTATCTGTAGTTGAAGGCAAATTTTTCAAAATATATTTTGTTGAAACCATAAAGGTTTGTTCCAAACATTAAGATCTCAGCATTAAACAACCCTTGCCGCTAAAGAGAATCAACGAACCAACCAAATATTTGCTATATAGAAGGACTGATGTTATATAACAGTTCCGTCTTCTTTTTTTTTCTTTGTGGCGATTTTATCTGTTTCTTAATAACACTGTACACCGAATGATTAATATAGTTCTCGTTTGAATTTTACTGGACAGGGCATTTAATCTTTCTATGCAGTTTTGATGATGGGACTTTCATATGATATTCTGCTTTCATTATTTTGCTTTCAAAAACTTCCAGAATGCGTGATGACTCTCAGTTACAAGTCTTAAGCGATGATCAGGCTATATTTATCTCTAAGATGTACACGAAATTATATATTTGTATGTGTGTCTGTTTTGAGTTCAAGTTTTAATATTACTTTTTATATACAATTGTTAATAGGTTGAATAGCCGACTGGTTATTACGTTAGATTTCCAAACATGAGACCAAGGTTCGAATATCGCCGTAGTCGAGTTCTCAAGGAGATGCTTTCTTAATAATATCAACCTGGGAAGACGATACCCGCTTACGGCACCTTTGGAAAGGGCATGAAATACCTACCTTGCGCTTGTTCTGTTTATCACGTTAGATTATGCACTTTTTCCCAGAAAAGTTATCTAACAGAGTTGCAGTGTAAGCCAATTTATTAAATCTGGGAGTGTTGAAGAAACAAAAATATACCTGAGCAGTTGTCTGCACCCAGGATTAATTAGCCTCCTGCCGAGTCGAGCATATTTGGAAACATACGGCCGGCTTTTAAATATATAGTGAGAGTTCCAATAATTTATATAAACTGCATACGTAGCTACTATTTACGAAAGTAGAATATAAAACTCATAGAAACAAACGTGGTTTTTCACAGTACCAGTTCAACTTAAGTACAATTTTTGTTATACAACCTAAGGTTTGTCATCTTTCATTTCTCAGAACAGATTTTGCTCAAGAAAAATGTCGCAAGGTTATGCTCTAATAAAAGTGACGCTAACATCATACGACATTATGTGCAGGCGTGTCATATTGACATCACAACATAACTGACAATTGACACTTATGTTTACAATCAAAGCAGACAGCAAGTAAGCAAGTTGGAATCACAGAGAATTTAGAAGATTCTTTTACGTTCCATCAAAGACTGTAGAAAGCACTTTTAAAAAAAGATTTTTAATTTTGGACAAATCCGACTTTTATGCTTCCTTCTGAAATTAAAAGTTACATCAGAAATGATATTAAAGTATCTTATGAACACTTTATAAGTAACTTTCAGTCGTTTAGCGATTATACTTAAATTAAAAATACATACATAAAAACTTATATATCCAAAAGAATCTATCCAATCTGAAACAAAAAAAACAAAAAACAAAACAAAACATGAAAATAATTACAAAATTATTACGGATAATATCAAAACCAAAACAATAATAATTCTGTAGCAGGTATGTACAAAATGAATAGCCAGAACTGTTCCTCAAAATACAAACCAAGATACATGACCATAAAAATAAATGCGTCGGCTAGTTTTCGTTTTTGGTTTATTCATATATATATATATATATATATATACAAGTGAACATAGAAGTCAACACATAGAGGCAACAGTCTGTTTCATGCTAGATGCAATCGTCTTTTCTCGGCTATTTATATATACGGGTCAGTGGTTCATTGTGGGTAGTTTATTTTGGCGGTTATTTTACCGGAAGTCGTTTATTTATTTATTTTTTCTAAATTTCTTATCTGATATATTTATTTTATTATTATTTTATTTTTATTTTGATCGGTGTTTTTATTAACGTAGTAAAAATTTGTTTATATAGCTTATTTAATACTTTTGTTTTTGTTTGGGAAGATAATTAAAGCTATTTGTTCAATTTTGGGGTTGATTGTTGTAGTTTGTTCTAACTATTATTTTGGCGGGAACAGTTTTTAATTTGTTTATTACTTCATGTATTTATTTGGATTGATTATCTTTATTTGTTTTTTTTGTAACGGCTAGTTTATCGGTATCGGTTGTTATTTTATTTATATATTTGGATGTATTTAGATCAATTTATTTTACTTGTTATTTATTTGTTACACTGTATATTTTCTCTTTTTGGTTTTCTATTTTTAAGTAACGTAGTATATTGTTTTTTTATTCATTTTTTTATCGTTATATAACAGTTATAGCTATTTTTTTCGTCAGATATTTTGTTTTTATTTTTATAGTCTAACTAATATTTTGGTCATAATAGTTTGCTAATTTGTTTATTATTTACTTTATTTATTGATTTTTTTGTTATTTTTTATTCTATTTCGTCTATTCTAAAAGGTGTGATTTGGTAATTTGTTTGTATTAATTTATTTTGCTTATTTTATTGTAATTTTTTTTAATTTACGTATTTATTTATTGTTTCCGTTTTCGATTGTTAAGTAACGTAGCAAAGATTTGTTTTCATGTCTGCATTTTGAGATGAGCTCGGTTCTTTTATTTAATAATTTATTTTGGTCTGGGAAGGTAATGATAGCTATTTTTTCCTCCAAGCAAAGTTTGCAAGTTTTTGATTGGTTGTTGTAATCTGATGACCTTTTCCTTATTTTTCAAGATATTTTTGGTGTGGCGTGCGTTTTGTTTTTTATTTCCCAGATATACTTAGAAAGCATTATGCTGTTCGCATATTTATTATTTGTGAAAGATGTTTTGTGTACATAATTTGTTTGTTGCCAGGGTCCTTCAGTTACTCCTATGTATACTTTTTCTTCACTATCTAGTGATTTTATGGTGGCTTGGTACCAGAGCTCATATTGAAACTTTGTTGTTATTATCGCTTTTCTCTGGCACTCCTTATTAAACTTAAGGAATCAGCACATATGCTAGACCACAAAAATGAACACGCATTGGGAACCAGTAGTAAGCAGTGTCAGATAATAACAACAAAGTTGCAATATGAGCTCTGGTAAAAACATGATATGATAACATCATGAATTGCAATAAGTGCACTGGTAAAAATGGTTGCTGAAGACATTACGTTTATAATACCCAGAAATTCATACACAGATGTCCTCAAGGACACATGGCACAGTTGGTTAGATCCAGTGACAGGACCCAAAGAGTGTGATTTCAATACCAGGTTAAGTGGAGAACTTTCAGAGGGAAATTAACAGGAGATAACTGATAACTGACATCCATTAAACATGGCACGTGGAACTAGAACAGTCTACCCCAGTGAGCGAAATAAAGAGTTCAGTTCGACATTCCAACAGTACAACGGCCGAAACGTTGTAATAAATATGCCGACAAAGATGAGGACAATAGTCCGAATAATGTAAATAATATATACATATATTCATGCATGTTTCATTAAATAATATAGACAAGTGTATATAGCTTCAAGAAAACATGAAAACAAAAACTAAAAATTCTATAGCTATATACATAAAACAGTTGAAACCTAACCTGAACAAAATAAACTATGAAATCTCCACAAATATTCTTAAATGCCTATAATTAGTAACAGAAGCCATTGGTTTATACCAACAGCTTTCCATACTCAATACTCATCGAATTCACTCTCGCGTGGTCATGTGTGACGTCATGAGCTGTGGTGCGATTTTCGCTTTCAGCTTCTTATATGCCCGTGTTTATGCCCGTGTTTATCGTTCTTTCTTCGTTTAATGATAATGTTATTAAGCTCATCAGACGATATGAAAAAGAATTTACATAAAATAAATAGACAACACTTGTCTATTTTATTTAATGAAACATGTATGAATGAAAAAATGCCGCCTAAATGCACAAACAATATATATATATATATATATATATATATATATATATATATATATATATATATATATGCGTACATAGATACATAGATATTACTAGCTACATATTACTTTCAAGGAGGAAAGGAAAGTATTTATTACTTTTAATGAAATATATTGTGTAAAATATGTTCCTTTATTGTTCTTTCTATGTGTTAGTTTAGCATTGATTTGTTGCTGATCGGATTTTTACCCCCTGACATGTGCGATTCTAACTTAGGGCGAACAGTAGACTGCTATAAACTTTACTTCGACCTTTGATTTCGACTTCATTAAAAGTTATTTCTTTTGAAAGTAAGAAAGAAAAAAAAAACAACCAGACAAAAATGAAATAGACTTTGGCTCTTCATTCTCACTTCATCCAATTCACTGATCGACTCGAAGTATCTGCTTATCGATTTTTCAAGACAGTGCCGACTCTGGCCACAATCAGAGAAAAATAGACTTTGCAGAGTAATGTCTTTCACCATCTCGCTTTTCTTTCGCTTTAATTTCATTCGTCCATTCATTTAATAACTTCTACCTCGAGCTCAGGCTTCCTCCCGGGCTAAATAATTGGCGACCTGTAAAGTCTGATCGACTAGTTGCGTCTTCTAACTTTATCCTACTGATGATAGTTACATTATGAATCCGATGGAAATCACTGCCTTTGCTTCTTGAGACGTTAAGCCTGACTCACGTGACAAGACGGGAACAGTAAAGAATAACGATCATTGGTCAGTATAGCTAAAGATGGCCGACGGAAAATGTCCTCTTGTGTGAGAGGAAATCTCTTTGAGAAATTACAATCCGGTGATCTGTCTTAAGCTTCGCTTTCGTACGACTGATTGTTGGCTGGTGGTGAATAAAGAATGTTGATATAAAAGAATAAGGCAGTCTTGTTGATTTTATGATAGGTTAACCCTTGTTGTTTCATTTAATGTTGAATTTTGTCATTTGTAAGGGTCAACTAGACCAGCCTCGATAAACAATACCCCACACCGAGGTGTTGAAAAAAGAGGGAGAAAGTAAAAGACGAAGATGAAAGTTGTAAAAAAAGGAAAAGATGACAACACGGAGAGGAAAATGATGAGGGAGAAAGAAATAGATGATGATGAAGAATAAGAATAAGAATGCAAAGATGAAAGGTAATATGAATAAGAAAAAATGAAAAAAACGAAAGCGAAAGGAAAAGATGAAGAAGAAAAGAAAAGGTAATGATGATGATAATAATGTTGATGATGATGATGAAAAAGAAAGAAAAGCGGAATAATAAGAAGAGAAAATGAAGAAAAACAAGGGAAAAGAAGAAGAAATGAAAAGAAAAAGCTGAAGAAGAAAAAAAGGAAAAAACGAAGAAGGAAGGAAAAGATAAAAACGAAAGGAAAATTTGATGATGATGATGAAGAAAGTGCAGAAGGTAATTAGATGAGAAAACCGAAGAAAAATAATGGAAAAGAAGAAGGAAGGGGAAGAAACGAAAAGCTGAAGAAGGCAAACATGAAAAACCAGAATGTAAAGTATGAAATTTATAAAAAAGTGAAAAATGAAGAATGAAAAAATGAAAAAGTTTAAGAAAAAGGAGAGGAGGATGATGATGAGAAAAAATAAATAAAAAGAAGGAAAAGAAAAATGAAAAAGAAATATATAATAATAATAATAATAATAATAATAATAACAACAACAAATAAAATGATCATGGAAAATGGCATAAATGGTAGAAATCTCAGCACAGTTTTGATAGACTACCGTAAAAGTTTTGATAGAGTGTTACATTTTTGGATCCTTAAGGCTTTGGAAACCTACGAAGTCTCATTGGCAATATTACATTTCCTTAAATATAACATGGAGCTGTGGAAAATTATATTATACCTAAATTATACCAAAGGTACTGCTACTTCCAACTGTTTGAATATCCGACGAGGAATCATTCAAGAAGGCCCGCTGTTGCTCCCTCTGCTCTGTCTGTCCTTAAACTACCTTTCACACGAACTAACCAGTAATAACTATGGATAGAAAGTAAAAAGGAAATAGTTTAATCAACTATTCTACATGGATGATATGAAACCCTTTGCCAAAGACGACAATGAAACTGAAACAATGATGACAGTGGTATGGATTTCAGATTAGATAAATATGCAAAAGTAATTATTAATAAAGGATAATTAGAGAAACACACTGAATAGATCGAGGTTTTGTCATAAAGATTAGAGAAATGGAACAAGGCTATAAATACCTAGGAGTCAGCGAAGGAGATGGAATACAGCATACTCAAATGAAGAAGAAAGTAAGTAAAGAATACATGACGCATGTGCGTCTGGTGTTAAATACGGATTTGAATTCCCGAAAACAGAATAAACAGCCATAAATATTTTGGCTGTCGCGGTGGTGTAATAAAGCTTCAACATGCTTAACTGGAGCATAGCTGACATTAAGCGAATGGATACCAAAATGAGAAAGCTTTTCACTTGCCTGCATCATCCTAAGACTGATGTTGAACGTATGTGTCCAAATCCAAAAAAGGCAGAGGAATAGTTCAAATAGAACTGACTTATAAAACCATAACAATTGGTTTTAAAGATAGCTGGAATTTTACAGAAGACTGCATGGTTATCTGTGTCAAAGAACATTAAACCAAAGAGAAACATTATACAGCTATAAAGGAAGCCAACAAATTCAAAAAGGAAATTTCAAATGGGTCAACGAGTGCAAATAAACCATAGTACACACACTGCAGCGGCAAAGAGCCTAAAAAAGAAAGCAAAAGCAATGCAATGTACAAGATGGAAAAACGATGGCCAGAAAAGCTTCTTTTCTGTAACAAAGAAGTTGATGGAGACAAACCCCGTACTCATCAGTAGTTAAAAGCTGAAACCAAAGGTTTTAATCTTGCTGCACAGAACCAATATTTTCTAAATAGAAATTACCAAGCACACAATCTCAAAAAATGTGTTAACCCGAAATACAGATTCTGTGATAAATACCTCGAAACAATTGACCAGTTTGAATAGTTTTAGCACCCACTGAAAATAAATCCTGGCATGATAGAATGGGGCAATATATGCACTGGAAAATATGGGAAGGAAACTGCAAGAAAAGGGTATGAAATCATCCAGTCCCATTTACAGAGATAGGAGCTGTAACAATTTTATGAGACTTTACAGTACACACAGACAGTACACACAGAGAACACTCGCCAAAACATCATGATCAAAGACCACAAAAACAGAATGTGTTTTCTTATTTACATGGTCGTTCCTGCAAATTTATCTATCTTTGATCTTCAAAAACTATCCAAATACAAGTATCTTCAACTGGAAATCTAAAAAATGAGGATATCAATAATTACAGTTGTAATTAGCGGGAAGGGACATTTCATCACCGCCGACTCAACACCGGCCAACTCATCTTCATGGCAACTCATCTCCAGGACGACTCACCCCCAGCTTGCATAGCACATGGACAACTAAATGCTAGCGTCGAATTCATAGCTTCAGACCGGTGTTGGATTTGAGTCGTAAAGATTTTGAAAGTTTGCCTAATTGTCTTAGTGATTTATTAGTTACTACAGCCTGACTGCTGTTTAATTTTCAAGATCAATTTATTATCAGTTTGCTTTTCTGATTTTGATTTGATTTATTTGATTTATTTGTTTAACGGCATATCAACATCTTATGGGTCATTTAATGCCAAAATATAAATGTGGGGAGATTTGATATAATAAAAATATGCTACATGTTATTCTGTTTTCACATGGTAGAGGAGACGGAACTTTTGTGCATA